>VZRM01003475.1:441687-453191 GCA_013397955.1 Grantiella picta
AAAAGAAAAGAAAAGAAAAGAAAAGAAAAGAAAAGAAAAGAAAAGAAAAGAAAAGAAAAGAAAAGAAAAGAAAATCACCACAGGTAGAGAAAGGTTCTGTTGCTGACCAGCACTGGACGAGCTCCATTACAAATAAGAAGGATAACCCTCAGCTCTGGGGCAATTCATGGCCATCTGCATCCTGGGAGATGTAGCTTCCCTTGGGATCCCCCAGACGGAAGGGAATCCAGGCTGTTTATCCCAAACCAATCCATCAGGGACTCTGGTGGTGCTGCAGGACACAGCTTCCCAGCTGGAAACATTTCACTTTTCCTGTATTGAAGTTTGCAGTGAAATGTCAAAATATCCCACAGAAAACAGACCCTTTTTTTGTGGTGGAGATAATTTAGGTGAAAACTCCACTTGCCGCTGAAAAATGACTTTGTCAGAGCTGTTTTTTCTGGCTTCTGTTCAGGACAGTGTGGCTGCTCCTCCCAAACTTCCTTCAAAATCCTCTTTAAAAAGCCATTTTTTCTGGGATGACTCTAAAAATTTCAAAAATAAATATATTTATTGAACTGCTTCTGTGCATGGACCACTGTCTGCCTGATCTTAATAACCTGGTTTCATGGATTCCTCATCCTGACACATCTTTTCCTTCCCAGATGTCCTTTCCCAGCACAGATTCCCTGGAGTTTGGTGTCACAATTCTTGTGTTGTCTCCAGTGAGATGATCCTTTACTTCCCATCGGGATATCAATGCTGCAATTGATAAAATCAATAATTCTGATCTCAGTTTGGCTATTTTGGTGCTAGTAATGGTACTTAGAGCTGCTGCAGACAAAACTCTGTTTGTGAAGGTTGAGGAAGAGACTTCAGGTGTGTTTTCCAGCTGGGAATCAGGAAGTTGGATTCCAATATAGCCCAATTTTTGAATCACTCTAAGACTGTGTTGAATTTTTGTGGCTTAACCCATAAATCTAAAGGTGAGAGAATCATCATCCTAAAATACATCATGTGATTCCCAAGGTGGATTTTGGGAGAAATTTCCAATGTGTCTTTCAGATCTTCCTTGAGGAGTTATTTCCTAGTCTGAGTTGATTCCCAAAGGAGTCTGGGATGACATCTTGGCATTTCCTTCTTCATGAGCATCAAAAATCACCAGAGTTTGTGAGAAAAAAGGGAAAATTTAGAGCCTTTCAGAATAAAAGTGGGAAAGAGTGATATTTGAAGGTCAGTCCTGTGGGAAATACTCCATAGGCCTCTGGGAACTTCTTGTTCAATCTGTTTTTATATCTTCCAATATTCATTCCCTCAGGAAAAACCAAAACTGAAATTTCACCTGAGGGATGTCTTTAGAAAAGCTGCAATCCAGAAGTGTCCACATAAATCAGCTACCTCCCACTTTGCCTGGAAGCATTTCCATGGGTGACGGACAGATATTCCCTCCCAATAGTCCATGTTTTTATTTCACACTTACCAGCAGAAGTCTGCCCTTCGACCAAGGAATTCCTTTAACCCGCAAAACTCTTTAGGATCCCGTTTTCCACCTGATTCCCCTGCCTTAAATTGTTTCCTGTCCATTATTTGGAGCTTTCCTTCCCCAGCAAAGCCTCTGCGGTGAGAAACACCATCCTCCCACCACCTCCAGCTTCATTTTCCCCTGAAAACTCCATTTTTTCGGGATGTCAAGGATGGGGCTATTAAAATAATCACACCAATAAAGAACCCTGTCAAACCCAGCGCTCAGATCCTGCTGTGGTTCAGGGTGGGTTTGCTATAAATCAAATTTCCGAGGCTGCTGAGCCTCAAACGGTGCTGTTAAATGAGATGGGATGTTCCCACCCTGCCTCGTTTTCCCAGTGCTAATGGAATAATTGGGATTGGAATCATCTAATAAACGGCACTTTCTGGAAAACTTTGGAAAAGCCTTTCTTGCCGTGTGCATGGAAGAGACAGAGGGAACGCCCTCCGGATCTGCTGGGATGGAATTTCAGGGAAGGTTTCATCTTTACAGATATNATATACATATATATTTGCCTTCCTTTCAGCATTGACAAAACTGGATTTTCCTGGATAATTTTCCCATATGTTCAGAGAGAAAAGGGTTTGGTTTTTTTTTTCCTATTTTATACCTTCTTTTTTTTAAACAAAAGAGAATTTTTGTGTTTATTTTCGGTGCCTTTTGCACAGCTTTGAGAAATGAATGTGAGCACCAGTTGTCTTTTAACAAGAAATCAACTGAGAACTCCTAAAGTCAATTTTTCGCTCTCGCCCACGGATTTTCTGGATATTTCCAAACAAAAAATTCCCTCAATATCTGTTCTCTCAGCACTGCCAAGGCCACCACTAACCCGTGTCCCCAAGTGCCACATCCACAGGGATTTTAAATCCCTCCAGGAATGGGGATTCCACCATGAGCAGGTCAAACCTTTCGAGGAAGGAGGAAAAAATTATTCCGTGGAACTTCGAGATGTTGGATCTTTTGGAATTTTTCTCTTGCTGGAAGATTAACTGCAGTGTGAACTCTGCCAAGATTTTCCAAGTCATTCTCACTTTGAAGGATGTTCCTTGTGGATCTGGGAAAAGTCTTCATGTGGAGTATCAGAAATATATTCTTGAAGTAAAATTCATGCAGAAGTCATTAAGGTTGCAATTAATTTCACCTAAAACTCTTTTAAAAATATATTTTTAGGTCAATTTAATGTTTAAAACTCCCCCAAACTTTCAAAATTTAGAGATATTGAGAAAGGGAAGGGAAGGGAAGGGAAGGGAAGGGAAGGGAAGGGAAGGAAGGGAAAGGAAAGGAAAGGAAAGGAAAGGAAAGGAAAGGAAAGGAAAGGAAAGGAAAGGAAAGGAAAGGAAAGGAAAGGAAAGGAAAGGAAAGGAAAGGAAAGGAAAGGAAAGGAAAGGAAAGGAAAGGAAAGGAAAGGAAAGGAAAGGAAAGGAAAGGAAAGGAAAGGAAAGGAAAGGAAAGGAAAGGAAAGGAAAGGAAAGGAAAGGAAAGGAAAGGAAAGGAAAGGAAAGGAAAGGAAAGGAAAGGAAAGGAAAGGAAAGGAAAGGAAAGGAAAGGAAAGGAAAGGAAAGGAAAGGAAAGGAAAGGAAAGGAAAGGAAAGGAAAGGAAAGGAAAGGAAAGGAAAGGAAAGGAAAGGAAAGGAAAGGAAAGGAAAGGAAAGGAAAGGAAAGGAAAGGAAAGGAAAGGAAAGGAAAGGAAAGGAAAGGAAAGGAAAGGAAAGGAAAGGAAAGGAAAGGAAAGGAAAGGAAAGGAAAGGAAAGGAAAGGAAAGGAAAGGAAAGGAAAGGAAAGGAAAGGAAAGGAAAGGAAAGGAAAGGAAAGGAAAGGAAAGGAAAGGAAAGGAAAGGAAAGGAAAGGAAAGGAAAGGAAAGGAAAGGAAAGGAAAGGAAAGGAAAGGAAAGGAAAGGAAAGGAAAGGAAAGGAAAGGAAAGGAAAGGAAAGGAAAGGAACGGAAAGGAAAACCATACGGTTCACAAATGAAATCCATGGATTTTTTTCAGGAGGGATCATTATGGTCCATCAGCCTGACCTTCCCCAGAACAGGATGGACACACCCAAAATGCCCTAGGAAAGGCCTCAAATTAGGGAAAAATGAGCAAATCCCTCCCTGACAAAACCCAGCCTAAGGAGCAGAGCTCTCGTTTGCCTCCCTCACACTCCTGATTTATTTGTGGGTGATTAATTTTCTGTCCTGTCCACCCTGGGTATTGTATGACTGCTCTTTCCTAAGATTCCAGAGGTTTATTTCTTTGGAAAAACTGACTCTGCCTTCAGTGTCTCAGTTCTGAAAATAAATCACAAAGCCAAGATATGAAATGGGAGGGGGAGGTGTTAAAGTTTACCTTGAGTTTGACAGCGAGGGTGTGTGGGAGGGAGGTGAAGAATGAGTTTAATTGATGATAAATCTGGATTTATTCCTCCTAAAACAAACCCACGGATCAATCACAATGAAATCACTCGATTCCTCACACCACAAATCCCAGGTGGCTCTGAGTGACATCGGCGCTGGTAATGATGATAAATTAAAAAAACCCAATAATTCCCATCCTTTCAGAGCTCTTGGCAGTTATTCCTCAGTCTGGAGCTCGAGCTCCAGGAGGAACCATTAGGATCCAACCTGTTCCATAACACATGCCAGGGAATTTCATGCAGGAATTCCTGCTCCAGGACTGTAATTTCTCGCAGCAAATCCCCCAGATTGATGGCAGTGCTGATTTAAACACGTCCAGTCGTGGAGAAGGCATGGACTCCGTTCAGGTGCACTTTGGACAGCCTGGCCTTTATTTTTAGATTGCTGCAAGAGATAAAAAATTGGAAAAGATGGATTACAAATCTGGATTTATTCTTAACGTCTGACTAAAAAAATAAGACAGGCTTAGGAGCTGAAAGAATGATTGAAAGTGACTCCAGGTATAAATGACCAAAGTCATTCCAAGTAATTTCCAAGTGTCTCTACTTGTCCTAACCAAACTGGATCTGAGAGGGACCTCCTGAAAATTCCACCTCTGAACACACCCAGAGCTCCCTGGATGGAGCAGGTGAGCACTTTGGATAGGAATCCTCACGAATAACCTGAGGAATTTGAAATATTGACTTCCAAATGTGAATTTCTCTCAAGGACAGGGTGACCAACAGGGGATTCCAGAAGCTGATCTGGCACTTTTGGTTGGTCTTTCACTCTCTGATCTTCTGTTTCTCTTCTGTGGCTGTAAAAGGACCTTGGGGTGACTGGATTAGACTGAAATGTCTCATTCCGAGAGGATTTTTATTCTGTGGGATCCATCCTGGAATCTGCTGAGTCCCTAAATCCATCCAGAGCAGTATCTGAGGTGCAGTGATGAAACTCTGTCCCTGCCTTTATCTTTCCCAATGGGAATAGAACCTCCATGAAGCCACCGCAGTGAGTGTCCATTTTTAGTGGAATGGTTAGAATGGTTAGAATGGTTAGAAATCAAATTCTGAAATTAAAATCCTGAGACGTTAGAAAGAATTCTACTCCACCCTTTCTTTCCGGTTTTCATCAGCCAGAAACCATAAATAGAGAATTCAAGGAAGATAACATTTGGCTCTGCAGTCTCCTGGCTTAGCCCCTCGGCTGGGGGAAGCATCCCACCTGATATGGAATCATGGAATGGTTTGGGGTGGAAAAGACCTTAAAACCCATCCAGTTCCACCCCTGCCATGGCAGGGACACCTTCCACTGTCCCAGGTTGCTCCAAGCCCTGTCCAACCTGGCCTTGGACACTGCCAGGGATCCAGGGGCAGCCACAGCTTCTCTGGGAAACCTTTTCCAGTCTCTCCCCACCCTCCTGGGGAAGAATTTCTCCCCAATTCCCCATCTAAGCATTTGTTTTCCACACATATCCTGCACTAGTCCAAGGCTTGTTTGTTTTCTCAGCCTCCCACGCTGGAATATTTGGCTGTGGATACCACGGATTTCTCTCACCTCTCACAAACAACGAGCCTCGTTCCTGAACTGCCAAAATATTTGGATACTTCCAGTGGGGAGTGATGAATGTCCATCCCTGTGGCATTCCGTGTGTCACACAAGCCAGCAGGAAGTTCCCCGAGTGACACAAGTGCCTTTGGCCTCTCCATGTGCCGGACAAGCCGACAGCTGATGCTGGAGCAATCTCCACAAGGAATTGCAGATGGATTTTTCATGAGCATCGATCCAATTGGATCACCAGGAACAGCAATTCCTTGGGATAAAATTGTCCAGAGCCGGAGATTCCCGGCAGTCCAGCAGAGCAATAAATAACCTGAAATTACAGTGCTGGGCAGCAGAGCTTTGATTGAGTGGTGTAGTCTGGGAAAAGGTTTGCCTTGGAAACTTTGGGGTGAGGTCATGCAGATGGTGGAGTGGATGGAGGGGATTTGAGCTTGGGAGAAATTCGGGAATTCTCACCCTGAGAAATTCGGGAATTCTCCCCCAGCTGGGCTGGGGAAGTTGAGCACTGGGGTTTGTTCAAGAGAGCTGGGCTGAGGAGGGCAGGAGGTGACAAAGAGCCCTGAAACAAAGAACGCAGCAGGGAGGAAAAAAGTTCCTGTTCTTCCAAATATAGGAATGGAATTGGGAGCATTGGCAAAGGCACCTGGCAGAGAAACCCAAAAAACAGTTGTTTTGGACATGGTGTAAAATCAGGGTGGACGCAGGGCAAGAAAGCCAAGTCAGGGGAGTAAAGTTTGGGGAAAAACTGATATTGGGTTTAATCATTTCCAAGCAAATTTCTCAAAATTCTCAGAGAAGCTGTGGCTGCCCCTGGATCCCTGGCAGTGTCCAAGGCCAGGTTGGACAGGGCTTGGAGCAGCCTGGGACAGTGGAAGGTGTCCCTGGCCATGGCAGGGGTGGAATGGATGCTCTTTAAAGTCCTTCCCACTCCAACCAATTATTATTCTGTGATTCAATGAAATCTAGGAAGTTAAAACCAAAAACCCACCAAGAAATAAAACCATGGGGCAATTTTGGAGCACTCTGATTATCCAAACTTACAACCTTTGGCTTTAAATCCTTTGAACATTTTTTTCTTCTGAGATTCTTCTCTCACCAACTTCTTTGAAAAAAACTCATCCTTATTCACCAAGAAATGCAACTGAAGCTTCCTGGGGTCATTCTCGTCTTGCTTTTCACACACAGAATGAATTGCACACATGCAAATGCTCTTTTATTCTATTTTTTTGCATCAGAATGACAGCCAAGCTACCCAAAGTGTCACCCGACAGCTCATAAAGGTGAGTTTTCAGCTCCTTTCTGAAAAGTCCCAGTAAAACTAAGCAGAGAGCCCAGACATAAAGAAGACTTGTCCCCTTGCCAACACGTTATGGATTATTTTACAAGAGCTTTCAGTCTGGAAGTTCTTACCCTGCCACTTCAGCTATCAACATTCACTATCAGCGATTAAATCTCCACTGCTCCGAGACTGGAAATGGTGCCAAAGAGAAACCTGGTAAAGTTCAGCGCAGTCCTCCCCTGTTGGCTGGAGGAGCTGCTCAGAGGTCACTGCGGAGTCAAAGCCCCCAAGTGTCTCTCAGGAGCCACTCAAGGCTCCAAGCCTGTGGAGTTTAAAGTTTTATAATCAGGTTCTTTTTTTGCCAGGATTGTGAACTTCTTACCGCGCGGCTCGTCATAAAAACAGAGCGATTCCTTTTCTTCCTTCTCCCCAGACTTGTGCAACGTTCCCCCATTTCAGCTCTGCTGTTTGACAGGAGGTGTTTTATCTTGCTGGGGACATCTCCAAAATGATTTGCTGAAGGGATTTAATCTTTAGCCCTCTTCCCGTGATTGCCAGGTTTTCTCTCATTTGCTTTCCATGGTATTTCAGTATTTTTGTTTGCTGTGGGTTCTGTTTTATGGACACAATCTCCACATCACCCCAGGAAAATGAAGATGTGTCTACAAATATTCTCCTGCTGTTACCCTCATTGATAGCCTGAGATTGATTTGATTTCAAAGCAGACTCCAACCAGCCACACACTTCCCCTCCCTTGCCTCTTTCTTTTTAACATATTATCCATGGCTTATTCAATTGGAATTCCTTCTTTTCTGAAGAACAGCTTTTGCTGCCACACTTGGACATTGGGGACATATTTTTCTATTTATTAACTAACTTTGGTCTCCATCAAATTCATTAATTTTTCTCAAATTTCTCTGGCTTGGTGACCTCTTTATCCCTTCTTTAAACACCAGTTCCACCCTAATAATCCATCCCCTGATTTATTAACACCTCCCCACCACTGAATTAATTCTAGAATTAATTAACCCTCCAGCCTGCCCTGGTTTGATCTGAGACAGCAACTTTGCTGCAAGATTCATCTCAGCTGGATTTTAATCCAAATAAGAGGAGGAGGGAATGAGGACAGAGAATTCCAGAGGCACAGAATTCCACACGCCCTAGAAGCCAGAGAAAAGCAGGAGTTAGGCTGGACTTGAGGCTGAACAGAAGGAGAGCTGCAGGCCAGCTCGATTAACAGAATTAATCTTCAGAGCTGTCAGGTTTCACTTTTATTTTACGATGATTTGATTCCTCACCCACAGCAACCTTCATTACGGGGCTGTTTGGGATCCAAGGCAGACGGAACGAGCAGCCTGACCTCGCTCGTAAACCCCACGACTGAGGCAGCTGCACAGCCTGAAACCCAGCAGAATTCACTCTGAACCTCAGCTTTCCTTCTCCTGCTCCCTGCCTTGATTAGTTCCCACCTGTTTAGTCTTCATGGAAATGTTGACTTTTATACTTTCCTGTCTGGCAAAGACACATCCCTTCCCTTTTCTTTTTTCTTTTTTTTTTTTTTTAAATTTTCCTTCTTTTTTTCTTCCCCTCTTTCTCCCTTTTTTCTGGGAATTGAAAAGTGAACTGGATGGTGTCATTTTAGGGCTCCCAGCAGACAAAACAGTTTCGTGGGCCAAATGAAGTCGTTTTCCTGTGTTTGGAGAGGAAAGGCTCAGTTGGTGTGACAGAGACCAAAGAACACGTTACAGGAATGCAGTTACTCCTTGATGATCTTGCGGGCTTTCCCATCCAATTTTCTTTTCCAAAGGATCAATAATGCAAAAAGGTAACATGTGAGGCTCAGCTAATTCTGAATTGAGGTCTGGATGGTTTTTTTTTTACTTTTTCCCAAGCCCGTCTTTTTGCCCAGTAGGTCCTGGAGGCCATGGCTGGTGCTCAGCCCTGAATTATCCCTCTCAGGAGAGCAAATCCGGGCTTTGGCAGGACTGACAGCCTCATTAATTACTCCAGAGCAGACGTTTGGCAGTTCCAGGGCTGACCTAAATTGGCTCTGTCAGGATTCCTCACCCCTAGGAAAGGTTTATCTTGTGGAACAGCGGGAAGGTCACTGGCGGGACAGGAGCTCTTCCTGTAAGAGTCTGGATGGAGCCTGGGAATGACGAGGAAAGCTGGAGCTCTGCTGCTCAGTGATGTCATCCTTCTGCTCCTTTCGAGCCAAGCACGATTGGGTCCAACCATTGGTTTGGTGGGAGAATCCAAAGGTATCCTGATTTCTACACTGAGGCAGGGAAAGCCATTCCTCCTCTGTTTCCATGACTCCTAAAAGCAGAGCCTTTCAGATAAGCGAGGATTTGACCAGATGTGAAGAAACAGGGAAGGAGAAAGAGAAGTTTATCCAAGCAGTGTTAGGAATTTCTGCCCTGGGTATTTTCATGTGTAGATTCTATTCCCAGGGTTTCTCCAGCAGTTCCAGCTGGAGGCAACCTCTCCCAGGGAAATAAATTTCAGGGAAGGAGCTGACAGCCCGCGATTATCAGGTTCAGCCAGAGCCTTTTTCATGTCCTGATCCAGGGAAGAAAATTCCTGCACTTTTAACAACCGCTGGGCCCTGCGGAACAGGTGGCACAACTTCACTTTCCCCACTCCATAAAGTGCTCGGAAATCCCTGGGGACAGAAGGTGCCGTGTAAGGAATGATTGTTCCACGGATTTCTTTGCTGCGGTTTGGTTTTCACTGGGTCAGCCCTCCCCGAGGCTTAAGTGGCAAAGATTTAACCTGGAAAACTTGATGGATTGGGATTTGAATCCCTTAACGGCTCCCTCTTGGCTTGTTGGCTGCTTTATGAGGAGGGTGGGGAGACAGGGAAATGTTCTCCACTCCAGTTCCCTCCCATGGAAACGAGAGAGAAGTGGATGACTGGGCTTTGGCACCTCCTTCACTCCCATTTATTCGTGTTATTTTCCACCCAATTGTTCCCTAAAGATTTGGATCTCCAGCTGACAGAAAAGCCAGGATTTTTATTTTTTTTCACCTTCTATCTCCTGGGAGGGTGGAGGTCAGAACCAGAGCACTTTTATTTTCTTTTCTGTTTCCAGCACTGTATCTAAGAGAACGAATTAAGATCCAATTAAATCCATCCCCTTGATCAGAGTCCAGTCATGCTCCGTCATGGAATTGCGATGGAAAAAAAGGGAGGAACCTGTCAAGCCCTGAAGTGCTACTGTATTCCACATGTGCCAAAGTGTGCTCAGAATGCAGAGACACTGAGCTGGTGCTGGGGTAATAAAAATAACGATAATATTAATAGTAATTAATTCACATCGCAGTGCCACGGACTGGGGTCGCTGTAGGGGATTTTTAGCTCTGGCAGCTAAAGATTGCCTGGCTTTCCAGAGGTCAAAAGGTATGGAATATGAAAAGTGTCCTTAAAATAGATATTTACGGCATTATGTGGGATTATTGAACTGTCAGCACTCTGGTAATGAGCCATGGTTTGTTAACTACAAACAGGGAGTTAATTACTCTGAGAATTTGTGGATTTCCCATCCCTGGAAGTGGCCAAGACCAGACTGGACAGGGCTTGGAGCAACCTGGAATACTCCTCTCTAATCTTCTATTAGATTGTGTCAACCATCACCAAAAAAATGTCATTTGGGTTTTTCCCCTGTTCTGCCAGTGAGATTTAAGAGGAGAAAAATTAAAATCCATAAATCTTAGGAATATATAATATTCAAAAATTGTTTCCAAACACCTGGATAATCAATAAAGCTTAAAGAGGGAAAAAAAAGAGAATTATTAAGGTTTACTCCATGTGATAAGGAAGAAGGAAAGAGAGAAACGAGGAAGAGAGGAGAGCAAGGAAAAAAAAAAAGGAAAAGAAAAATTAATGAGAAAAACGAGAAATAAAAGGAAAAGTAAAAAGGAGAAGGGTTAGGTTTTCCTTTCCTTTCCTTTCCTTTCCTTTGCTTTCCTTTCCTTTCCTTTCCTTTCCTTTCCTTTCCTTTCCTTTCCTTTCCTTTCCTTTCCTTTCCTTTCCTCACTAATTAGCACAGATTTGCATTCCAGGCCTCACCAATCTGCTCTTTCCCTGCTGTGCTCCATAAACTCTCCCTCATGCTGGAATAAAGCACAACTTTTGCAGGGATATTTATTCCCTGCCCAGCACCAAAGGGAGCAGCAGTGGCTCCTTTCCAACGCTGCATCAGATCCAAAGGATATCCAGGGAAGATCTCCTGGCAAAAACCATCCCTGGCAGCCTCTCTTCATTTGTTGTCCATAAATCCTAAAAAGTCCAGCTTGGATCTTTCTCTGTGTGCTCAGGGAGGCTCCTCCAGAATTTCCGGATTTCCTTTTGGCCTCCTTGTTATCTTTCCCAGAGGAGTCTCGAGGAATCCTGGCTTTCCTGATAAACTTTATCGGTTTGATCCTTTCCAAGGGATGAAGATTTGACAGTCCAGCATTCCTGAGCAGAAAGATCCCAGCATGGAGCCAAATCCAGTTATTGGGGTTATTCCCACTTCTCTTTGGGTGTCAGGGATCAGTTCCAGTGACCAAAAAACACCTGGAGAGTCAAGGCCATGGAAGCACGGAAAACAGGGAATGGTGAGGAGATTATTGAAGCTGATGGATGGTAGATTTCAAAATGGAAAAGGGAAAGAAGATCCCAGGGATCTCTCTGCCTCCAGCAGCTCGGGATCTCCCTGGGGGAGGTGGGGCTGGACAAGCAGAGTTGAAGGCTCTGCACCCAAAGAATGGATCAACAGCCACTGCTTCCCCTT
>VZRM01003475.1:453478-469073 GCA_013397955.1 Grantiella picta
TCCTCATTAACCAACATCTTTTGGCTTATCCCAGAACCACTCCTGGTTTTATACCCCAGGACTCATTATCTCAAACTCCATCTATATTTTAGGCATGAAACGTGCCTAAAAAACCTTTTCCTTGCCTCAAAAACAAAAAATCCCAACTGCTTTGCATCCCCCATGCCCTCTATCCCTATCCTCTGGGATGACCACATCCACAATCCCAATTAAGAATAACTCCTGCCTCGTTCCTGCCTGGGAATTTATTTTGGAGATGGATGAGTGGCCTTGGGCAGAAGACGAAGGACATTGGAACACCCGGGATTGCCCAAGAGAGAACCTTTTAGAGCATTTCCCAACCAGGAGCCGATGGGTTTTATTTTCCTGTAGGGAATGTTCTTTCAACCGGACAATGGGGACATTTCCCCCACGCCCAAAGGATCAGGGATGGAATTCCTTTCCGTCCTTAACGCTCCCATTCCTGGATGATTCAGAGGGTTAAGAGCTCCCCTCCCTGCTCTCAGGAACAGAGCTAAGAAAGCAAATAAATCGGTTTCTAAAAATGCCATCCTGGAGGGAAATCATTCATTGGAGCCCAGTGGCACCATCCATCTCTTGTTTCATTTTTTTTTCAAAATTCTTTAGCCTTTTTTCCCTTTCCTTCTCTTTATTCTCCTGATCTGGAATTCATTTCTTTCTTTTACATTGATAAATTGCTTCCCTCTGGATTCTCTCCTCATCACAAACTTCTTTTCTCGTGATACCTCTGAGACATTTTCTGCCTCTGGTTCTGTTCATCTTCCTCTATTTTCTTGACCATTGCATCTTGCCTTGAATTTAAAACCCTTTTTCCCCCTCCTTTTCTGTCAGAAACATTTATTTTCCCTCTTGCTCTTCTCTTTTTAAATGTTCAATCTCCTTTTTATTCCCTTCCATCAGAGGAGACAAGGATCCAACTCAGAAATATCATCAAAAACCTTCAATTCTACAGCACTGCTATCAAAATATTCCATTAAAACACAAATTGCACGTCAGAAAAAAAGAGATTTTCACCAAACTCTCAAGGTTTCCCAATGAGCATTGGAATTCCACTGATAATTTGGGTTTCCAGTGGAAATAGGGATGAAATTCTGTTTAGTTATAACATCCCTGGGTGCTTCAGTTCTGAATTGAGCTTCAAAAACTGAGTTTATGTAATTATTTAATGTATAAATTTATAAATGTATTTAATTAATTCCTTTTCTCCAGCATGTCCAATGGGTTCAGCTCTATTTTCCTTTATCCAGTGGAGGGTGGAATTTCTGACTGGCAGCACAGGAGGAAGAAGTGGGAGAAAAAATAGACAGGAATTCATTATTTGAGACAGGATGTGAGAATTCCAGAATCAAGGACTGCAGCTTCATGGAATTGGGAATTTCCCATCCTCTTGCTGGGGAAATATTTCAGAATTTCTTCTCTTTCCCTTCCACTCTTCCATGAGAAAATTTTCATGGATTTCAACTCTGCTCTATCAAGCAAAAAGGAAATTTTCTGTGAATGAAGAGCATTTCTTGGGATACCCAGAAAACTTGGAAAGAATTCCTTCTTTTCCTTTTTCTTCCCCCCCAGAATACTTAAAACCAACCTCACCTTTAGGAAATTCCCAAATGTATTTTACCCGATGACACCATGAAAACTTTGGAATTTTTTTTCCATTCCCAGGTGAACTTTCCCTGGACAAACAGCTCCTGCTGCCAGAGCAACCGGTGAGAACAATGAGTCAGAAAAAGGCTGGAATTAAAAAGGTTTGCTTTGCTCACATCCTGCATTGATTTCCTTTCATGATTTCCCTCTGACGCTGTGGTCAAAAATAATATCAGGAATAATAAAATAGGGAGTTCGCCCCTCCCTGCTGCTTCTAATAGAGGATTTACTCACCATGTGTTGACAGCGCCCTGCAGACAGAGCAAGATGGGAATTCAAGCAATAAAACTCCAGGAAAAATTGGGATTTTCCTGCTTTTTGTTATTCTTTTGGTGGTTGCATTGGGCTCATAAAGTAGAGGTTGAAAGATGTGGTCTGAAATGGTACTAGGAGCATTTTGGGGGTTCTGGGTCTGTTTTTTTACTCTTGGTAAGCTTGAAGAAGGATTTTGCTTATTATTGAAATAGATATATATTTATACNAAAATATTAAAAAATGAATATAAATATTATATACATAAAATATATAAATAATATCTGAATAGATATATATAAATAATGCATAAAATCAAACTCTTTAAATAATCCAACCCTAAAAGCACAACCCAGAGCAGATTTGGGGTCCTGTTTCTACAAATACCTTCATTATGTTGTCGTATTCCATATTTGAAACTGGATGTGCTGCACCAGCCATTCAGGGGAGTATTTGGGATTCAGAAATTCTCTTCCAAGGAGTTTATTAACCTTAATCCTTCCCCGTTTTCCTGCTGAAAAGCCTCAGTTATTCCCTAAAAAAAAGAGAAAATCAGTTGGCGTCGCCTCATCAGTCCTTGCAGTGCCAAAACCTTGCAGGGAACACTTCAGGTTTCCATGGCAAAACCTTATGGGCCAAAACATTTATTCCATAGATCAGGATTTTTTTTTTTCTCCAAAGAAATCAGGTGGAAGAAAGAATATATTCATCCATGAGATTTATTGTGTTGGAAAAGCTGTTTGATCTCCTCCCAAAGGATTAAACACACAGAACACAAACTGCACCAGGCATTCATTTTGGGGGGTCGTGGCTATTTTAGGAAAACGCAGAGCAGCAAATTAGAATATTGTTAAAAATTAGTAATTTTTCGGCTCGATGGATATTTATCCCATGGATTTCAACTGCCATGGAAGGAAGGAAGGAAGGAAGGAAGGAAGGAAGGAAGGAAGGAAGGAAGGAAGGAAGGAAGGGATTTTTAAAGAGTCAAAGCATTTTGAAAGATGTAGAAGAAGATGGAGTGACAGGAAATTTCGTAAACGAAAGTCACAGGGAGGTTGTGGTGATTTCATTTTAAGTCATAAAGAAGAATTTGAAACATGGGTATGAAAAAGCTTCAACCAAAGTTTCCAAGAAAAACTCGAGTCTGGCAAATCTGTTGATAAAGAAAACTGAACATCTGACCATGAAAAGTTGAGTTTAAAGTCATCATCATTAAGTACCTGTAGATGGAGTGGGAAAAAAAGGAAGATCTTGATAGAACACAGAGAATTCCCGTGTTTTATGGTTATTAAATTGTTTATCAAGGCCCTGGAAAGTTGTTATAACCCAAACAGGAATTATAGACTTGAAGTGAGCAGACAATGAGTCAGAGAAATCCTTTCTCAAGTTATGAAAATAAAAGAAGGAACATCCTAAATTATTTCTTTTTTGCTTTTTTAAATCATTGCGTGAACTGTCCATAACTCCGGGAAGGCCTGGAGACATGGTGACCTCAGCAATTTAGGATCCGAAAATCAACTTTATAAGATTCCTGATTTTCCAAAAGCCCTTTGCTCCAAACCATTCAGCTTCCTTGGAAAACATGAAGAGAATTTTAGCAGAGATGTCACATCCAGAGTGACAACACTGGATTTAGCTCATGGCAGCCACCGTAGGATATATAAAACGTCGATTTATTATCCCTGGAGAGGCTTAAATGGCATGGAGAGGTGGCATTTAGGGATCCATTTAATGGTGGATTTGGCAGTGCTGAGTTAAGGATTGGACTCAATGCTCTCCGAGGGCTTTTCCAACCTGGATCCAGATCTAAAGGAAGTGATTCTGCTGCTGAGGTTCAGGTGGATTTATTTCTGCCTCCTAAGAGGTTTCTGGAGGCAGACAAATATCCAGCTCATTTTCGGGATTAGTGTTATTCCCTGGATTTTTCAATAACCACCCCATGGCAGGATTTACAGCTTCTCTGTTCTGGTGGAGAAATCCAACAGGTCCATCCTGATGCCAAAGCTTCCCAGAGCAGCCAGAGCAGCACAGGGAGGGAAACATTCCTGCCTTCCTGCTCCTGTTCAGACAGGACTGGGACAGCCCTTGGCTAATCCTTAGCTAAAGGGAATGAAAGGGAACGGAAGGACAGACACAACATTTCCAGAAAATATCTGGACTTCTTTGATTTCTTTCCTTGGGTCTCAAGAGAGATCTGAGAGCTGCTGCAAAGAGCTGATTTAACTTCTCTTTCCTGTAAAGAGCTCCTGGTGCTCCCTTTTGGAGCAGGACAGACTAAATCCAACCCCTTCACTCCCTTCCTCATTCCCAAATCCCCTAAAAGAGCTGCCCCTCTTTCCACTGGAAGATCCCATTTCCTCCCTTGCGCTCCAGCTGTGCTCTAACCCCACTATCAAAGCTTAAAACAACAAAATTTTTGGGAAAAACCCCACGTTTTCCATTTTGTCCATGTGCCAAGCACTGCATCCTGTGTCTGGACCAGAGATTGTTTCAGTCCTTGCACTGATAAATTATGAGTATTAGGGATATTTGGGGAAAGCAGGGAAATTTCAAAGACATGCCGTTACTTGAACTGTTGCCTGGAAAATTAAGAGCTCGGAACAAAATCAGTATCCGATCAGAGGAAATCCTAATCCGTGTCTCTCCTACGTTTCTGGGTTTTTAGCTGTGCTGTTTTCAAGTTGTCCCTGTGTTATAAAATCCTCCCTCGCTGTGGTCCTTGGAAAGGCCCATTTATGGACATAATGGACGATAAAATCTCCTCGCTCTCACAGAAAATGGCTATTCCAAACATTTAAGGGATTTAATGCTGGCAAAACCATCAGAATGCCAGTTTTGGAGGAGCAAATCCTCCTGAGTAACCCAAGCAGAGAAGCTGACAAGGAAGATGGAGAAGACACCTGTATGAGGGCTTTCAAATAAATCTGAGTTAAAGCTTGGATGTGTTGATGTGAAGCCAGAAGCAACATCAAGAGCTGTGGGAAACTGAGATCTGGAAAAGCAGAGACACAGAGAGGCTCACAAACAGGCCAGAGGGTTCTACAAGTGACTGTGTTGACACATCCCATGGGCAGATGGTGATGTCCACTCAGGGTGACAGATGGTGATGTCCACTGACCCTTTTGTTATTTGGGTTGGATCAGCAAAGCAGGATGAACCTCGGCCTTGAACGAGGTGAATCCCATGGCTGTGGTCCATGACTGGATGGAAGAGGTCTAACATCCCTGCTCAGCCTCTGGATGCTGGAAAGGTGAACCTTCTGCATCTCAGGTGGCTTCAACATCTCCACTGAGGCAGTGGAGTTAATCCTCGATGGAGATGTTGGAGACCCAATGGCGGCGACTCAACACTTCCTTGCAGATGGCCTGGAGGAGCTGAACTCCTCATCTAGGAGGGACTTTTCTAGAATACAAAGCTCACACCATGGAAATTCGGTCATGGACTTGGTTGCTGAGCACTTTATTCTTCTCAGATCAAGTTAACCCAAAATGTCTGTCCTGTCCTTTCTGCATTATTTTCCTGCCCAAGCTGGTTATGTCCATCTCTTCCACAACATTTCTGTGGGAATTTGCTTATTTTTTAGATATTGTTATTGATTAAATTTGATTTAAAGTTATTGACTAACTTTCTAATGTATGGATTCTGGGCCAGAGTGGAGATTCAGAAAGGATCCATAAATTATCCCTAGGGCTGATTTTCACTCGTTCCTTGTTGCATGTGGGCGTTAAAAAGCACTAAAATTGCCTCTCCCTTCTCTCAGTAATTTTTCCAACCCCACTGGCTTTTATTAACCAGATTTATTTATTTTTCCCTCCTTTCCCGCTCAGTTTGAAGTGGCTGCTCCCTCATCCCCAGCACTGGCTCACAAAACATATGGAAAGTGAAATAATTTATAGCTAAATTATCTGCTTTTCTGTTACTAGATGTGATGTGATCCCTTTTGTTTGTTGGAGCTTTTTTTGCCCCAGTAGCATGGGGAAAAATAAATGACATTTTTCAGTCTTTTGTTTTTTAATTTTGACTTCATCCTTTTATTTTTTGCCTTTGAAAAAAATGCCTTTGTGATCTCAACAACCACGTAATGAATCTGAGTGAATAACCAGGCTATCCACGAAATGTTTTCCTGGGTGTTCCCTTCTGCACCAGCCAATTTTTCCTGAATTTCAGGAAGGCAGCCAAGATAAGGAAATATTCATCATTTCAGCACTGCATTATTTCAGTGGAAACAAAGGCTCACGCTGTGATGCAGGAGATTATTATGGAAGCAATAGGATGTGTTGGACACCCTCTCCTGGAATATTTGCTTATGCTGGGAAAGAAGGGAATAAATCAGGGAATTATTTTCCACCTCTCTGAGCTAAATCCGACTGAAGATCTTGCTGACGAATCCCTGAAGTCACCAAGACACTTTGCATTTTCACCTGGAACCACATACTGGATTGTCCATCCCTAAATGATGACATTCCAGGTACGAGAGGGATCTGAGGAAAGCAGTGGGAAAAGTTGGGCTGAAAATTAACACCTCACAGGACAGAAGATCTGTAGGGGAAAAAAAATAATAATTAAAACCAAAATTAGTAGTTCTAAAGAAGGAGAACCAGCCTGTGACTAAAGGCAAGACGAGGAGTTGAGTATTTTTTCAACTTTTTTTTACTGTCCAGAAAGTGGAAATTAAATAATTTTTGAATTACGAATGAGCAATCAATAATTACCAAGTGTCACCACAGTTACAACAGCTGTGCATGAAAAATTAATTAGCTTAATTAGTAAGCCAGGCAGGGGAGGCTCTCTGCAGGTTTTTGTCTCATTCCCATGAAAAACTCCTCTCCAAATGTCCCATTTGTCCAAAGACAAACTCCAGGACTCTCCTTGCCCAGCAATTCCCAGCATAAACCTGATTTAGGCAGCTTTAGATGTGTTCCCTAAGGGACTAAAAGTTGGGAGATCAGGACATTGCCAGGGAAGGCCCAGTCAGGAAGGAAGGCTGTGGTTAATTAATAACACAATTAATTCAGCCTTTAATGACTGGGCAGGCACAAAGCAGCAATCCATAGATCTCTCCAAGGATCTGAAAGCATATTTGAAAAAATTCCATATTCTGCTTGCTTCCCTCAGCGTTGGTATAAAAAAATCATAAATGGATTTTTGGCCAAAATAGACTTTTCCAGGCCTGAGATAGCAGAGAGGAAAAGGAGAGGCAGAGAGCAGGAAAACTCCCATGAATGTGTCATCCAAACCCAGATAAAATTTCTGTGACACTAGAACTATAATTAGATTTATAACTATAATTAGAATTTTGATCAGACATTTTCAGCATCCTCCAGCTAATCTTAGCCTTGGTGTGATGGACATGAGAGCCACAGGAATGTCACTGCCATACAGGGAAGGGAAATAGGAATATTAAATTATTTATTGACAGCTGGGGAGAAAATTCCTGTGGAGTCTATAAGATGGACTCTATCCCAAATCCTTGTCATTTAATCTCATCCCATTTTTGAGAAATAAAATTGTTCAAGGTAATCATGGAATCCCAGAATGGTTTGGGTTGGAAAAGACTTTAGGGTCATCTTGTTCCAACTCCTTCACCTCCCACTATCCCAGGCTGCTCCAAGCCCTATCCAGCCTGGCCTTGGACACTTCCAGGGATCCAGGGGCAGCCACAGCTTCTCTGGGAAATCAATTCCTGGCCCTCCTCACCCTCACAGCCAGGAATTCCTTCCCAATATCCCATCTATCCCTGCTCTCTGGCAGTGGGAAGACATTCCCTTGTCCTGGAAGAAATGTACAGGATGGACGGACATGTAATGAAAGCTGTAAAAGGAGAAACTATTTTAGGGGTGGATCACACTTTGGTTTTAGAAGTTTGGGGTTTTTCATGGAAGAGTTATCCATACACGTAGACCAGAACTTTCCTCTAGTGGGATGGCTCTGCATTAATGAGCTTCAAATGTTCCCTCTGGAGTATCCTGCCTGTTCCAGCCTGGAAAACAGAGGAGCAGCAATTGGAATGAAAACTCCTTGTGTTCTGCTTTGCCCACTTGCACATGACCCAGATCAGAAGCCAGCTCCTTGTTAAAGTTCTAACCACGGCTCTTCCTTGGCCTCAAATCAATCCATTATTCCTCCATTTTCATATATATGGGAAGGTTATTAAATTCCTTAATAGTTCAAGGAGATTGAAAAAAAATCCTAATGGCAGGTGGCTCCCTCAGTGTAGGGAAGGCTGGTGGTGATGCAACATGGAATTTGTAGAGGAGGGAAGGATGATGATGCCAAAAGTAAGTAAAAAGGTGAAAGCATTCTTTACTGTGTGGAAGTTTGGAAAGGAACAGACGTAGGTCAGGATGTGCAGGGGATGCTGGAAGAGTGTTACTCCAGCAATCCTGGTTTGTGTGCTGGACCAAGCAGGGATGTTTCTGGTGTCTGAACTGTGGAAATGACTTCAGTCAGAAGTTACTGTAAAACAAGAAATTTCAGTTTGCCAGAACAACTCATTCATGTCTGGAGCAGGATTTTTAACAGGTTTTTAAATTCTAGATTTATTTTTCCTCACACGACAGTTTGCAGATTTAGCATTGCCTATAGGGTGACATTGATCATTCCCAACGGGGGAAATCTCCAAATTTCCATTGGCTGAGGAGTTCCCTTGATGCATAACTGACACTGTTTCTACAGATCCTGAGTTTCTCCTGAGAGCCTTGATTTTTCCTCTTGGCACTCAGGAAAACGTTGGCCCTCCCCACACCATTTCACTGCCCTGGCAAGGACCATGACATCAGGCCTCAGAGCCAGGGGTGGGGCCAAATTTATCCAATTCTTCCCCCTTTCCTCTGCTTGTTCCCGAACGTTAATTGTGTGGGGACTGGGGCAGGAGCAGCGTGTGCTCCGGAGGCTGCCAAATCCAACGGATCCAGCCAAGTGAAAAATAAAAAGGTCGGGTTCAAAAGTCTAAGCGAGAGAGCCGCGGGTTTTCCGATGGCTTTGACATCTCAAAGGGGCTGATGGATGTTTCCTTTGTTTGTCCTGTGACCACGCGAAAAGCACTATAGAAATTCGGGCAAATCCCATGATCTCCTCCCCTTGGCTGATCTGGAGTGAACGTAGCTGGGATTATTTATCCTGGTTTATTATTCCTTGGGCCACATCAAAAGCTCGTCCTTCCCTCTGACGAGCACCCCTGACGCTGTTTCGAGACGTGAAATACACGCAATTAATAAACAACTTTCTTCCATCATCCCTGTAATATACTGTGGGAAAAGAAATTATAAGGAACTTCAATTCCCCACCCAAAATTCCACCAGGGAGCCCTGAAAACAATTTACCTCTTGCTTCTTAATTTGAAGCCTAACAGAAAATCTGTCCTCTGGATTCGGAGTGAGTCAGAGCTCGCTGCAGATAAAAGCGGGTGTGGTGGTGAAAGGAGGGAGGGCAGGAAACAGATGTGTCTGTGAGGTTTCTGTCTGGGTAACTGGGTAAGCTCAGGGGCCCTTGATGAAGGCCTGGGATCCTTCTTTATTTGGTCTGTAATTGGTGTAAATTAAGGTTGGAGTCACTCTGATTTACTCGGCTGAGCGTTGACCACTTTTCTGTTTGTGTGGATCGGTCGGATCTGAATCTCAAGATCTCCGAAGAGCCAAATCCAATACCAGTTCAGCCATCCCTCCCCAAGTGAAAGCTCACTTAAAATCACTGCACTCATCTTCTTGGTTAAATTAATTAATTTAATTATTTTTTCTGCGTGAAAGAAGAGGTATTTCAGGGAAGAGACTAAAAACCCCCATCAGGGAACTCAGCCTCAGCCAGGTCTCCTTTGCTGTACTCAGGGCAGCAAAAAAAAAACAACCAAAAATTGCCAAAATAAAGAGGCACTTTCTTTCCGTAAGGGATTGACATTGGAAAACGATGGGATAATTGGTTTCCTTTAGGAAGGAGAATATGGAGAGTCTCAGTTTGGCTTCCCTGAATCTCCAGCTCCCCTTTGGAAAAGGTTTCTGTGCATGTTTGGTGATTATCCCATCAGCGGGGAGGACACTGGGAAGCACCTGATGAAGAAACACAGGAAGATCCAAACTAAACAGAAGTGGGAGCAGAGGAGCCAGCTCTGCAGAACATTGGATAACTGCAGCCTTTAATTTTTAAAGGAAAATTTTCCACTTCTTCAGTGAAAGGTCACATCTGGCAAGCATTGCGAGAGTGTTAACAATTAGAAAAATGAAATATCTTTGCCTTCAATTTTAGTTGACAAAATAAATACGAGAATTCCATTGATCCTTTTAACAGACCATTGTATTATTCTTTGGGATATAGTGAATTTCCAGCCTATTTCCAATCTGATCCAATTAAAGGGAACGAAACTTGAATGGCAAATCACAAGGCCTCTCCCACTTTGGATCCAGAAATCTCTCATAAATACCTCAAGGAATTGCTTTTATCCTCTGGTGACTCAACAGGATCCCCATAAAAATCGAGAGCCACATTTTAGAAGGGATGTTTTACATGGATGGACACCAATACTGGGACCTGTAAGAGGGAATTTTTGTAAGGAATTTACTCCCCTTCCAGGGCTGTATTATCCTGTAAGCCTTGGGGTTGGGGCAGGAGGAGATGGGAATTACTTCCTACACCCTGGAACTGTGGTGTTGTCTTAGGCATCATCGTAGGTGGTCCTAAAAGTCCCTTTTTCATGTTGACTCGGGAGAAACAAGATCCAATTTCCTCAGTTGTTCTTGTCTGTGCTCCATCATTCCAGCAGAATTTTTCCAGAGCATCCCGAGTCTTCTCCAGGCTTAAGGGATTGCTCTGATGTTTTGCTAAAAGGAGTTGTAAGGTCATTTCTATCACTGTGCACCCTGGAGGAGGAAGAAAATTCCACCAAAATATTCATACAGTCATTCTTTACCCTCTCCCATCCCAGATTTCCCGATCTCCAGAGCTGGGTGTCTCCATTCCATTGGGGCAGTGGAGATGTGGCAGGATAAGATTAATTTCAGAGCATCCCAGGAGGGTTTGGGTTGGAAGGGAATTTAAGGATCATCTCGTTCCACAGGCAGGGACATCTTCCACTGTCCCAGGGTGTTCCAAGCCCTGTCCAACCTGGTCTTGGACACTGCCAGGGATCCAGGGGCAGCCACAGCTTCTCTGGGAATTCCATCCCAGCCAGGAATTCCTTCCCAATATCCCACCGAACCCTTCCTTCTGTCAGTTTAAAGCCATTCCCCTCTCATCCCGTCACTCCATCCCCTGTCCACAGCCTCTCTCCATCTTCCCTGTTAGCTCCTTCGGGTCCTGGAATATCACAATTAGGTCACCCCAAAGTTCCTCTTTTCCAGGCTGGAAAAAATGTCCTGTAGGAATGTGCAGGGTCTTAGTCCCATCTAAAAAAGTTAGTTCCAATTGTACGAGCAGGATTCATTTTCTGATGGGAAAAAACTCCAGGTTTGATTGCACATTCTCCATTCTGGAATTCTTTCCAGAATCTCTTTAAAATACATTGGTTTTCATTCACATTTCTTATCTGTAGCTCTTGAACATAAGGAATTAGAACTCCAGGAATCAGATTTGGGCCATATAAATTTTACAGAACTTATAGAAGATGTAAATATTTTTAGAAGCCATTAAAATTTTTCCCTGAACATGTCACAAAGAGTTTCTTTTTATTCTCACAGGGTTTTCACTGATAAATAAACACTGAAGGACTTAGGAAACTTTGGATTCTTCAAAATATCTTTTGGGAAATAATTATCTTGATTTCACTCAACAAGAGCCAATGTTGTTTATTTTTATGGAATTTTTTTCTTTATTTGGCATCAGTTTACTTGCATAGGAATATCTAGACATACATAAAATAAAATGAACTGAAAGAACTTTTTTGGTTTTGATTTGCAAGGGAGAAAGATCTGCATGTTGAAAAAAATAAATCAACGCATAAATAAATAAAGCTGCAACACACTTTACTCCTTGAGGAAACATACCCTGAACCTTTTTGTGGAGTAACAGCAAGATGACTAAAAGGAAAATTAATAAAAAAAAGGTCATTTCAATCACTCCATGAAAGTTCAGTTTCTTGTAGTACCCACCCAGCTAAACCCACCCATGGTCTGCAGGTACAGCATCAATCCCACAACTCTTCCTCCCCTCCAACCTTTCATTTCCATCTGGAATTCCTCCCAGAACATTTTAACTCTTTTCCTTGATCCTGGAGCAACTCATTGATTGCTTGCAGCTGACTAAAGCCGAAGACAAGACATGGAATAGCATCAGAGGGAACTGAACTTGAAGACCAAAACCCAGGAATGCTGTAACACATCAGGATTATCCCTGAGGGTTTGGGAGCTTTTCCATGCCTGAAGGAGCAGAAGGATGAACTCAGTATCCCGGAAAAAGTCCTTGGATCTCCAGTCTGGATGGCATTCCACAGCTTTGCCCAGAGAAGTTTCTGGCAGTGTCCAAGGCCGGGTTGGAGAGGGTTTGGAGCAGCCTGGGACAGTGGAAGATGTCCCTGCCATGGCCAGCATGGCACTGGATAATCTTTAAGGTCTTTCCCAAGCCAAACCATTCTGGGATTTATGATTTATGGAAGCTAAGCAGGTTGTCCCAGAAAAGGAAATGGACAGGTGCCTTTTACCCGCAGTCACTTAAGAAGGAAAGGATTATTCCTGATTTTGGGATGATCTCCATTCCCACACACATCCCCAACCGTATCCCAGACCCTCCACGCTCCACCCTGCAGAGCAGCCAAACTCAGCATCGCTCAGCCTCCTGTGCATCCCCTGATCCTCTCCTCCTCTGCCAGCCTTCCCTCGGCACTCCTGTCATCTCCAAATCCCATTTTATTCCCTCTCCCAAACACTCCCAGCTGCCCAACTCCCAGCCCACCAGAGCGTGCCAAATTTGGGTCCTTTTTTCCCTACAACAAGCAGCCATTTGCACATGGAGTCTCCCTGTTTTCTGAGATCATTCCATCTGCACACAGAATCTCCCTATTTTCAGAGATCACTCCATTTGCCCACGGAATCTCCCTATTTTCAGAGATTATTTCCAAGTTGTATCACTAGAGAACAAATATTTCCAGTATTTTATTTGGAAGAGCGAAGAAGTCAAGTTGTCTGATTTATTTTTGCTTGTCCTACCAACGTTTCAACACAGAGAATCGTGGAATCCTAAAATGGATTATTTGGGAGGAACCTTTAGGATCCTCTCATTCCAATCCCGTGCCATGGATAGGAAAACTTCCACTGGAGCAGGTAGTGGAATAAGGAGAGAGCAACATGCAAGGAATTTTAAGTAAAAAATCAATTATCATTTGAGATAATTCCTTCATTAAATCAATGAATTAATAGAGTTAATTCAATAAAGGAAATACAGCATATTCCTATTTAGAAAAAATGGGAAGAAATGAACATTTTGTTTTCCATCTGATGAGAATGAGATATTAAACTTTTAAACTATTAAACTATTTCCTTCTCCCAAGGAATCTCAAAAATCCCAAAATATCCTTTATGAACAGAAAATCCTTATTTGGTTTGAGACAAAGGTGATGTTGCTCTAATTCTAAAGGATTTTTTTAAACTGAAAACATATTTTTACAACATATTTTTGGAGCTGGAAATAGAAAACCTTCCATTAACAACGCTGGAATGAGACATTTATAAAATTAAACTCTTCTATTTGTTGAAACAAAAGTCACTGGGATTTAATTACATTATTTTAATTGTATAAAAACTTTGGCCTGGTAATTGTATTTCCATATTTTCCAGGCGGGAAGCTGAGATTTCCTACGGAAAGTCTAAGGAGAAGAATTGTCTTAACTTTGTGTCTGAGCAGCACCTGGCACAATAAACCTGCTTTATTATCCACAATTTGGGGCAAAAATATCCAAGGAAAAAGCAAGGTTGTGGGATTTGACTTCACATTGATTCACAAATAAAAACACTGAGCGGAAAATCCGTTGAGCAAGTCTCCCTCATCCCTCACTGTGGAAATGTTCTGTTGGGTCAGTTTTAGATTTTGGAGCATCCATGGCAACACCTGGAATGCGCGCAAATGATGGGAATGGCAAAGTTTTGCAGAATGAGAGGATAAAGGATTTGTTTGTCCTTTCAGACTGCCATTAAAAATGAAACCAAATCCTTGGAACTCCAAAGAGGTGATGGGGAGATCACAGGATCATGGAATCATGGAATAGGTTGAGCTGGAAAGTGCCTTAAGGCTCGTACAGTGCCAGATAACAAAACCTTCCCTTCCACCCCAGGAATTTAGCCCAATTCCTGGTCAGTGGTTGTCCAAAAGAGTTCAAACCCAAAGAAAAACTACAAGGAAATAAGATGGAAAACAAGCCAGGCTTTTTATTCCTTTTTTTTTTTTNAGCCAGGGTTTTTTTTTCTTTTTTTTTTTTTTTTTTTTTTAGCTATCTACTTGGACTTCCATGGAATCCAAGCACTAAGCTGGCAATAAAAAGCCAGGAAAAGCCTCAGGTTCTGCTCTGGAGACAATTTTCCAGCAAATTTTCCAGAACAGAGTGAAAGATGTGGCTCTGCAGTGGATTTCAGGAGCACCATGCCTCAGTGGGCACAGTGGGATTCGGTCAAAGGCTGACTTGATGATCTTGGAGGTGTTTTCCTGCCTTGATGATTTTTTAATTATCTCAGCAGAGAACGATCTAAATCCTTGATTATCAAAACTCGAAGAGCAAGAATTGAATGGATACTTTGATGTCCTGATGTCCTGACTGACTTTTTGGGGATAAACTCAGAATTATCAGGCCTATGAAGTTTAAATGTTTCAGATTAAGTGTGTCAAACTCCCTTGGCTGCCTCTACAAGTTCTGAAATCCTAAATCCTCCCCAGACATTTGAGTTCCCATTTGGGCAACTTCTGCCTCCAATTAATGGGAAGAAAATTATTTCCCTCCCTTCACCGTCCCTTCTAACATTAAAAAACTGTTTGCATCTCTCGGTAACACGTTATATAACATTTGAAAGGTCACAGTTTGTTGGTGGACGCCTTTTGCATAAAATATGACTTTGTGTTGGCAGCTCTACCCTGAAAAACGTTGTTTTCCTGTAACTCCACTGAGGAGCAGGGAGGATATTAGGGCTGGATCCTGCTTTGGATTCAAAACTAATAATCCCCATCCCACTTTTTGTAGAACTTGTGACTCGTTCCACTCAGCTGATTGACAAATTCACCTTTTGAAGTGCTCTGCAATTCCTTTTTCTTCCAGGACACAAACGCTGATGATTTATTTTCAGCTCAGAAAAATGGGAGGTCAAGACTTTCCCATCATAAGGAGAATTTTGCTGTTCAAACGCAGCAGTTGAAGAACCCCAGATTATTCTGGAGCCAAATAATTCTGTTTTCCTGGAGGTTTTATACGCCTTTTTTCCAAATTCATCCAGGTCTGATGATGGGTTTTGAAGCATTTTACATGGAGCTTTCTTGGGAAGAGTTTGAGATTAAAAAGGGGAAATAATAGAAGATATTTGTCCATGAAAATGGGAGGTGATGAACCAGAGTGAAATCCCAACAGGAACAACAACATCCTGGAACAAAGAAGTGTCAGATGAGTATCTGGAAAGGTCTTGCTAAGAGATAATTAATTCTCATTTGATGCTCCTGTTGATGAGACACATCAGACTGGATTAATCTGATTACTATAATAATAATAATATACAATATA
>VZRM01003475.1:475911-488345 GCA_013397955.1 Grantiella picta
AAAAAAAAAAAAAAAAAAAAAAGGAAAGAAAACACCTAACAAAAAAACCCCAAAGTAAAAAATCTTGAAATCAGGAGTTGATGGTCTGGCTGACACTGGAAGGAATCTCCAGTCTGATATTCATGTCATTATGAGGCGGAAAGCCTGAAAATCCATGGAATATTTTTAATGGAGCAAACACTCCAATTTACAGGTATAATTAGGTAACCCCTTATTTCCATATCCTCATTAGAATTATCTCCATCACAAACCCCTTGCAGTCTTTCTTTCTCTTTCTTTCTTTTCTTTCTCTCTCTCTCTCTCTCTCTCTCTCATCCTTCCTTCCTTCCTTCCTTCCTGCCTTCCTGCCTTCCTGCCTTCCTGCCTTCCTTCCCTCTTTCTCTTCATTTTCATCTCCTCCCTGCCATGTTTTCTGTAAAATCAAAATTGGTGTCCTGCACTCCGAAGGTGCAGAGCAGAAGACAAGGAGCAGTTGGATGCTGTTGAAATTGGGAGTTGCAGCAAAGGGTAAGAACCAGAATTCCCATTTCCAGGGCAGAGCTGGAATTTCAGACAACACCTGCTTTGTTCTGATGTGGAGTGTCAGCAAAGCCACGGAATTCCAGATTTTCAGCCTCTCCATCAAAATCAACGCAAAGGAAACTGAATCAGGAACTTTGGGAATTCAAGGAACGGCAGCCAGAGTTTCTGTTCACACCTACACCTGCAGTTCATGAGCTTTTTTTGTGCAGATTGGAAAACCAGGGATGATTTAAAGCCCTAATCAGTAGTTCACACTTCTTCCTTACTCATGGATATCATCACATCCATGCTGGATGAGGAGCTGGAGAACGGGATTCTCACATTTCAGTGTCCTTTGCATGGCAGGCTGTGTTAAATTCCAAGATTTAATGTAAAGCTCATGGACTGGGATAAGGGCAGGAAGAGATCATTCACCAATTTCCATCAGGGACAAAAAAGTAGACTCAAATTAATTTAATTTATTACAAATCAAATCAGAGCAGGATAATGGGAAATAAAATAGAATCTTAAAACTCCTTTCTTCCACCCCTTCCTTCTACCCTCATTTCCCAGAATGGATCCCTTTCCACAGGGTGAAGTTCTTCAGGAAGAGCCAACTCCAGAGTGGGTTCCCCCTGGAGTCCCAATCCTACCACCCTCTGTTCTTTCCTGAGCATGCACAATGGAAAAATAATGGACACATTGCTTATGGTTCTGTGCCCAAAGGAAAAAATTCCTGGTGTGAAAACAGCCTGGGATGGCTCTGAGAGCAATGGGCATTGGATAACTTGCTTGGAAATTCCTGCAAACTCCTGGCAAAAGAGCGTTTTAGAATACAACCAGAAAAGCCACATGGTGTGACGTCATGGTGTATCCCTCTGTAAATCCTGGAAAAGGATTGGCACATCCCTCCTGTTGCAAAGGCAATGGCAGTGAGAGCTTGGCGTGATCTTCCCTGAAAAAAACGTGGAAAGCTGGCATGGGAGCAGAAGTTCTGGCAGCACCATGTTTTCCCTTCACCTCCAAGAGTGGGTGGTATTTGGAACACATCACAGCAAAATATATTTTAAAAAAAAAAAATGTATAAAATACACAAAGATTCAAAGATGGAGAAAGTGCTCTGGAACAACAGCAACATCACCGCCCAGTGATGGAGCTGCACAGCACAGGCCTAGCGCAAAAAAACTGGGAAAAAATGGTCAGGGATGGATTTTACACCATTTGTGGGATGCTACAGCTTTTGGAATATGTGGGGTTGTGGTCACTGCTCAGTGTTTAGGGGTCTGGTTTAGTATTGCAAGGGAAAAACTCCATTGAATGATCCCTTTTCCTCTGGAGTACAGGTCAGGATTCACACTGTGCTGTGTCCATTCTGAATGCCAGTTTGTGCTGCTGAAATCCATAGAAATCACCTCTGGGGCCTTTTGTGGCACAGCTGAGCCTCCTGAGGTCTCCTGTGGTGCTTCCCCTCAGAGTGGAGTTAATCACTTTTACTTGTCAGGACCTAAACACCTCCATGGACTTGTCTGCCAGCTAGGAAAACCTCCAGAATCCCAGGATGGTTTGGGTTAGAAGGACCTCCCAGATTCCTGATCCCACTGTGGGAGGTGTTCCCAGTTCCAGGAGCATTCCCAGCCTTGTGGGATCCCAACACCACCGCGAGCTGTCGGGAATTTTACGGATGAAATAATGCAAGAGCATCCATGTGCTGAATCAAAATGGAACCAATCACAGTCCAAACTGACTTGGAATTGGATTTCCATGATCCTTGTGGGTCACTTCCAGCTCCAGATATTCCATGATTCTGCGATTAAAACAATGAGAGATTAGGATGTGGGAACCCCTTTCTAAGTTTCTGATTTATTACGTAAGGTCAAGAATTCTTTTTGCCTTTTCACACAACATTACAACTTCTGAGTCAGAAGAAATCCAGTGAATTTTTCTCTCATATAAAATTTTCCAGTCATTTTGAGGAGGGGCTGACCCGAGCCTGAGGTCACCCAAAATATTTCCCTCTCTTTCAGTCTCCTCTTCCGTGTGTCATTGCTCAGACAAGGTTTGCATTTTTTGGGATTTGAGCCCATAGGACCACTGCCATGCAGTGACCTTGTGACATCCCAGGATCACCTAACATTCCTTATCAAATTCACCTCACCGTCATTTGGGGAACACAAATCCTCTGTCCCAGGGTTTATCCTCTCTGGCCAGTGCTGAGGGTGAGGGAGGGATTAAAGCTGTTGGATTTTTAGGAGTTGGGTGCCAAGTCAGAGCTGCGAAAAGCCAAAATGAGGAAGCAGAGAAGCCAAGGAATGATTCAGAGCAAGTGCAGGACAAGAGAGTGGGAAGCCACAGCGTCTCCTCCGCGTGTCCAAGCAGGGCAAGGATCCCACAAGGCACAACAAAGGCAGGTGGGCTGGGAAGAGGCGGAAAAAAAGGCGTCAGAGCGGAGGGAGGAGGGTGAGAACAAACCACGGAAATGTGGCTGCGGCCAAGCTGCACATGGAGCAGCCAAGAGCAACCCAGTGACTCCTTCCCATCCCAGATGGGTGGAGAAACCACAGCCTGGGGATTCTGCTGCTGTCCAGAGTCTCCTGGGGATGGACTGTGGGCAGCTGGAACTGGAGAGGGCAAGCAGAGAGGGAGAAAGGTGAGGGTGGAAAAGGGGAAAGGGAAATATTCCTCATCCCTGGAAGTGTCCAAAGCCAGGTTGGATGGTGTTTGGAGCAACCTGGGACAGTGGAAAGTGTCCTTGCCATGAAATGGGGTTGGAACTCGATGATCTTTGATGTCACTTCCAACCCAAACCATCCTGTGATTCTGTGGGAAATGTTCAGTGCCATATTAGAACTTAACTTCATCAGGTAGCTGCTCATCTCAAAAATTAATTTATTAATTAAAGCCCCAGGACTTGAACGGATGATTTTCCTTTTCCTTTGGGGAGAAACATCAATCAACAAGAAAAGAAAAGCAGATTTTCAATCGTCTTTCCCATACCTTCAAAAGTTTAAAAAAAAATTTTTAAAAATTATCCCCCTCCCAAAAAAGTGCATAGTTCACAAGAAATATGAAAGAAATTAAACCGAACAATATATTAATAATTAATATATAATATTAATAACAAAACTGGTACAGGTTTGATTATAAAAGAAGAATAGTGAAATATAAGACTTCCGTCCTTATTTATGGAGGAAGGGATGATGGAATAGGCTGATAAAGTACTTTTGCCAATTTTCACAATATTTGACATTTTTCTTGCAGTTCCAGCTTGAAGGAATTAGTCATTATATGGGGAAATGAGCTCTTTTAAAACAAAACAAAACAAAACCCAAACCTGTTTTTAATATTCTTTTTTAGCTTTCATAGTGTTCAAACAAATCCTGAGGAAGTCAACTTAAAAAGAAAAATAAATATCATCCTGTTCAATGAATTTTTAGAACTTAAGGTCTTCCTTCTTTTATATCTTTTATTTCTTCCTGCTCTTCTGTGCTCTCTGAGAGATTAATAAATTTAAGTGCTATCATTCATTCACACCAATTTAAACAGAATTATTCCATTTTAATATCTATGAATGAAAACAAAAGTAAATTTGGTTGGAATCTCATCATCAACACACAATCTCAGACATTAAGAGCAAAGGCATTAAAAACAAAACTATCAAGAATTAATTTAATCTCATTTCCTTGCCTTTTTTAAGGGCAAATAGCATCTATGTAGACCCTTAACTGTCTTTAGAGACACAGAAATTAGAAAATTTCCTAATTTCCAATATAGAAGATGGAATTGAGGATGTCACTCACTTTATTTGAAGATAGTTGAATGAAGTAGGATGGTTTCTCTTACAGCAGGTGTATTTCCCTTCGTTCATGGTAAAAAGGACCTGAAATGACAAGCTTTGATGGAGTTCTCAGCATTCCAGGCAGCAGGAGTGACATTCCTGCCATCACTGGAGAGAAATTCCCACCCCTAAGCTGCAGGGGAGAGGGAAGAGCTGTTGGAATGAGCCCAGAGATGGAACTGATCCCAGGGCTGGAGCCAGGCTGGGAGAGCTGGGAATGTTCCCCGGGAGAAGGGAAGGATCCAGGGAGAGCTCAGAGCTCCTGCCAGGGCCTGAAGGAGCTCCAGGAGAGCTGGAGAGGGACTGGGGACAAGGGATGGAGGGACAGGACACAGGGAATGGCTCTAAGCTGAAACAGAGAATGTTTAGATGGATATTGGGAAGGAATTCCTGGCTGGAAGGGTGAGGAGTGGCTCAGATGGAATTCCCAGAGAAGCTGTGGCTGCCCCTGGATCCCTGGCAGCGTCCAAGGCCAGGCTGGACAGGGCTTGGAGCAGCCTGGGATGGTGGAAGCTGTCCCTGCCCTCTGGGGTGGCATTGGATGACCTTTCAGGTCCTTTCCAACCCAAACCCTCCGGGTTTCAGGGATTCTGGGATTCCTGTCACATCCACAGCCTGCTCACTTTTCTCATCACCTCACTGATGTCACATCCCTTGGAAGAAATCCCCACCAGCTCCAGGGAACACACAGAGTATTTCTATCACTACATCCCTGTAATCCCTGTCTCTGTATCGTCTGCAAACAGTAGGAGAACGGGAATGCTGCCTGGAAACCTGGGAATCACAGACAGGAATCAGCCCAGCTCGTTAGTCCCTCAATTAGCAGAGCGCTGCCAAGGTAACGGCTCTCCCCACAATATTGTTGTCTTGACTAAACAACTTTCCCTAAGCTCCGTTGAAATAATCTGTTTTTTCACCTGCAGGAGTGAAACACTCGAGCCGACATTCCAAGACGGATCTGGTTAAGGCCGTAAAAATTTTGTGGTAACCTATATATTATTTTTATGCATATGCTTAACGCGATGTGTTTTATGAATGTGCTAAAGTGCAATAAATCACCTAAAATGTGGTGTAAAACACTTCGGGCTCTTAGCAGAGTATCAGATGCTCGCACATATTCCATAGATCCGTGGGATTGTGCAGATGCAGGAGGGTAGGACATGTCATCTCCCGGGAATAGCGGAAAAATGGGAATATGGCTGCTCTTCTGCGTGGGAGGTCAGGAGAGCAGACTCTGGATCTGTGATGGATTAGCAGCCAAAATGAAGACAGAAAATGTGGAAGAACTGCACAGCTCCAGCATTCACTGGGTGTAATCCCAACAACTGCAGTTTCATAGGAATTATATCGCAGGAGAGAGGAGTTCTGTCTCTTCCAGTAGATAAAAACACTGAAATTCTTGCTTTTGCAGGAGCCCAACATGAGAAATCCTAAAGAAAATTGGAACCCTCAGCTGGCTCTGCTGAGTGTCAGGAGCCAGAGTGGATGAGCTCCTGATTAGCCTGCTGTTCCCAGTTCTTCTGGATTTATGGATCTGGGACTGGAGCACCATTCCATGCTGGATCTTCATCTCTCCACATGTGCTTTTCAGCTCCAGGAAGTGTGGCCTAAGTCTAGATGCTGAAGTCAGGCTGGAAAAGCATCCAAAAAGCTTTTCAAGCATATGGGACTGGAAAAATTTGGAGATGAAGGTGCTTCAGAATTTTTCATAACCTTGACACTATTTGTGAGCTCCAAGTCATGTTGGAAAAATCTGAATAAAAGAAATTTCCCTCTTTTATTTAAGGTTTCAAATTAAGTGGGGTCATAATGATCCTTTCTGATTGTATCATTTACAAAATGTTAGAAATTAGTTCAAAAGAGGTGCTTGTTTGACAAATTTGGGCAAAGATTTGATGTCATTGGTCTGCAGATTTATTACTTATTATTCCTGCTCCAGTGAAGGGCAAGGTGGGAATCTGGAAATCTTGGGGTTGTCCTATGCAGGGCCATGACTGGACTCAGTGATTCTTTTTTGGCCTCTTCTAACTCAGCATATTCCATAATTCTATATCCTAAAGCCATAAATATATAAGAATCAGGTAAATGTCAAAAATAGCGCAGAAGGGAAAAAGAATCGAGCATTTAATTTTTACAGAACTGCTTTTTGACTGGGCTTGGCAAAGGATCAACACACCACCTGGCACCAGGGAGATCTTCCCGAGGGATTTCAGCCATCCAGGAACTCCCAGTCCCTACACCCCAGAGTTTAGGATAAACCAGCTCCAAGAGAAGCATCAGATGGGTGAGGTGGCAGGAGAGCTGGCGGTTGGAAAATTCCCAACAAGTTTCACACCCTGCCAGTGCTCCACCAAAACCAACACATTTCCCCAGAGCACTTCACTCTCATCCGTGGGGAAAGTGTTTTCCGATGGAAAAATGTTCCATGTGACCAGAACTTATAAAAGGTCAATTCAGGCCCCAGGAGAGTTCATTTGTGTTCTTTGAAAGTCCACAGGGAGCAGGTGATTTTTGATTTGTTTTATCAAATAATTTGTTTGTTTTTACTTGAGGGAACTCCCGTTGACTTTGGCCGAGCTCAGGTTTCGAAAAGACAGTGAGAAAACTCCAAATTACGGAGCTAAATGTGATGGAAAAATAGCCCTGGAGAAATGGGATGGATAATTTTGGAGTGGGAGATCCTTTTTGGGGTTAGGAGTGAGAGGAAAAAGAGAAGCAGAAGGAGACAATTGCGTAAAAGGTCTGGAGAGCAAACCCTGTTCCCTGTTTTTTGAAATCAGTGTATGTTCAGAATCCCTACAATGCGATGACTCCTGGGCCAATTTAAAATCAGCCTCAAATTCCTGCAGAACAAAAAAATCCCGTAATTCCCAAACCCACAAGAGCCAGAGCAGATTCCCCCTTCCAATTTTGGGATATCTTCCTTTTGGCTCTGCTGTTAATATTCCAAGAAAAAAGTAGAATATTTCCTTTGTTTATTCCTTGCTGTCCCAATTACTAAAATGGGATTAAAATATTGATTTATTACAGCATTGAGAGGGATAAAACTCCAGGGTTTTTTAATGTAATTTGGACCAAGACTCCCTTTTTATCTCTGCTGCCAAGACCTGGAGTAGTCACTTCCCATGGCTGCCTGAGTTGGAAATGTCTGCCAAAAGCACGGAGATCCCCAAACTACTACTGTCTTCCAGTGATCCATGAAAAAACGGCTTCCAAATGCTTCCTCTAGGCCGGCAAAAATATCAAACTGCTCCAAATCAGCGATGGCTTGGGAAAATTTAGTGATCTGCTTCCCCAAAACCTCTCCCTAGGCCTCAAGTCAGGGATATCAAAGCTTGGATTGGCCTCATGGCTTAAATTTCCAATTATTTTAAGTCCCATAGCTTTAATTTTTTAAGTTCAGAGGGGTTTTTATGTCTTTCTTTTCCCACTTCAAGTGCCCTCAGATGTGAATTATGCCTTGACCCGGAGCAGCAGAACAAATCTGAGCACATATTTCAGGTCACCCAGACCTCCAGGCAACCTGCAAGTGGTAACAACCTTTCAGCACTTCTCCCTGTTTCCCGTTGGAAGTGGGAATATCGCAGACCACTGGATTTTGTGCTGCTTTCCCTATGGAGCAGCTGGTTTGGGTCTGGAAGTTGTGTAGCTGCACTTGGGTTGATGCTGAACCTGAATTGTTTTGTCCTGCTGAGCTGTGCTGTTGCTGAGCCATAAATTTTCCTGCTGGAAGAGTTGAATAGGAAATTGTTCAGGAGAAAAGGAGAAGCAAGGGACAGGAGAGAGAAGGAAAAAGAAAAATTATATATTTCACACTATTTTGTTTCCCAGTATATCAGCATTTTTCTTTCTTCCTTTTTTTTCCCTTGCAATGTTGAAAATAAAGGAAAAACATTTTTTTCCTGCAGCCACCCTGTGAAAATCCAATGCCAAGGCAGTAAAAGCTTTGCAGGGTGATCAATTGGAACAATCCCACTTTTCCATCTCCATTGGTTCCCAGTGTGTCATCCAGTGAGGTGGGAAAGGGAAGGATCCTTCCAGAGGAAGAGCCCTTGGCCCTGTCCAAGGTTCTAGTCCAGCTGCCCACCAGCAGCATTCCCTGATATCCTCCCCACATCCCAAATTTACGCTAAAGCTCCCTCAGGAGCAGCTTTGGGGCTCTGTGATTACACAGTCAGACATTCCAACCTCCCTGAAGGGAAAGAGGGAAGACCAAGGAGATGAAGACAATTTTGAGTGGATTTTTCCTTGTGTTTCCAAGGGGTGTGTTTGGAATTCTCTGAATACATGGGACATCCACAGATTCACAGTTGTGAAGAGTGGGAAGTTTAAGCACATTTATGGCTTCAGTGGGACTTTCTACCAGGGTCTTGGGGCTTGCAAAAGATCCCAGCTGGGTCCACATCCCACCACCAGGACATGGGGAAGACCATTTGTTGCTAACATTCCTTCTGTTCCATGGAATATCTGCTGTGTAATTCCACAAGCTCCAGGAGAACGGCAATTTATGGGAGAATAAAGTCTCCTGAGGTTTTTAGGGAATTTCATTTCCCAGCTCTTCTCAAAGCCCAGATTTTACCCATAGTGTGCAGAGCAAGGTTCCAGGACTTCCCCGGCATTGTGCAAGTCTTTCTGGGCAATTTATGAGGAGAGGAAGCAAAAAATTACCGTTATTATTATTATTACTATTATTGTTATTGTTGTTATTACTCCTGGGAGTGCCAGGTGTTGCTGGGAATAACAGATTTTGTTGGTGGCAACAACCACAGCCAATTTTCCTTTTCCATAGCCTGGGGAGAACCAAACTTGGCCCAGATCATGGACAACTCCATCAGGACAATTTCCTGCTAGAAAAAACACCTTGTTGTGTGTATTCCTTGAATCAGCCCAGAATTTCATCCATGCTCCTTTAGAGCTGAGTCACACCAGGCCGTTGATCTGAGTATTTCTTAACAAGGGGTATTTCACAGAATGTTAAAGAAATCCAAGTGTTTTGTTTGCTGGAATGAAAGCCTCTGTGGTGTGGAGCTGCTCCTCAAAGATGGTTTTCTTGCCCAAATACGTGACCTGAATGTGTTTGTAAAACAATTAATCTGTAGAACCATATCTGTGAATTTTCTTAGCAGAATTAAAAATCAGACAGAGGTTAAAACAGGGAAAGAAAAGAGAAAATAATTTAATACTGCAGCTATGGAGAGGTTGGATTTTACCCATTTCTGAGTATGGATTTTACAATTTTATGTCCAAATGAACAATGTCCATTTTGTTTCCTTCACTAAGTGGTTGCAGTGTTCTAGAGCAGGAATTGACAACTTTTGGCATCCTCTCAATTCAGAGATTTTGGATATTCCTGGTACCACTGCTTGCCCTAAGAGTTTCAGGAATCCCCAGGCCGGGTTGGACAGGGCTTGGAGCAGCCTGGGACAGGGGGAGGTGTCCCTGTCGGTGGCAGGGGTGGCACAGGAGGAGTTTAAAGGTCCCTTCCAACCCAAACCCTTCTGGGATTCTCTGCACCCCAAACTTATGTCATTTTTCACATTCACAGATTTCTGCTCATTTCCTCCAGCCTCTAATTAGCCAAAAACTTAAAATAGGAATTTTTCTTCTTTTCACACTGTGGTGAAAAGAAGATGATTGTCCTGCAGGACCAGGCCAGAGAGGATGATGGATTTTCTGTCTCACATCAGCTTAGGTGATATAATCCAATCCTTTCCCGACATCAAACACTTGTAGAAAGCAAGACAGAGAAGGATCAGAGACAGGGAGGCATGGAATATCACTGCTCTGACCTCAGATATACATCATGAGCTTATTCTTGCGCACTTCCCACATTTTCTACTCCTCTACATTTCTTTCCTTGGCTTTTTATTCCCTGAGGTTCCTTTCCTTCTGCTCTTAAGCCGATGGTGGCTTCAGGTTGTCCCCAAGTTGTCCTTTTTGCCCCTGGCCAGAGCATGAATCACAGCAAGCACCTGGATGAAATTCCCTGCTTGGTCCTGGCTGTGTCATTTCCTCTCCGAGGATGTGGAGCTCTCCATGACCTCACCACGAGCAGGAACAGCTCTGGGGCTGGATTTGCACAGGCAAACATTTCATATTTCCTGGAAGTTTAATGTCAAGGGAAAGGACCAAAGTTTCCTAGATTTTCTCTTTTTATTCCACATCTTGGGGATATTCTGATACCCAGGCAGTGGAATGAGTGGGAGATGTTCAAACCTCACTGCTGCAATGTCATCTTCCCAAAATCATCTCCTTTTGACACAGTGTGAGAAGTAGAAAAATGCCTGGTGTAAGATTTTGGCTAATTAGGGGCTGGAGGAAATGAGCAGAAATCTGTGAAGGTCAAAAATTCAGTTTCAAATCTTCCCTGTGTCCATCTCTACCACATGGCTGCAGGCTGTTGCTTTCCCTCAGCTGAACATCCACAATCTTTATTTTTCTTTGCATTTCACTTTAATTTTCTGTTGGTATAAACGAAGTGGGTCTGGATTAAAAGTCCAAAGAAATAAAGCCCTTTATTTCAGATATTTTGGGGAAGCATTCTCCAGAGGCTGGATTGAACACTGCCTTTTTGTTTCCCCAGTTATGAGGAAAATCAGCAGGAGATGCCGCGAAACGGTTCAGAGATGTCTCCAGAAAAATCCCGCTCCCCAAATCCCCGGAGGCAACATCTCCAGGGGTCAGGAGTTCCCAGGTATTTTTAAAACTTCCCCAGAGTCAAAACTAACAGAATGTCTGGCGGTAATGACAGATATGTTAATTAAACACATCACCCAGCAGGAATTTGTCTGTTGTCACCTGCAGGAAAGGAGAGTCGTCCCATGGTTCATGGGTTTCATGGAAAGTCAGATGATGTCAGGCTTGTGGAGAAGCTGCCCATGAAGAAATGCAGACAAGCCGAACTCTGTTCTTCCCCCAGCAGAAGGGAGGTTTGAAACCATGGGATATCATGTTTGTCATTCCAGAGTTTTTCCAGATTTTTCTGTCCATCCTGTTTTTCTGGCTCTGCTCCTCTGAGCAAGGAATGAAACAGGATTTTGCAGGGAGGATGGGAATTACCCTGGGTGAAAATCCACAGGTAACCCTGGACAGTGGGAGGTGTCCCTGCCCAGGGCAGGGGGTGGAACAGGATGATCCTTCAGCTCCCTTCCAACCCAAACCATTCCATGATTCCCTGAATTATTTTTAGTTTAACATTCTTAAGAATTCACAAGGGTGTTCCAAAAAACCTGATGCTCACTAAGGCTCAATGATCCTCCTCTCCAAATCCTATGTATTATTTCATTTCATTTCATTTCATTTCATTTCATTTCATTTCATTTCATTTCATTTTCTGTCTTACCTCATGTTTGACTGAGCTAAAGCTGCAAATGAGACTTCAAATGTCTTCGAAGTTCCCAGTTTATCAAAAAATGAGTTCTTGCCAAGTTTATGAATTCCCATTCTCTGCACAAATTGCTGCCCCAAATCTTTGTGAGATTTCACCTTTTGCTGAACAACTTCTCCAAGCACAGGGCAAAAATGAATTGGCAGTTTGATTAACTTGTACATCACAATGGGAGGCTCACTGGTTGGGCTGAGGAGATCTGGTGAATCCAAGAGCTGCTTCTTTGCTGCCTTCCTGCAATGATTTTCCAGCTTGGAATAACATCAACAGCCCCCATTCCTGCTGGCACTTGGGAATTGGACAAGTGGCCTCTGGAATTAAACCTGAGAATTGCTGCAAGCTGAGCTGATCCTCCCCAGGCAGGATTGGAGGAAACACACATTCTCTGAGCAGCAGAAGAAAGAGGTGTAGGAGATTCCATCAAGACTCCAGAAAGGAAAACGGGGCAAGGCAACGACTTTATTTTTGGGTTTTTTTGTCACATTTCGGGGACTGAAGAGGAGGACCACAAGCACTTTTTCTGTGTGGAGGAGATGAACTGGACAAGTAGCCTCTGGAATTCAACCTGGGAATTGCTGCAAGCTGAGCTGGTCCTCCCCAGGCAGGATTGGAGGAAACACACATTCTCTGAGCATCAGAAGAAAGAGGTGTAGGAGATTCCAATGAGATTCCAGAAGGGAAAACAGGGCAAGGCAACGACTTTTTTTTTTT
>VZRM01003475.1:489805-515592 GCA_013397955.1 Grantiella picta
TCTGAGCAGCAGAAGAAAGAGGTGTAGGAGATTCCATCAAGACTCCAGAAAGGAAAACGGGGCAAGGCAACGACTTTATTTTTGGGTTTTTTTGTCACATTTCGGGGACTGAAGAGGAGGACCACAAGCACTTTTTCTGTGTGGAGGAGATGAACTGGACAAGTAGCCTCTGGAATTCAACCTGGGAATTGCTGCAAGCTGAGCTGATCCTCCCCAGGCAGGATTGGAGGAAACACACATTCTCTGAGCAGCAGAAGAAAGAGGTGTAGGAGATTCCAATGAGATTCCAGAAGGGAAAACAGGGCAAGGCAACGACTTTTTTTTTTTGCCACATTTCAGAGCTGAAGTGGAGGAGCACAAGTGCTTTCTCTGTATGGAGGAGATGAAGAACAGCTCCACTGTCACGAAAGAACCAGCAATTAATGGGCTCAGAGGGTTTTATGTGAGCATTAACGGTTTAAGGGCTTCGTATTTGTAGGGCTTGTTATTCCTGGATATTCCTCCCAAACCTGTTGAGAGACATGAAGCAAATCTCTGGAAAGTTTCCCTGGAGTTCCTTCGCGCAGAGCAAAGCTCGTTGTGTGTCTGCTTGGCTCTGATATCCCAAAGATCCTGTGCTGTGGCAACAGGAAAGGTGACTGCATTCCATCAGCTCCCGGTGTTTGGTTAGGGTTTGGCTCTCCACACCCATCTGACTTCGTTTCGATTCCTCTCTCTGTCGGTGTCACACCCACCTCGCATTACACTCCCTGGGCAGGCAATATCCCCCGTGAAATGAAGGGTTTTTAAGGATCTATAGAATGTTTTCATTTTCCCAGTTCTCCAGTGACACTCATCGGACTGTCTCAGCCTCCCAGGGCCAGGGAGTTATGCGAGAAAACCCCAGAATGTGTCAGCCTGAGCCCACCCAAAAAGCCAGGGCTGAGATTTCTCTCTCCCAGGCTGGAGGTGAAGCAAAAGCCACTCCAGCAGAGTGAATTCCAGCTTAATTTGGTGGGACAGGATGCTGAAAAAGCAGAGAACCCAGGCTGCAGCTCCAAAATCAAGGCTGTAAACATGGCTCGGGGAACAAGAGCTGCATTTTCCAGATGCAATGAATCACTCAGGCCTGAAAAGGCAAAGCCCTTGATTCCACCTCCTGACAGAAGGCTCTGGAATGGTCCATGGAGCTCGCCTTGGCCTCCAGTTCTGTGCTCCATCTGCCCCATGACCACATCCCTGCTCCCTGCTGGGATGGAACAGAGCTCAGGACTGTCCCTTCCCTCATTTTTATTCCAGGGAAATGAGAACACCCAGCTCATGGGGTGGGATTTGTGCGCCAGGACCTCATCTCACACCTTCAATCTCACATTTTTGGCCTGGCCTGGGTGAGCAGCTTGGTAAATTCCAGACAAAATATGATTATTTACTTTTCAAAGGTTAATAAATATCTTTCTTGGGGTTGATTTGGGGTTTATGTTAATGCGTTATTTTTAATTCATTTATTGTGTGGTCATTCCCTCCTTGCTCACAGGATTTCTGACTCATTCAGGCATCAGGACTGAATTAGAGTTGGTTGATGAAGCTTTCTGTTAATAAAACCAAAACTTTGGGTGAATTTTCTTAGCAGAATTAAAAATCAGACAGAGTTTAATATAGGGGAAAGAAAGGAAAAAATCATTTCATATTGTAGCTATGGAGAAGTTGGATTTTATCCATTTGTGAGTATGGATTTTTCACATTTATGTCTAGAATTCTATTTTGATGTGTGATTTCAAACCCTTTTCTTCTTCCCAAAACTGAATTCTTGCAGAAGATCTTGGATTTACTCCAAGAACTCTTAGAGATATTGAAGTTGAGCAGAGATTTTCTTGAAAGAGTGCTGAAAAATGACAAAACTTATGAAAAATCACCCTGCAAGAACCAGAGCAGTCTCACCTAAATTCAAATTCGTCAGCTAAAGAGTCCAATTTTATCGGAATTTCTCTTCAGCTAAAATAAAGAGACACAGACCTCTGGATCAATCAGGACATATATCCCACAGCCCAAGTTGGGAAAAGCCACTACATTCCAGTTGAGGCAAAACCGTTCAAGTTGGGTTCATTCAGGTCATGGAGCCTCAATCCAACCTCCAAACTCCATGGGAACTTGAGTGTTCTCTCATTTTGCCTCAGTTCCCCATTATGGAATTCCGTCTCCTTGTTTGCCACAGGAACTGTAGAAATATTGTCTATAAAAGCCATGATCAATGAGATATTATTTTAAAATATCTGCAAATGTGGGCATTTCCTGCGTCAGAGCACATTTTGAGTGTCTCACTGTGAAAGAAACATGAGAAATGTGTTGCACGTGAAGGAAATAATGGATATTGCTTGGTCTCGAGTCTAAAATATCAAAATATATCCTGAAAAACACTTGGGAAGCAGCTCAGGTGAACATTCATCTCATCCACACCCAGCACGGAATCATGGAATATTTTAGGTTGGAAAACACCTTTAGGATCATCAAGTCCAACCATCAGCCTCCACCGCCGTGGTCACCACTGATCCATGTCCTTAAGTGCCACATCCACACATTTTTGAACACTTCCACGGATGGAGAACTCCACCATTTCACTGGGCAGCTGTGCCAGGGCAGGGAAACCCTTTCCAGGAAGAAATTTTCCTTAAAGTCCAACCTAGACCTCTCCTGGTACAGCTTCAGGCCATTTCCTTTCATCCTGTCCCTGTTCCTGGGAAAAGAGCCCAAAGGCCACAAGGTCCCCCTGAGCCTCCTTTTGTCCAGGCTGAGCCCTTTCCCAGCTCCCTCAGGAGTTCTCCAGCCCCTTCCCAGCTCCAGCCCCTTCCCTGGACACACTCCAGTCCCTCGATGTCCTTCCTGTCCTGAGGGGCCCAGATTGACCCCAGGTTTTGAGATGTGGCCCCACAGGAGGACAATCTCTTCCCTTCTCCTGCTGCTTCCCATGGAAACCAGGATGCCCTCGGCCTTTGTGCCACATGGGCACTCCTGGGCTCCTCTTCTGCCTCTGTTGATGTGGCAAAAACAAGGTAGATCTTATTCCTCTGGATGCCAGGCCTGCCCTAATGGAAAAAATCGAGTTTCACCCAGCCAGAGCCACGAGCAGCATTGTGGTGTTTGGCACTTGTCCTGACGTGTCCCTCGCTGCCACAGCCGCAGGGGATGAGTGACATAAAAGCCATTTTTGCCAGGTTTTCACTCCTCCCATCCTCTGGAAGCTATTCTTGGATGGGTCAGCACAGCCCGGGCTCAGCTCTCCTGTACCAGCAAACTCATGGAAAAAGGATTGATTGTATCAAAGGCTGCAGCTCTGGGAATTTTATCTCCCAAAATGTCTGAGGAGAGGCAATCCCAGGAATTCTGGTGTGTGCAGCACGGAGTTTGGGTTAGCAGAAACTTCCAGGGAAGAGGGAGCTGCTGGATTTCCTGGAGCGTCCTTTGCTGTGAAAAGGATTCTGTTCAAAACGCTGAGTAATCCATTGCACAGCAGCTCCTGGGGGCTATTTTGGGGATAGAAATCATTGGCTGAGTGGAATTTTTTCCAGGCTGAGAACCTTCACCTCCTTTCGGCTCTGCAGGAACAAAGTGCCTTTAACAGAGAGGTTTACTTCACAGGAACGGCCAAGAGATAATGCCAGGGCAGAAATCCAGGGAAAAATAAACCTTCCCTGGGAGGGACATGGTGGGACGAAGAGGCAGTGTTTGAGTCCTCACACAACTCATTCCCATCCTCAACATTCCAAGCACTCCATGAAAAGTCACCCTTAGCTGCTTCAGTGTCCCTGCTGTGTCACCTCTGTGCTGATGTAGAGTCATTTTCCCTCATTTAATTGTCCTAATTTAATTATCTCAGCCTGGCACTCAGTGCTGGTGAAGGGAATCATGAAATAATTTGGAAGTAGAATAATGGAACAGCTTGGGTTGGAAGGGACCTGTGAAGGTCTTTTAGTCCAAACACCACGAAATGAGCAGGGACATCATCAATTAATTCAAGTCAGAGTTAATCAGGGCCTCGTTCAAAGCCTGATAAAGTCCCAGATGTTTTGGGCATGAAAATAAAAACTGAAAGAGAATTTTTTCTGGAACACAACGATTTGTGCTTTTAGAAAAGTGTGATTTTAGTCCAGCTTGCACCTTACAAACCAATTGCTGGCCATGGCTCAGGAGGTGCCAAGATCCAGGGATCATTCCCAGGTGATTTTGTGCAGCCACAAGGATTTGGGATGGGAGACAGGACCATGTAATGAGATGCAACTTGTGATCATGTCATTTATTGCAGGGCTAATTAAAATCGTGGAGAGGAAGAATCCAAAACCTGACAAAACTCCCTCATGTTTTGCAGTTATAAAGCTCCAGATCAGTTAAACTCAGTTCTGACCTCCTGAGCAGGAATTTTGCAGATTTTGCTGAATAACATGAAATCAAGTTGCAATGATTTTGGTTTTATCTTTTGAGCTTCTGCTCCCTTTGAGGACACCTTTTTATACAGCTGGGCAAAAACTGTTCCTGCTGGAACCTTTTCCTGGCAGGAAGTGTGGCTTTGATCTAAACTGACGTGGAAAATATCATTAATGATGAAATTATTTCATTTTCCAGTGGGATTTTTTTGATTTCTCAAGTGGTTCAGTTCAGCCAGGGATTGAAATGCTCTGCTGGGGATGAACTTTCTTTGGGACAGAGATTACTGAACCCCAAATCTCTGAGAAGAAATTGTCAACCTCAACACAAAGTGCCAACAACATTTCCCTGCAAGGAGCCCCAAGGAGACCAAAGCTTTAATGGTTGATTATACAAAGAATAATGTTTAGAACTGGACCAAAGTTCCAAGTTTAGGGCTCTTAAGTTGGGATAATTCTCATCCCAACCAGGTGTGTTTTAACTAATTTAACTGAGGTGATCCCTAGAGACAAAAAAAGGATAATCCAGGTTACACTGAGAGTTCTTCATTTTAAACTCTTGCAATTAGCAATGATTAATCCTTGCCTTCAGTTTCTTTGAAGCCTCTCAACCTAAAATCCCATCTTAATTTAGTCATTCCTAAGGACCTAAGCCTTGATTCCACAAAGAGCAGATTCCCAGACTTAGATCTCCAGGAGCACCCGGATTTGGTGTTCCTTTTCCTGGAGCTGTGATTTCAAGGGTATTTTTTATACCTCCTAGGAGGCTGGAATAAGATTATCTTTAAGGTCTCTTCCAACCCAAACCATTCCATGATTCTACTTTTTTTGCTCCCCCGCATTTTGTAAAATTTCGGAGAGGAGGCTCCAATCCAGATGTTGCTTTCTGTGTTTTTAGCTTGCAGCTTCTCCACTTTGCTGCTTGATGCTGCACTCAAGCTGCTCCCAGCCACAGGAGGACATTTTAAGCCTCTTTCAGACTAATTGCTTGATTAATTCACTCTGATTCAGAATCCAAGCCTAATTTCCAGCATCCCACCCATGTTGGAATATCCCTCCATGGCATTAAATCCGAGCCACGTTTTCCTTAAACATCATCCATAATCATTTCATGTGAGTTCTCCGTTGCCTGCAAAATCCTCTCTCATTCTTCCATTATTTTTTTGTTACGCCTCTTTCCCCACGCTTTGTGTGGGATGGATGCAACCCAGACCAGAACAGGAAGCCTCATTCCCATCGGATGGCGGGAGTTTGGATCTCCCACATGGAATGGGAATAAATTCCAGAAGGGACACACAATCCAAAGGAACTTTGGCACAGCAGGAAGTGGCAAAGCAGCTTTGGCACCACCACTGGTGCAGCTCAGCCTCACAGCCCAGACAGGGGAGAGCTGGAATTGCATCCGTGTTAGTCTGACTGCTGCTTCAGGACACAAAATATTTCAGATGGATGGAGTTGGAACAAGTTTAGGATGAGCTCACCTGGATTTTTATGTCATTCCCAAGGCTTGTTGAAGATTTTGAGGAAAGATCTCCAACTTGCAGCTAAAATTTTGATCTAAATGCTCACAATTTATAAATGCAAAATTATCTATATTCAGTATTTGCCATTCCACGGATTCCTCCTATTCCCAAGGATTTCGTGTTCATTGGTCACCATTGAAAGCTTTTCGAAACAGACTGACAGCAACATTTTCTGATGAAAAAAAGATGTTTTAAAAATGTTTTTTAGCTTAAAGATGGGAGCTGGGATGGCTTTTCCATTGTATAAAATTCATTGTACATTTTGGAGAGTTAAGGAATAAATTAAGGAAATAACTCCCAAAATAAGAATAAAGCAACACAATCCTTTTTTTCAAATCAGGGTAAAACTGGACTTTTTAAAAATAAAACTCATTGACAGAATTGGTGGGGTTTGTTGATTTGTATATTTTTATCCATAAAAATGAATTTACCCACACACCAAATGTTACATCACTGTCCATCCAACGAATCCCAAATTTTCCTCCAGTTGCTGGCATTTGATTCCAAGACACACTCATAACCGACATATATTTGGGAAAAGTACCAGTGAGGAAGGAAAAATGAATGACAATTTTTTGATCACTCACCATGGCCTGGAAGAGGACTGGAGCTTTAGGGATGACACATCACTTTTACTTAATCCAAGCTAAAACTATCCATAAAAAATCGGATTTTGAAACTAAGGAATGGAATTTCTTTCACTTTGCCTCAAAAGTTGGGTGGGAAATAATATTTCATAGCAAAATTTTAATTTTAAGGAATATTTTCCTTGATTTTCTTTTAAAAAGCAGCTTTTAGAAGAGGCAAAGGTTAGTAATTAGAGTAAAAAGTTCTTTAAAGAGTAAAAAGTTGTTTAATTTCAGGACGTTGCCTAGGAAGGGAAATTTTCAAATTTCCCTCCATAAATATTCGGTGAGGAGCAGCCATTGCTTTTCCATCTGAGGAATCAAAGACTGGAGCTTTATTCCCACAAATTTTTAGTGGGATGATGTTTTATGACGTCGCTGCACTGTCAGGATCCAGCAATTCCATGAATTTTAAGGAGGACAGAGACCTAAATCTGCACTCTCTTGGTGGATCAAACACCATGGACTCTATGGAATTGGGTAATTCCAGTCCTGTCCATTCCTTCCTTATTGGAATTCCTACCTGTCCAAGGAAATGGATGGCTCAGCTCATATCCCACTGGAATGACAGGAAAAGTCCTGGAATCCTGGGGAAGCAGAGCTGAATGAGCTTTGGTTTGCGCTTTGGAGAGCAGGGCGAGCACAGGCATTGCTGGGCGAAATTAGGGATTTCTGGAAATGGGATTATTTGGATTATTGGGATTATTTGGTTTATTGGTATTATTGGGATTTTTTGGATTATCCAGCATTTGATACCTTTGAATATCCCAGTTCTGGGTCAATGTTTGGCGAAATTCTTTTCCCAAAGTTTCCAGTTTCCAGTTCCAATTTCCAGTGGGACACTGGAGAGCAGCAGGAAGTTTCCAGAGAGGCTGTGGATGATTCCCATCCCTGGAAGTGTTCAGGACCAGCTTGGACAGGGATTGGACAAAGCTGGGATAGGTGATGACATCCTTACCCACAGCAGGGGTTGGAACGAGCTGATCTCCAAGGTCCCAAACCATTTTGGGATTCTGGAATTCTGGGATTTCTTTTCCTTTCTCACCACAGGGAATTGTGTGTTAGAAATTTAGAAGCTCCTCCACCAAAGCATCCACATTTCCATGAAATTCATGGAGCTGCTCCATCCACAGAATTCCCCCTGCCTAAAGGGTAGAAACCAGCAGGATTTAGAATCCATCAGAAATAAACCCTTTTGCTGCCTTTCCCAGGTTTTCATTGCAGCAGATTCATGAAACAGCACCAAAAAAAATCCCAAACAGACAAATGTTAATGGGACTCATCCCAAAGTCTCTCTGAATATTTTAATTTAAATATTCTCCAATTTCTATGGAAGTGAAATTTATTAATGTCAGGTTTTTTAGACACCAACTGAATATTTTCAAATTTATTGCCTTGATAAAAATAAGACCCAAAGTCTAAACTCATTCACAGAAATGCTGTCAAAAAAACATAACTGGAAATAGGCAAAGCAGATAAAAAATGTGTCATTGTTGCAAATTTTGATTGGATCTTAAAAAAATTAACATTTTACCTCTTGCCACAGGCAGTATGAACTTTATTCAGGCACTTGAGCTTAACTTCATGTGTCTGGAGCCTTATTTAACCCTAAAATCATTTATTTTTAGATTTAACCTCCCCATATTCCTGAGACTATTTTAAAGCATCACCTGCAATGTTTTTCCCAGAATTTTGTCCAGGTTTATCCCACCAGTTCCATGAAATAAAAGAAACCACAAAGCACATTTGGCACCGGAAAACAGCACCTGTATATTTCTTTTTTTCACACTCAAACACAGGCGAAAGATGTGCAGTGCAAACTCATTCTCTTAGAAAAGGGAGAAAATTGCGATTTGCTGCCATGAACCAGCTAAAAATGAGGGAAGCAGTTGCTAAACTTTACTCAGCTCTGCAATAAATAATTTTGATCACAAAATCTCAAAGAATTTTGTGATTTTAAACACCCGTTCTCAGCATTTATTATTCGATTGTAAATTATTCCCGGCAGGAATCTTTTTTCCCATGATTTTAACACTTATCCAAAGGAGCCTCTTCTCTCACTTAAGCCCTCAGGTCCAATTGCAACCCAAACAAGGAGCGATTGAACAATGCCGTGGGGTTTTTCCTGGGAAGATGCCACGAGGAATAAATCCCTCCTCAGCACCAATCCCGAGCTCTTCTGAGCGGGAAAAGACAACAAAAGGTGTCCAGGAAAGAAGTTTGGGATTGGTTTCCAAGATAACGACAAAAATAAGCCTGGAGGTGTTTTTGAACAATCCCTCGTGGGTGGCCAAGGCCACCTCGGTCAGATTTTCCAGGGATGTGTGTGGTTTTCCTGAATAATGGAGTGTTGGTGGAGATTAGCTAATCTCGGGTGTGTCTTCCCTGGGAATGGCATGGAAGGAGAGAACAGGAGCTGGGAAGAGAGGAGCTGAAAGGAAGGAGTTGCTCAAGGAGACAAGAGTCGATTATCCGAATAATCCCATCTGGCCTTGGAGTGGAATCTCTCCAGGACTAGGAAAAATACACTATTTAAATAGTGTATTTAAACTGCCACACCTCTGGGATTTATTCCCTTCATGTCTCTTTTTCATGGATAATCTTGGTCTTTGGGGTAGTGACAGAACTGGAAACCACCGACATTTGTTTTCATTACACCATCTGGGAAGATCTGCTGGAACAAGGAGAAGAGATTTCTTAGGGAAAACATAAAAATAAAGAACCCCTCAGTGCCTCTTTCCCTTTCTGAAAACATTTTCTGATGAAAAATTAATGCTCAACCGTAAATTTACTTTTTCTCTTAGTTGAATATTGTATTTCAGTGAAAAATGTTGTGTCTGTGTGTGTTTCTTCTTTTATTATTATTTTAATTATTATTTTGACCAAAACCTTAAAGCCTGACCTGGTCTAGCTCTGCTCATCACTTGGTTGCCCCAAGGAATTCAAGTTTGGACTGGAGAACTCCACTTGTGCCTTCCAAGAATTCCTGCAATTCCAAAATTTAGGAGAACCAAGGAAAGACAATTATCTGTGCAAGGAGTCCTGAAGAAATGGCTCTGGAATTTTTTGAGCAGACGAGAGAAGATCTCAACTCCTCTCCTTAGCTCTGTAACTTCCATGGGTTCTTGTGAAAATCCCACCCACTGGACCTGTGGAATTATGGAGAGATTTTCCATTAATCCTAGGAAAACCCAAGTCTAAACCCCACCTATATCCGATGTCAAGCAGTTGTTCCATTTCCTTCAAAACCCCCAGACAACATCTATGGCTGCAGAATTTATATCTTTTTAGAGTCTCCTGTCAATCAACCACTTATAAATTATTGGCATGAAAAATAAAGCAAATCTTCTGGTGTTAAATTCTGTGTGATGGGATTTCAACATTCCAAATAAAATTCAAAAATAAAATGATAAGAAAATCCAATGATTCCACGAATTTGACATTCAGAGCATTTTCAGGAGGGGAAGATACTTGTCAGAGTGAACTGGGGAAAAAAAAAAAGGACATTATTTTGATTATTGAAATATTTTGATTTTTGAAATTAATAATCAAAATACAACTTGGTTGTCTTCTGCCTGATTTCATTACAAGCTTTTCTTTATTAAAATATTAAGCTCTGAGAAGAAACCCAAAGGCTGGAAATTCAGGAAAGATCTAGGAAAGACATTTTTTCGCCCATGAGAGTCTTCAGAACCAGACAGAAGAATAGAAATAGAAGAAATAAAACAAGAAATAAAACTTTAGCAAGAAATAAAACTTTAGCACTCTGAAAGAAATCTGGACTTAAACCCCAGAGGGATTAAAGGCACTCTGACATATATTTTGTTCATTTATTTGAGAAGATGTTAATTCCTTGAAAAAAATCTTGAATCTTCTCCAGATCCATTCAGGAAAATCAAGGATTTGAACCTGAACTCCGATTCCTGTGAGTGTCCAAATCCCCGGCTCTTTAGGATCCATTATTTTCTCTTTTTCCCTCTCTCTGTTCATCATTTTTGCTATATTTTAATTTCTTGAAGTGCCTTGTTTTCCTTCCCAGCTGGAAGGAAAATTCATTCTGAGCTCATCAATGTCTTTTCCCACCACCCAGCACAAGTGATTATTAATAAATGGCCAGGTTTTCCAAAGATCAGATGGAAACAGCATTCCTGGAGTTTTCCCTCCGTTATTTCAGCCACCCCTGAGTTCTTTGAGAGCAATGTAAAGATAATTTTTATAAAATACATGTGAAGACACTCAGAAAAATTGATGAAATCTTCTCAAAGGTGGTCTATGTGCAAAAGGAATAAAAGAAAACCATTCCATGAATAGACAAGACTGAAAAACAAATTACCTCATGGTAGAGGAAAGATGTTTAAAGTGAGGGAAAAGTGGGTAAATCACGGAATCTTTGTTTGTTTCAAACAGAAACAAGGGGAATTCAGACAAAAAAAGAGCCCAGACACCCAGAAAGACAAAAAAAAAAAGAGATAAAAATAAATAAAAGCTGCCATAAAACCAACTTAATGTCTTACTACAGACAGTAGTGAGTTTGTAACTCCAGCAGGAGCTGCCAGTGCACACATGGATTTTATTGGAGCTTTTAACACTGTCTCGCATGACATTTCCAGAAATAAACATCGTATAGATTAAATACCGCGGGTAAGAGGCAAAAAAATGCTGGAAAACCCAGTGGCAAAATAGGTACAAATGGAAATTTGTATTAGGGGAGTTCTGCAAAGGAAATGTCTGACAATGAATAAGGGAGGTGATGAATCACCACCATCATCATCATCTTAATCTTAATCATCATCATCATCATCCTCATCATCCTCATTATCATCATCATAATCATCCTCATTATCATCCTCATCATCCTCATCCTCATCCTCATCTTTCTCCCCATTGTGAAGGATTCGGAGTAGAAGAGAAAGTCCAGGGGTTCCAGTTTCTCCAAGGACTAAGAGAAGATATCTCTACACAAAATTTTCATAATCTGGTTCTTTATCCAGAAAAAAAAACAGGATCACAGTCAGGAAGGACCAATAAAAGGGGGCTTGGGGAGGTGGAGGTGAAAAATCTCTACAAAATAGGAAATGCTCAGAAATTGGTTCCATTGATTTCCTGAGGAGAATATTCTGGGCATTCTGAGTCGGAATTGAGAGAGAACCAACTTCCTTTGCCTGTGGCCAATGGAAAAGAGCATCTGGGAATGTGTGGACCAACATCTCTTAGGAATGAACCAGGAATAGCAAATCCTCTCCTTTTTTCCTTTCAGAATCCTGGAATGGTTTTGTTTGGAAGGAAATTTAAGGATCATCCAGCCATGGGCAGGGACACTTTCCACTGTCCCAGGCTGCTCCAAGCCCCAATATCCAACCTGGCCTTGGACACTGCCAGGGATCCAGGGGCAGCCACAGCTTCTCTGGGAATTCCATCCCAGCCAGGAATTCTTTCCCAATCTCCCATCTACATGTTCTCTCTTTCAGCACAAAGCCATTCCCTGTGTCCTGTCCCTCCATCCCTTGTCCCCAGTCCCTGTCCAGCTCTCCTGAAGCTCCTTCAGGCCCTGGAAGGCCACAATTAGATCTCCCTGAGCCTTCCCTTCTCCAGGCTCATTTCTTCCAACCATCCCATTTCTTCCAGCATTTCCTCATGGAAAAGATGCTCCATTCCCTCTGATCATCTTCACACCAGTTCCGAAGATTCCCTCATCCCATTGACTCAGGACACAAAGGATGAATTTTCATGACAGCACCTCCCACGATTCCAATGCCAAACCCCAGAGCTTTCTCAGCAGGAGAGGAGATCCAAAGGAAAACATTGGGCTTTATTTTCCAGTGGGATCCAATGTCTCTGCAAGAGACCAAGGCAAACACCCAGCTCTGAGCTCCCATGAATTTGCAGATATGGATAGTCTGGATCTGAATTTCACAGCTCAGCCCTCCTCCAACTGCGACTTTTAATGCTGCCATGAAAAATCCAACATTCCGTCTGCTGTATGCAAATCCCTCCTTATATTTTCCTTCGGAGACCTCCAAACGCTCTTAAAGCAGCCGAGCCTCTTCCTGAAGAATGCTGTTTATGCTTTGCTCCGTGCAGTTCCAGCTCGATTCGTTTCTCCACGTGGGACACTGGAGTGGGAATGCAAACAGGCTGGCAGGTTTTATTGGATCACCTTTTATTGGGAGGAGAAATCCCCACACGCCATCAACAATGATTCTTTTTAAATCAGCTCCCTCACACACTCTGCGTGTCCCTGACAGCCAAAATTTGCTCCTACTTGGAGATTTTTTATTTTCGCTCTCCCACTGTGCTGAGGTTTATCCATCGTAGCTCATGTTGCCACCTGAATCGTGGAATCATGGAATGATTTGGGATGGAAAGAACCTTCATTTTTTTTCACCTCATGCCATGGGCAGGGACATCTCCCACTATCCCAGGGAGAGCCAGGCCCTGTCCAGCCTGGCCTTGGACACTGCCAGGGATCCAGGGGCAGCCACAGCTTCTCTGGGAATTCCATCCCAGCCAGGAATTCCTTCCCAATATCCCGTCTCTCCCTGCCCTCTGGCAGTGGGAAGCCATTCCCTGTGTCCTGTCCCTCCATCCCTTGTCCCCAGTCCCTCTCCAGCTCTCCTGGAGCTCCTTCAGGCCCTGGCAGGAGCTCTGAGCTCTCCCTGGATCCTTCCCTTCTCCAGGTGAGCATTTCCAGCTCTCCCAGCCTGGCTCCACTCCTCGGAGTTCCTCTGCAACGAGAGAAGGAGATGTTGGAGAGAGGACAACCAGGTCTTCATTCCTCCTTCCTCACATTCTCCCCTTTTCCACAGGAAGAGAGATCCAGCAGAGATGACGTCAGGAAGTGATGAGCACAGGAAGTTTTGTGAAATGAATTTCCACAACAGATCTTTGACATCCAAAAACGTCACTTTACAACTCCTCATCATTATCCAGCATCATCCCTGGAGAGAGAAAAAGCCACCAACTCAGTCATGGATCTTGTTTTCAGCCATCGCTTCTCTTGTTTTGTTGCCTTTGGTTCGAGCTGTCCAATGCCTAAATTTTGGGTTGTGCAGAGCACTCTCCAGTTCTTTTTTCCACCAAAAATATTCCCTGGAAACATCAGGGTCAACATGACACTGATTATTGGAGTTCCATGTTCCAGGAAGCATTAATTGTTATCGAAAGGGAAAATTCAATTATTTTTCAAATTGCTGTGAGTTTTGTGTGACTCAGGCCACCTTCACTGTTAGAAAAAAATAAAACTAGGAAAGGGAGGGAAAAAAGAAGGAAAATAGAGAGGAAAACTCCCTCAGCAGGGTGGAAGTTGGCTGTGAATGCCCTGGGAGCAACACCCCGGTAGTGGGGTTTTTATAGGAAATGATTCCATGATTTCTTCTTGTTGATTCTTCCTGCTAATAATTAGAAAGGGAAAAAAAAAAAAAAAGAAGCAGCTAAGAAAAATTAATAAATAAAGAAAAGAAAAATAAATTAAAAAAACAAAAAGAGGCAGTGGGGAAGAGACTGCAAGAAATGAAGGAATCAAAAAGAACAAGAGAAGGGAATAATAATAAAAAATCCTTGCGGTGAAAACAGGGAGAGGAAGAAAAAAAGAGGGGAAAAAAAGGGGATTCTGGCGCTAACTCCCAGCAATTTGCACCTTGTGCCCAGCTCATAACTCTCTGCTCCACAGCCCAGGATTTATGGCTGACAGTCCCAAAGTGGTTTGGAAATGGCACAGCCCCGAGACCTTGTGGTGGGGCTGAGGGATGGTTGAGAAAACAAAACCGAGTTAATTTATGGGAGTGTTCCTTGGGGCTGGAATTCCAGCTCTCCTCTCGTGGAAAAGTTTTGCACACACACACAGACACAGAATCATCTTCTTTTTTGGGTTCTGTCTCTTTCTGTCATTATTCTCCTTGTTTTCGCTTCTCATTGTTGCTTCAGAACCTCTAGAAAATCACATGATTTTATTCTTAAAAATCTCTTTCTTTTATTTCATATTTCATATCTAAATCTGTTTTCAACTGAGGACAATCAAGTGTTCCTAATTTTTTAATTCCTCTTTCCTCTGTCTCATATCCTGCTTGCTCATAAACATTTTGGAAATTTTCTTGGACAACAAAACATGAAATTACTTTAAAAAGAATTTAAAATAATCATTCCAGCCAGCTTCAGACATTTCAAAGTCATGGAATTTTTAGAAGATCAGGAAAATTGTTGTTTGTTTAATCTTCAAAACTGGGTCTTGGGAAAGAATAAAAATGTGTATTTTCCAACTCTTCCTTACATGATAAATATGGTTTGGGAGAAAATCCTGGTTTCCATTGGGTACTAAGATGTTCCTACAACTTGAGATCTTCCCGTCCCTCTGGATTTAATGCAGGAAGCAAGAGGAGGTGGAGGGAGGCAGATATGGAGCCAGTGGATTGTTTTCCTGAATTCCCAACATTTGGAATGTCTGCAAATGTCCGCATTGGGAATATCCAGAATCCAGCCAGGGTGAAGGACCTTGGTTTCCACTGGGAGAGCTGAGGAGATGGGATGGGTTTGGACCACGCTGAAGGAGATGGGGCTTTCCAGACTTTTCCTGGGAATCCTGGAATCAGCCACACATCAACCAACAGCCTGGTCTGGGGTCTGCAGGTGCAAACCAGATGTGAACAGCACAGCTGGGCTATAAAAAGTGTCTGATTTATGAGATTTATTGGATTTATCGGATTTATCAGGTTTATCAGTATCAGTTAGTCCACACTTTGTCCTTCCTTGACATTATCCTTTGTCCTGATTTCCTCTCCCAGTCCTGGGTTTTTCCAGGAGCAGATTAACATTCCCAGTTCAGTGCTGGGCTCTACTTAATGGCTTCAGACTGCCAGAGGGCAGGGATAGATGGGATATTGGGAAGGAATTCCTGGCTGGGAGGGTGGGGAGGGGCTGGGATGGAATTGCCAGAGAAGCTGTGGCTGCCCCTGGATCCCTGGCAGTGTCCAAGGCCAGGTTAGATGGGACTTGGAGCAACCTGGCTGTGGATATCTCCTTGGAGTGAAGCACATCATAGATACAATATCTTTTCCCCCCCTTTTTCTTTTTTTACCATTTTTTCCTCATTTCCCCCCTTTTTTTGCATTTTCCCTCCATTTCCCCCCAATTTTTTCCCATTTTATATCCCTTTCCCCATTTTTCCCATTTTCCTCACATTCTGTCCCATTTCCCCTTTCTTTCCCATTTTTCCCCTATTTTTCCCCCTTTTTCCCATTCTCCGCCTTTTTCCCATTTACCCCCCAATTTTTCCCATTCCTTCCCCACTTTTCCCAATTTTTTTCCCATTTTTTCCCCAACTTTTCCCACCACCAACCCTTCCAGAGGCTTCTCCCTTCATCCCGAGCAGCCTAAATCCAGCGCGGCTGCCAGCCTAGGCCAGGGCTGGGTGTGAAGCTCCGAGATAACTCTGCTATCACCTCCCCCGGGGGAGAACAGGCGTTATCAGCCCAGCCCGAGATAAGGAGCTCTGCCCGGAGTGACAGCGCTGAGATCAACAGCCCCGCGCTGATAGCATCCCGGCTCCTCTCCAAGGAGCTCCCTGATCCAGGAGCTGGGATACAACCCCAGCAGAGGGATCGTTGTGGCCTCCAGCAGTTATTTTTGAGCGCAGCTGAAATAGCTTCCCAAAAAATAAATAAAAGGTTAATCCACTCCTGTCCTTAAACCCTCGCTTTGGCATCACCTCCTGCGGGATGCAGGAATTCATTTCGGCTCCCAGGCTTTTGTTTCCCAGCCCTCGGTATGGAGTATGGCAGCCTGATCCTGGCAGGAAGACAATCCCACCCTGTGGATGTGAATTCTGACTTTTGTCTCAGCCCGTGACCTTGCCCAGTTCACCAGTAAGGATCCAGGAGATTGCCCAGTTCACCAGTAAGCATGCCGCTGTAACATCCAGGCTGTTTCCAGGAAATTCCAGGAGATTGCCCAGTTCACCAGTAAGCATGCCGCTGTAACATCCAGGCTGTTTCCAGGATTCCAGATTTCAGGCAGAGTGTGGAGCATGGAAGAAGATGAGGAGTTCTTTAATGTCATTGGAGGGGGATAATTTCAACGGATGGGATGAGACATGGAGAATTTGGATGGAAGTTTGTAGGACCTCGAAACAAGTGGGAACCTCAGGAGAAATTTCCAAGAAAACCAGTGGATCTCCTGGAATCCTGGAAGTTAGTTACCAGTTCACCGGTAACGATCCACCAGTAATGTCCAGACTACTTCCAGGATTCCAGGAGATTGCCCAGTTCACCAGTAAGCAGTCCAGCTGTGACATCCAGGCTAATTCCACGATTCCAGGAGATCCATTGCTCTTCTTGGACACTTCTCCTGAGGTTCCCATGCGTTTCGAGGTCCTACAATATTCCATCCAAATTTTCCATGTCTTATCCCATCCATGGAAATTACCCCTCTACAATGACACTAAAAAACTGCTCACCCTCTTCCATACTCTGCCTGGAATTTCAGGCTATTATTTCTCACCATTTTTTGCTGTCAGTCTGTGTTACATCTCCTAGGTTTTTCACTGTTTCTGCATAATCTGACCTTCAATGATCAATCCTGATTTCATTCTGATCAATGTATTGATTAGTCTGTCAACCACATGCAGTCTTTATTGAATCATGGAATTTCAGGATGGTTTGAGTTGGAAGGGACCTGAAAGATCATCCCATTCCAACATTTTCCACTATCCCAGGTTGCTCCAAGCTCCGTCCAGCCTGGCCTGGGACACTTCCTTGGGCCACAGCTTCCCTGGGAATTCCATCCCAACTCCTCCTCACCCTCCCAACCAGGAATTCCTTCCCAATATCCCATCTCTCCCTGCCCTCTGGCAGTTTCAAACCATTAACTAGAGCCCAGAACTGAACTGGGAATGTTTGGTGAACTCAGGAATGCCCAGACCTTAAGGCCAAAAAATCTAATTTCATTTCAAGTTCTTGAATCCTTTATGGTCCAATTGAAAATTAATTAATTCTGAGGCAACTGTTAAAATCTGCAGCTCAGAAGAGGCTGGAAAGCCCCCATGGCAGCCTCAGAATATTCCCAGGTTTTTCCCATGAAGAAGTTTGCTCTGAGGCAGCTGCAGAGATTTTGGGATCCTTTCAGAAGCACCAATTTCTCAACGCTTTGGAACATTTCCCCCAAAGCCATGGTTCACTGCGCTTTTCCTTTTGATGAAGAATTGAATAGCAGAGAAAACTTCTGTTGGATCATTTTCCATACAACTCTTAGGATCTCCCACTGCTTTCTTACCCAAATGTTTATTTTGTGGACCACCACAATGGTCTGCATGAATTACTGGTGGTCTTTAATGTGGGGAGTTACTGCTTTACAATGCACTTAATATTTTTTATATTATTTTGATTCAATATTTTCTTCTTTTTCCTCAACAAAAAAATTAACTCAAAAAATGCCCCAAAAAAATTAATCACTTTTCACTTTGTTTTACGTGAGTTCTTTTGCTCACATAAAAATATTACAGTTTTTAATTAAAAAAAAGACTCATGAAGTATTTTCTCTTAAAAATAATTTTGGAAGTTATCAAAATTTATTTCTGTTTGTTTATTTAAAATGTACATTATAAGTAGTAAAGAAAAGGGGTTTCAGTAGCAAAGAAAAAAAGAAAGGCTTTAAGAAAATATGGGACTGAGACTTTAAATAGGAAAGATATTAGGAAAGAGTTTATTGGAAAAAGGGAATTGACTTTCAGCACTCAGAGGTGGTAATTAGGTGCCAATATTGAAATTGTTCACGACACCACTTTGGCCATGTTTCCCTGGCTCTGGTTGCCCGTTTGGGATGGGATCAGACACCTTCCCCACGCTGGAGATTCCCCAGGGAGCTTCCACCACAATCCATGGAAAGGAAGGGAAGGAGGGAGCGGGAGGAGTGAAATTCCCAACACCCAGCCAGCCTCCTGCTCTGAATCATCCCAAGTTATTTGTTGACAACAGGAAATCCCAGCAGCTGAGTCAGCTGAGAGAGGAACCAAAGTTTTCTTGGGATGAGGATCCACTTCTTCCAAATTTTTGTTTTATCCAACGTAAAAATACTCATGCAAAAACCCCGATTTTTCAAAGTGAGGCATTTCATCTGCTGATTAAGACAAAAATCTGAATTTGTCCTCTATATCAGCACCTCGATGCCAATGAAATTCCTGCCGGGAACGAATTTTGGGAGGGGCGTGTGTGTCTCCATTTAAATGAGGTGTATTTATGTGTACCTAAACAGACACCCTCACACATATTCCATGTTTGGAAGCTCTTTGGAGCAGAAAGTTTGGCTTCCCAAGGAATTTTCTGTGTTTTCTGGCAGCCACTTCCAGCCAGGTTAACCTGATCTTTCCCACAGAACTCCAGGCCAGGGAATGTGATTATAAAACTTTCCCATCCAGGCAGCACTTTCAACTCAATTCCTGATAGTGAAGGAGGAATGGATTTCATTCCCAGTCCGTGATGTATCCAATGGATGGGAAGGCTTTAAAACACCCATACATTTTTCCTTCTTTTATTTCTCTTTTTTCCCCATTTTTTCCCAGTTTTTTCCCTTTCCAGAAGTGAATTAACAGAAGGGAAATCGTTGGCCAAAAGAATTGGGTCCATCAGAGCTGACTGGGGTTGAACTCTTGGAGCCAAATCTGAACCTCAGAGACCCACCACAGTCTTATACTGAAAAAAAAAAAAAAAGAAAAGGAAAGGAAAACAGAAAAGAAAAGCATCAAACTCATTGTTTTTAATGGGATTTTGCGGCAATGTAAGCGCGGAATTCCGAAAAATCAAATCAGCATTCGCGGAATAAAATATCCAAGTGGATAATTCAAACAGAGCCAGGAATTGCTCCCTTTCAGGCTCCAAGCTTGGAGTGAAAACCACAAAAACAAAGAGGCTGAAAAGCCAATTTCCCCCAGAACAGCCCTGATTAATCTCTTTTCTGAGCAGACCTCACATGAGGAAATTGATAAAGGGCTGCAACTCCCTTCGGATCCCAGCAGAAATTGTCATGGAATTCCGGAATGGTTTGGGTTGGAAGGACCTTAAGGAACATCTCATCCCAATCCTCTGCCGTGGGCAGGAACATCTTCTACTATCCCAGAGTATTTAAATCATTATAATGAGGGGTTCATCATTTCCTACCTCCAGTGGGCTCTGGAATTATGATGGAAAATCCAAGAGACTCCAGCATGGAGCCATCTCCTCCTAGCAAATAATTAAATCCATAAAAAGGCCTTTGCTTTTCATTTTTCCCATGAGGAACAAAAGCAAGGCAGACACTGAAAGATCCGTGTGACTGCTTTGCTTCCTTCAGGTTAGTTTTAGTTATGAACTCCATCCGCTCTTGTTTCAGAAGAGGGTTTTTGGAAATAAAAAAGGAATTTCACCCAATAATTTAGGAATTTCATCTAAAATAGCATTTTAAAATGGCATTGTCCTGGTTCCTGGCACCACTCCCAGAATGTCCCAGGAGAAGGAATTCCATCCCAAAGTCCCATCTCGCCCATGGGTCATCCATCAGCCAAGGAATCTGTGCCCATTGTAATCTGAAATTCCTTGTCCTGGAATTCCAGGATTCTGTTCTTCACCCAAATTCCATGCACCACTAAACTTCCTGAGTTGATCCTGGTTTTATCAAATTTTTGGTTAAAAAAATCCCAAAATTGGAGGTGACCAATCCTGCAAATAATTTGTCAAGGGGGATTAATTCCTGGGATCTACTGGCAGCCACTCCTCTTGTTAATCCAATATTTAAAACCTGTTAAAACCATCTCTGATCACTTGAAAACCTCAAAGGTTTTCCTGCATCTTTAAATAGATTTTTTTTTCCCCCAGTAATTCCTAGAACTGACCAGGAAACTGCATCCAAATATTTTTTACTCCTAAAAGGCAGAAATCCCTAAAAAGTACTCTGGACTACCTCTCCAGTGGTACTTCTGACAGATTTTGAGAATGGGAAGTGAGTTCTTAAAACATGGGAAAGCATTGCTGGACAAATACTTGAAATTAAAGATGGCCAAAATCAGCAGCCCTGGTTTTTGTGGAATTCCCATGGAAGATCAAAGGGAATGTAGGAGGGGAAATGTCCAATTTTTGTGTTTATTTTTAGGCATCTCCTATGGGTTTCTTCCTGAAGAGCTTTTAGGTTTTTCTGCCTATCCATTTTTATTGGAATAAATTGATTTAAGATTCTTTTGGCCAGATTTGGGGGAATTAAAAAAAAAAAAAATCTGAGAAATAACCACAATATTTCTGAACAATCCATCTCACCTTTCTAGGAATTACTTTACAAAATTGTGATAAAGCTTTTTTAGATGAAGGTAGTTTGTTTTTTTTTTTTAATTTGAAACTTCAGGAGCATAAATGTCCCTGGAGAAATTGGGCCTTTCATAATCTTCAAACATAAAAGCAGAAAAATTTGCTTTTAGAAGAATTAATGAGCTCTGAGCTTCACTAAATGATCCCATGGCCTTAAGGAACCATGGGGGAAAAGGGAATTGTTTATTCCACGTGGATAAAACTCCACTTTGGATCTCTGTCTTCATTCAGATCCCACCTAATCTGATTGTATCCCATATTTTACTATAAACTGGGATGGATTGTGTGGATCTTCCAGAATAGCCAAATAAAATCAAACCAAATTGGAGTAAACACGAACATTTCACAAAAATAGAATCTTCCATCACTGCCTTGAATCACTGCAACAACCTAAAATTCCTTGTCAGGTTTGGACTAGGTTCCCACTTCGTCCTGAATTTTATCTTGAGGTTTGGGGGGTTTTTTCCTAATATTTTTAAGTTTTCTAGGGATGAACAGCAAAAAAAACCCTGGAGATTGGGACATCCTTCCTTTGCAATTGTTCAGGATTTGGTTCAGGGGGCAAAGACCTCACAGAGCTCAATGCTTGAAAATAGGGATTGGGAGGACTTTGGATCAAAATCCATGGGAAAAGATCCAGAAAGAAATGCAGCGGAGATGATGTGAGTTAAGAAACACGAGATAGGGAGGAAGGTTTTGTATCAGGAATACATATTTTAAACTTCCAATCCAAAAATTTCAGCCCAGGTCCTGAAGGAATTCGTGGATTTAGTCTGCTGTGCTTAGGAAAAAAAAAAAAGAGATTCTGGGGAAGTGGTCAGTGGATGGGAAAAATTCAAATTCAGGAAAAGAAAGGAAGAAGGAAAACTCAGGTAATGATCTGCATGGAAGGATGGGAGAAGAAAACAACTCCCCTCTGAGCTGCTCCATGATGGAATTTTCTCTCAAAGAAAGCAAATATATTCATGGAATCACAGAATCCCAGGATGGCTGGGACTGGAAGGGACATTAAGGATCATCCATTTCCATGGGCAGGGATACCTTCCACGGTCCCAGGTTGCTCCAAGCCCTGTCCAGCCTGGCCTTGAACACTGCCAGGGATCCAGGGGCAGCCACAGCTTCTCTGGGAGTTCCATCCCAGCCCCTCCCCACCCTCCCAGCCAGAAATTCCTTCCTAAAATCTACTCTAAATCTATCTAAATATTTAATTTATATCTCTAATAATACATTATTTGCATTAACAAACACATCAGATTAAACAAGCAATTAGACATTCCTCCTTTTTTTTATTTCCCCCTCTTTTTTCCCCCCCTTTTAAATGGGACCACGCTGAAATCTTCACCCCAGGGAATTTTTTTCTCCAGTTCTGGAATCCAACATTCCGAAACCCAGGAGATGTCAACCCTCAGATCCCAGCATGGCTCAATCCCACTCACCTAACACAACACCATCCCGCAGGAATCCAAAACACACACCCAGTGCTCCCAGCCAACCCCTAATCCCGGGAAAATCGAGGTGAAAACACTGCTGAGAAGTTTGGATCTTGGGATATTTCCCTCCAGTCCCTTTCCCTTAATTTCTGACTCATTTTTTCCCCCGCTGGTTTATTCCTAACCAGAGGCTATTGTCTTGTGTTTGTGACATCACAGGCCGTCGCCATGGCAACAGTGATGATGTCACAGGGGTGGAATTAGCACCTATTAACAGGAACAGGCACAGGGAAGAGATGAATAATGAGTTCAGGGCTTGGATTCGACACAAATTACCAGGAATTTTTTGGACAGGAAAAATCCTTGAAAGGTAAATGGGGCTTATATTTAAATATTATGTTTTCATTGGGCTTGGCCGGCGAACAAAAGCTGATATTTGAGTAATAAAACTGCAAACACCGGGGCGAGAACAGCTGGAGGGTCAGGAACGTTTTTTCCATGCAAATGAGCCAAGGATTTTGGCTTTATTTGGAATGCTCGTGGACAGCAGCGTGTGCCCTAGAACCCAGAAAAGCCCAGGGCTCATTAACGTTGAATTTCTCAGTCTGACAGAGCAGAGAACTCAGTTGTGTTTAACCACACTTTGCTCTGAGTTGTCTTTCCCCTCACACTTTGCCTTTGTTCTCTGATTAACTTGATTCTTTTCTCCTTTTTTCCAGCCTCAAATGCTCTTGGTTTGGATTAGGATGAATTTCCAGCAGCATCCTGCAGCCATCACTGACCAGCAGGAATAAAACCCTTGCTGGAATAGGGAATTTTATTCAAATCACTGAGCGTTGGAACTCTGGTCTGGATTAAACCACAACTATAAATATTGCCTTTTTCTAATTCCTGTTTTCTTTTGTTTCCTGAGGGAAAAAAATGAGGGTTAAACTAAAGGGTGATAGATTTCGATGGGATATTGGGAAGGAATTGTTCCCTGTGAGGGTGGTGAGGCGCTGGGATGGAATTCCCAGAGAAGCTCTGGCTTCCCACCTTATTTCCTGTATTTTTCCATGCCTTGGTCGTGTTAATAATTCAATTTTTTGAGCCCACAAAATTCTGAGCCCAATTCAGTCTTCCCCTGCCCCTGGAACTGGGTGATCTTCAAGATACCTCCCAACCCAGCCCATTCTGGGATCCTGGGATTCATCCGAATTGTTCAAATGATGTGTTCAATTGTTCAAATTGTTCACCTGCAGCTCTTGCCACAGCCAGGAGGGACAGAAAACACCTCCAGAGGCTGAATCTGCTGTTATCCTGTTGTTCATGAAGGCCCAAGAACCCCAGCCCTGATAACTGGAATATTTTGGGGTTAGGACAGGGAATTTGATGAAACGTGACAGCTGCTTTTATCCAAGGAGAGCCACTTGAGCACGGAATCGCCACCTCTGACCTGCTGTTCCATGAAACTCCAAAACAGCTCCTTCACGTCCCCACTTGTCACACTGTCCTTGCTGCCACCTCAGTCTCTGCTATTCCTATTGGCATTTATCCTCATATTTTCCTACTGATTTTACTACAAAAAGTGGTTTATCGTACAGTTTTTTCCTGTAGCAAAATAATAGCAATATGCAGTTTTCCATTTCAAAAGCATGCACATTTTTTCCTTTTTCCTTCTTATTTTTCTGAATTAAACTGGGACATTATTTTGCAACAAAAAAAAAAAAAAAGAAAAGAAAATGACGGGAAATTGTACCTATTTAATTCTATTTTTTTATTATTTTTTTAAATTCAAAATCTATATTTTGAAGGTGGCTCAGGCTCTGCAATTTGGGTGAAAATTCAGATTTAGGTTCAAACCACGTAATCTTTTCCCCTCCTTAGCGCACTCGGCGAGGATTCCCAACGTGCCCAGGAATTCCTGACGGCTGGAACACCCTGTCCCAGGCACCTTCCCGGGCTGAGTGTTTTTCCAGAGGCTCCAAGGCTTCCCACTCCATCCTTTGGCAGGTGACAAACCTCCAGGCGGGAGGGTGAAAGCCAAGTCTGGAGGGTGCTGTCAGCGGGGAGGGATGTGCCGGGATGGTGGCTCCGGAGCTCCCGGAAAAGCTGGGATTTGATTCCCTGCTCTTGACACCAGGATCAAGCTGTTCATCCAGTTCCGCTGGACTCGGGAACTCACGGATTCGGCGTGGGAGATAACGGTGACCTGGAGTGTCCTCGGCTTGTCACTGTGCATCCCGAATATCCTGAGGAGAAACAGCCTCCCCGGGACAGCATTCCCAGCTCCCAAATTATCTTCCCTGCTCATTTCTGTGTTTAACGCATCTCTTTCTGTTTGGAAATCATCAAAAATGTTTATTTTGGTTTTTTGAAGGTGCTGGAAAATGTCCCAGAGACGTCAGAGTTAATTAAATAGTCGCTAAGTCGTGCTTATTTATAATAAATGTTGTTCCCTAAGAGGCCCCACACATATTTCTTTATAAAGAAATATTAATATAGATGTAGATGTATATGTGAATGTAAATATAAATATAAATATAAACATACATATGCATATACATATATAAATGTAAATGTAAAATTAAATATAAATGTAAATATAAATGTAAAAGTAAAAGTAAAAATAAAAATAAAAATGTAACTATAAATATAAATACAAATATAAATATAGATATAGATGTAAATGTAAATGTAAATATAAATGTAAATATAAATATAAATAGATGTAGAGCACGTCACAGACACTCACATCTGCCCCCATGGGACTCCACAAGACATTTAAGAGAGATCTCCTGCTTTGATCCCATTTTATTTTAAACAGGGAAAGGCAGCGTTTGTTTTATCCTGGTTTACAGATGGGATGAGCTGAGGATCAGGGATTTAGGGCTGACTTTGGAAGTGTCTCACAGACGGGATGAGCCCAGAATCAGGGATTTAGGGCTGGATTTGGGAAGTGTCTCCACCCCATGGATGAATGAAGCCCAAGCCCCATTTTTGATAACCCTTCCCTTTGAACCTCTGGATTCCAAAACAAGGTCACTGCAGCAGACCTTGGCTGACCTCTGGAGATGTTTTCCACCCTGGACCGACCTTCCCCAAGCTCCAGTGGAGTTGTGTGACTGTTCATGGGTAGGACAGGGAAAATTACTTTTGGGATAATGAGAAACACCCACTGTCAAAGGCTCCTTTGGCTGCAAGGAGCACATGCAGCACTTCCAGCACCAACAAACCACAAGGAGCCCCAAAAACCACCAGCCTGGAGTCCTGGGCTGATCCCATCCTCTGCTCCTGCACGTGTTTCCATGGAAGGCTTCCTACCTGGATGCTGGGATGGCTCTTCCCCGCTGGGTGAGTCACTGGGAGCGTGAGGAGCCAAAGCTCCCCACCTCTCAGCCCTCATTCATCACATCGCTCCCCTCCCGGCTCTCCGCACAGGCGTCATCGCTCCGGCCGCGGCTGCCGGGCCAACAGCGCTCGGAGGAGCAGGAATGGTGAAACGAGCAATGTCTGT
>VZRM01003475.1:516765-534040 GCA_013397955.1 Grantiella picta
GAGTATTTGTGCTCCGAGGAGACAGAAATGGTGAAACGAGGAGGATTTGTGATACGAGGAGACAGAAACGGTGAAACGAGCAATGTCTGTACTCTGAGAAGACAGGAATGGTGAAACGAGGAGTATTTGTGCTCCGAGGAGACAGAAACGGTGAAACGAGCAATATTTGTGCTCGTGTTGCTCTGTATCTCCATCTGATCTCATGTTTAACACCAGGCCAGACAGACTTGGCAAATCCCACCGGCTCTGAAATATTCTCATTCCAGGGAATGCAATATTCCCTGGAATTCATCCCTCTTTGCCTGGATAAATATACAGGTAGGGATAAATGTGTGCACAGACAGAGATTGGAAAGTCTGCACACCCATGTGCATTTTCTAACCCTTCACCCACATGTCTATAAATCTCCAAGCTCTTCCATGGGAATTTTCCCTGGAGTTCAGCTGCAGATGCTTATTGATAAAATATGAACTAATGCTCATGACATCCCTGCGTATTTAAGGTGGAATTGAATTTCAGTCATCTCAGCCCACTGAAAGTCAAATTTTAAGCCTGGACAAGCACTCTGTGTTTCTTGATAACCAATAAAAAGAGACAGGTCCATCCAGAGGACAATTGGATCTGGTTTAGGATTTATTGGTTAGATATAGGTGTCAAGCGGGAAGCAGCACAGTTAGAGAGGGAGAAATGGATTGGGAATGGTTGGGGTGGAATTTCGATGCTGGTTCAGAGCCCTGAGACCAGTCTGCAGTGCTGGTGAGTTCCTGTGAGCTGGGCATGCAAATTCCCATCACAATCCTCGGAAAACTACTCAGTGCAGCCAGGTGGATCCTGAGGAATAACACAGGTGAGACCCAAATAACCATCTATGAGCTGCTGATCTGAATTTTGGCCTCTGGAGAAACTAAACCCACTTCAGGCAAGTTGTTGTTATCCAAATAAACTTCTGGTGTGGAGGCTCTGGATTAATGAAGACATCAGCACAGGGATCCCATCCACGGCTGGGAAAGCCATGGAAAAGCTGCATCTTTCTGAAGTGGAGCTTGAGAACCTCCAGGCTTCACTCAAATATTTCAATATTCCAAGCTCAGTGTTACAGTATGCCAGGGATTGGGATTGAAGGAGATAATTAGATTATAATTAGCCATGGAGAGATGTGGAGCTCAACTTGGACCACAAAATCTGAAGCCACAGGAGGAGAAGTGGAAGAGATATTTATCTCCTGACTGAAGGATAAACCTCCAGGAATTCTCAGGAGATCATTTTAAGAAAAGGATCCTGAGAACTTTCCTTCAACTGAACCATTCCAGAAAATCTTCCTTTGGATTTCTTCCTGGTGCCATTGACCTGGATAGAGAATGTTTAAGATCAGCTCCATTTTGGGTTTTGCAGGATGGTCACATATTGAGAGGAGAAACAGCTAAAAAAGGAAGAGAAAGTGAAGTAAAAAAAAAATTACAAATTGCAGGATTTAGTCTCCATATGTCCCTTAGGGACTTGGTGTCCATTGGGAGAAAATTCTTGTTTCTAGCAATTATTGTTTATATTTTTGACCAGTTGGTGGGATTGCTAGTGATTGTTTAGGAAATTACTATAACCATACATGGAAACAAGGGTTAGTGCATATAGAAGTATAAAATCATTTAATTAATTAATATTTTCATAGTTTTTTCAGAGCAGCCAATGCCAAGCTGCCCCTAAATGCAGAACACAGAATTTGGGAGAAGAGCAGATCGTATTTCCTAAGATTGTCCATCTGACCCGAATATCCCCTGGTTAAAAGTGACCAAAAACGAATGGAGACTCCAGAATTTCCTCGAGAAATTCCACAGCTGTGAAACCTTTCAGGAGCTGAGCTCATGGGTGTGATTCAGCGGCGATGAATTTCCAACTCAGGGCTCTCAAAGGTCCAACCCAGCACTGGGCAGCAGCTGGAAAACCACACAGCTCCTCTTCCTGACCCGCTGGAAACAGGAATTCCGTGCAGGATGGCCAAGGCTGAGCAAAGCCAGGATGGTCATGGCAAGGAGAGAGGTTTCCAGCAGAGCGTGAAGTTCAGCTGAGGGTCAGAGCAGCTCTGGGCTGAGGTTTGGTCAAAAATCCCCTGACCTCGATCCAGAGCTTTCCATTGGCAGGGGTTGAGTGAGTTTGGAAATGGTGGAAAAATTCTGCGGTTTCACCTGGAATTTGCCTGGTTTTTGGAAGCGGAAGGTGCTGAGATGAGCTGTGGGTCCTGATTTGCTCAGGGGCTTCGAAGCTCAGCTCAGACATCTCCTGGAGCAAACATTAATTTAAACACCGAAACAGGTGAGTGTTTAAATTTGTACATTTTCTGAAGTGAATTTCTACATTGGTGAAAAAATTCCAAATTATCCATGGCACAGTGACGTTGATGAGCCCAAGGGATGGCTAAAGGCAATCATGACCTTTCAGGTGTCCAATTTAGGGATTTTCAGGCTTAATCCCATAATTGTACTGTTCATAGATTCCTTTTCTTTGCAGAAAAATGTGTTAATATTACTCAAAATCAGACTTCATAGCAACAACTGAACAAAACAGCAAATTCAAATTCATTCAGAGTTTTTAATCTGAATTATGATAAAATAATTTGGTTTTGCCCTTGAAGGCTAAACCAAGGGTTTTATATGAGTTTAAATTCAGCAAGAGTGAAATATTTTGAACAGTTGCTCCTGAGTGTAGAAACTTCCATGTAAAGTTTTACCACTTCAAGTTGGAACCACCTGAGAACTTTCAGAAGTTTCAGATGGAATTCATTAAAAAAAACAATTATGGGTTCCTAAATTTTTTTTTCCTTGGAGGAACTAATTGCCATAGAAATGAAATCATCATCCACTTTTTGGAATTGGAAAAAAAATCCATGTCAGTATTGATAAATGAATAATAAAATAATAATAAAATCATCTCCTTTGCTGCCGCCACCAGGCAAAATCTTCATGTAGACTTAAAAATCCCAATTCTTCCAATTCAATATCCATCAGCAATTTTCCTTTGACTGACTCCAAATCCGATTTGTACACTCTCAGGTTAGGAACATTTCTCCCGTTCCCAGAATACAAAAATGCTGTTTATGAGGATATAAAATATCCTCTTTATTTTTTAATAAGGACACAATGCTTGAAGTCTGCCAGAGGTTTGATTTCTTTGCAGGAAATTTGAGAGGGAACTCTCAATTTTTTTTTTTTAATCTGCAGAGATTGAGTGAATTAAAACTTCCTTAGAGGTCCCTTAGTAGACGGAAAAATCCAGGGAAAGATTATGAACGGCACAAAGTTATTTTGCAAATTTACCTTTTGAAATCTGAGTCTGAGAGGTGAAATGTTCAACTTCTTTCACCATTCTTATACCTTAGAAGAATAAATAATATTAATATTATTGTTAATAAATTATTACGTATTATATCATCTGCAGTGTCTGTAATTCTATCGTACTATTATATATATATGCTTTTTTTTATTATTTTCTATTTTGACATTTATTTTACAATTTTGATAGCTTTCAATACCATTTTCCCATCCATATTATTTAATATAATTAATATTCCAGTTTAAGGAACTCTTTTCTAATAATGTTCTTTTTTATTACTCATCTCTTATTTCAATTTTTTTTTCCCCAGTAGCAGAATTCTTTCTTCCTCCTGTATTTTTTATGTCCTAGGATTTTTTGGAGGTATTTTTATGATTTCATTTTTCCACAGTTTATTGCAATATGGCTTTATGGACCCCAAGTACACCGTAATAAATGATGGAGAAAAATAACTTACAAGGGCAATAATCCCAGTTATGGCTGCTATGGAATAGCCAAGAAGGAATTTTGGGAGTTCAGTTTATCTGAAAGGCTGCTGGAATTTGTCTTTTTTATTGGGGATATTGTGAAACACTTCAAAAAATGCAGGTTAATTCCCAAGCTAGTGCTTCATGGCAAAGCTCTGTCCTGGAAAGGATTATGGTTCAATCCCAAAAAAACCTAGGCAAGGATTCCCAAAGGCTTCCCTGGGCTTTCAGACTTTCCCCAATAACTCATCTCAATTTCATATTTAAGGAGGCAGCAGCACTGAAAATGATGTGAGGAGGAAATTTCCAGGTGGATTTTGCCAGAAGCTTCTCCAAAATTATCCTGGACTGCATGAATCCTGGGGGCACAGGAACGGTGGATAATCAAGTTTCTATTTATTATAAATAAATATCGAGTTTATATTTATGTGTCTCATGTCTCCTTGCACCGCAGTCTAGACACAGAACCCATAATTACGTGGAGAGGTCAAGAAATCGTTAAATTTGTTAATTATTTGTTTATTTATTTAGTGATTCCAGGCTTACAACAAAGAAAACAGGAAAAGGGAGTAGAGGTAGAAGATGGGAAAACAAGGAAGACACAGCAGTGCTGCAAAGTGAAGATGATATCTCTAAGAAATTATCTGTTCTCCTCCACATCCACTCACTTTCCAATGAAACAAAAGCAAACCTTCCTCTGTTTTCCCTCTGGGAATGGGGAGCCATTCCCGTTGCTCTCCGGGATGGGATTTGACAGCTCCCATCAGGAATGGGTGTGAAGCTGCCCAGATGTGTCTGCTGAAGGAACCATTTTCCTGGTGATGACAGAAGGCTGGCAGGATTCCCAATAAAAATCGGAGGGGGATTTTTTTTCCCCTCTCTCTTTCCAAACAAAAAAAATCAGGAAAAGAGAAACCTGAACGCATCAACCACACATAAATGAGAGATCTTCCCTATTTCTATTTTTTTTTTAAGGTCTTCAAAACAGACTGGAAATCTTAACGCTGCCCTCCCCAGGGCCTCATCCATCAATCAGGTCTTTCCTTTGGCTCCAGGATATTCCATCCCTCTCCCTCTCTTCCTCAATTTGCAGTATCTTGTACAGGAACCCCAGGCCGTGTTTAATATGTTTGGGTTTTGCACCGACAACGTGAAGGTCAACACTGCAGTGAGATTATGGAATCAGAGGAGTCCCTTGGGATGAACCACAGAGCCAAGTAATTCCCGTTTAATTGTCCTCCCCTTCCACCCCCTCCTCTCCTTCCCAACAGCAAAGTGCTGCTATTTCCTCATTCCCTCGGCCTTGGAATTCTGTCAGGGCTGATGCCAGGTTTAGGTGAAGCTGAGATCAAATTTTCCAAAGCACTTAAGCCAGGCTTTGGTCATAAAAGACTGGGAAATTTGAGAAGGAAGAAGACTCTTCTTTCCATAATGAAATCCATGGGGATTTGGAGGGACAAAAAGCACCTGAACTCCCTGGTGTTACAAGGCAGAGAGAGGAATAAATGCAATCTTTGAATTTAACTTCGATTAGGAACATTTTGGATTTGGGGAATGTCCAGCTGCCAGGTGTGGTTAAGGACAGGAAAGGCTCAACCTGGAGAAGGAGTTGGGATAACGATGGTTCCGGAAGCAGAACGCAAGATGGGAATAAACTGCTTTCCTTAAAGCTGGCTTGGATAGCTGAGCAGCTGCTTCCAAGCTGAGCTTTTCAAGGGGAAATCAAACCTTGATTCCGCAAGGAAATTCCTACATGGATTGGCTGAGTCCCGTCATCCCCCTGTTTGCTGGTGTCACTAAAGTAAGGATTTTCTGCCTGGATTGGGTGACTGGTGACACTGGAACCCTCTAGAGGATGTTTGGATAAGGCTGAGGTTCTTCTGGACCGGAGATCGAAACTCATGGAATCTTTCAGGATGGAAAAAACCTACAAGATCACCAAGTCCAGCCCTCAACTGAACACCCCCACAGCCACTAAAACATGTCCGAAAATCTCCTGTTCGTCCAACACTTCCAGGGATGGAGACTCCACCACTTCCTTGGGAAGCCTCTTCTGGTGTTTAGCCACTCCTTCAGTAAGGAATTTTTCCGTAATATCTGATCTGAACCTCCCCTGGAGCAAGTTAATTAATATAAATTAATTAACAAAATTAATATAAAATTAATTAAAATAAAAATTAATATAATTGATTCATAGATTCTTTTTTTTTTTTAGATTTTCAGTCCAGATTATTGTCCTTGGTTGGAAAATGTTTCCTGGGAGAAGCCAAAACTGGGAACAAGTACAGCTACAAGCAAAAAATCCACCTTTTTATTCCTGAAATATAAACCCACGGAAGGTTATCTTGGAGTTTTATCCCAAATGTTTCCTTTATGGCCTTGTCTTGGGTGTAAGGAGTTGCATGGATTTAGGAAAGACTTCCCACAGCGAGGGAAATATTGACTGGAGAATGTGTCCTGTGGGATCATGTCCTGTGTGGCTCTCTGGAAAAAAATGAGATTTTTGCTTCCCTTATTCTCCAGACATTTTTCCTGAAATAGTTTGCTGTAGTTCATTGTTAGAAGAAGGATAATTAAATTATAATTATTCCCATCCTTATGTTCTTAAGCACTTGGACTAATGAGGAAAGAATTAAAGGGGAAGTCCAGTGGATAGAGGAAAGGCCTGGAAAAATGAAAAATGTTTGGATTTATGCCTCAAACCACTCTGAGTGGCACAAATAAAGTCAGTTCCATGAATTCCCCAAATCTCATCACATTTGGTGCCTCCAGAGCAGCAGGAACATTCCAGAGGTGCAAGAATTGAGCATGTAAAGAGGTGGAATTCAGCATTAATGACACCTGTAGGTGAATATTTAAATTCACATAAAATTTAAATTCACATACAAAATTCAGGCTGCAAAAAAATCCACATTTTATCCATGTATAGAAAACCCATGACCAAAGCTGCTGCATTTTTGAGATTAAATTTAAACGAGAAGATGGGAGAGCTGTCAGGGAGGAAAAGCCTCTGCAGGCAGGGTGAGGCAAATAAAATAAAACTGGATTTTATCCGTAATTCCCTACTGCAGGAATGCTGCTTTACCATGAGTGGTGGAGAAAGGAATATTTGTTGCCCGGCTATAAATTGAATTTAAAAAGGTAAATTCAGCAGCTCATTACTGTTCTGCTGCAACAGGACTGCAGGACATGGAGAAGGATTAAGCATTCCCAGAAAGAAACATAAAAGAATATGAAACACATAGAAAACAATGCGTTATATAAAAGGGGGGGGGGAGAAAAATAAATTCTTTTTTAGTCTATAATAATTCAAAGCAAATGTGGAGCCTTTTTTCTACACGAGACAGCCACAGAGGGTCACGTGAGCTCTGTGATTGTTTGGTTTCTTGTCAATCCCCACTGTTATTCCAGCGGTGCTGGAAGAATTAGTGGGAAATGTCCCTTGGATGGCCCTGATTGCCAACTGGCTGCTTTGGGTTTATTTTGTGGTTATCCTGATTATTTGACAGATGAATCCTGGGCTGGATTTTCCCCTCTCCCAAGGGAAGAGAAGCATCAGCTCCCCATACATTTCTCATCTTTGGGATCAAACGGATTCATGGAAAATCCGCTTTGCCGTGGGCAGGGCCTGGATACTTTTCCAACGCCAGATGTTTGGAGAAAGGTTTGAAGCACACACAAACCTCCACTTTTTTTCCTATTTTTTGGTAAAAAAACCATCCCCTGGCTGCAGAGAAACCCCAGCTTGGCTTTGGTGAGTGCAGAATGGAGTTTTCCATGCTCCCTATCTCGCTGCAAATCGGGATTTGACCACAAGAAGAATTCCAATGGTTGCTTCCATTCCCAGCTCCCAGTTATGGATCCGTGAGGTGGAACGAGAGAAGAGGCTGAAACCAAACTCCCAAAAATTCGTGCTGCCCCAGATTTGCTCCCAGGGTGCTGCCGAATGAGGGTTGGGATTGGGATCACAAATTTCACGGATGAAGGATGGAGCTCAGAGCAGCCTGGGATGGTGGAAGGTGTTCCTTGCCCATGGATTGGGTTGGAACTAGATGATCCCTACAATTCCCTCCAATTCTGGGATTCTAGGATGGGATTAAAGACTGAACTGCTCCAGGCACACCCTGCCTGCCATGAAGGTTTTCCCAGCCCTTCAGGGGGTTTCCCAACCCTTGAGGACATCAGTGCCAGGACTCTCTCTGCCTCAAGACCATTTCATTTCCATCCAGATCGCTCGGATGTTATCCAGGATATCCAAACATTGTCCAAGCCCAGAGCTGCAGAGCTTGGGGCAGCTTTGGTGCTACACCTGCACTAAAGCTTTGTAAATTCAGGGTCAATGTCAGGGTCAAAAAAACCCCATTCTCAAAAGGGAACATTTTTATCGGCATTTTCCTCGCTTTGTTATTTTTTTCCAAATTTCAGGAGGGTGACACCCGCACACAGCTCATTCCTCACTCTCCCCTGCTCTTTGACTGTTATTAAATAGCAGTCCTTAAAACTCATCCAGTTCCAAGCAGGGACACCTCCCACTGTCCCAGGCTGCTCCAAGCCCTGTCCAACCTGGCCTTGGACACTTCCAGGGATCCAGGGGCAGCCACAGCTTCTCTGGACACCTTGTGCCAGGGCCTGCCCACCTCACAGGGAAGAATTCCATCCTAATATCCCATCTAAACTTCCCTCCTTCTGTTTAAGGCTGTTCCCATTTCATGTCCTTACGAAAAATATGAAAATGACGCTGATTCAACTCCTCAGCTGCCAGAAAAGGTCAGAACCAGAATGAGATCATTTCCATCAGTGCATTCAGGTGAATCTTCTGGGTATTCTTTGTTTATTTGGTAGCTCCGGGGATGGTTTTGGAGATTCAGTCCTGTGAGGAGCAGCTGAGGGAGCTGGGAATGTTCATCCTGGAGCACAGGAGGCTCAGGGGGACCTGGTGGCTCTGCACAGCTGCTGACAGGAGGGGACAGCCGGGGGGTCAGGCTGTGCTCCAGGGAACAGGGACAGCAGGAGAGGGAATGAGCAGGAGATGCTCAGGGTGGACAGCAGCAGGAATTTCTCCATGGAAAGGGAGGTCAGGCCTTGGCAGGAGCTGCCCAGGGAGGTTTGCAGTCCCCATCCCTGCAGGTGTCCCAGGAATTCCTGGCTGTGGCACTCAGTGGTTTGGGCTGGGGACAAGGTAGGGATTGAGCACAGCTTGACTTCGATGATCTTGGAGATCTTTTCCAACCTCCATACTTCTGGGATTCTAGGATTCTGGGATTTTTGTAATTCCTGTCCACCAAGCCCAGTTTGGCTGTACTGAGTTAACAGAAACAGCCATGACTATATAAACCCTCAACCTGAGCAGCTTCATCCTTTTCTTGATACTTGCAATTCATATCTTCCCAAAGGTGCTTCCTAGAATGCATTTCCCAAATTAAACTGCTGGTTCTGCTCCCAGATGGAAGTGCTGCGCTTGGGCCTGAAGCATTCCCTGGAAAACAAATGGAAAAAAGGGCCATTCCCTGGAAAAAAGGGCCACAGGTCTGGGAAGCTCCTGAAACAGTTTGTCCTGACCTGGGGATGTGCTGAGGGTGCTGCTATTTAAAACCTGAGCTAAGAGGAGTCAGGAAAAAGCAGAAGGAGAAGGAGGAAAAAAAGAAGGGAAAAAATAAACCCCAAGGAAGGAGGGGTGGGGAGGAGATTTCGGAGCTCTTTCCATGACATATGAAGTGTGTGGGGTGTGATGGAAATCCCACGACCTGGTAAATCCCATTCCCCAGTGACAACGGCACTTCTGGGGCACTGGGAATAGGAGTTCCAATCAACCTCCCAAGTGGAGATTAGGGCGCTGTGACAATTCCCCTCGGCTGAATCCTTCCCTGGAGCTTTGGAACAGCCCTGCAGGGCTGGAAATGTCCCCGGTGGTTCCCATGACCTGCAGATAACCCCAGAGGAGGTGGCAGCGTGTCAGGGCAGCACAGATAGGACAGATCCAGGGGGAATGGTGCCATCTCACCCCCTGTGCCCCCAAAACCAGACAGAGAGAGATCAGAAGGGAATGAAAGCTTTTTGGAGGCAGAGAGGGCTTTAGGAATCCCCTGGAAAACATCTGAATTCCGCTTGGTAGGAGAAAAGTGGATGTTTTAGGGGTTCCCTTCCCCTGTGCTCTGGGATGACAATTCCTCTGCAATCCCTTCCACCCTGACCCATCCTGGGATTCTTTGTGGCTGCAATCTCCACACTAACACCCAAAAAGAAGGAATTCCACTTGCCCTTCCCAAATGCCTTTCCAGAGCTGGCATTGGCCGAGTTCAAGGCTACGCTCCAAGCTTTGGCACCAAACCTGCTCCACCTGCATTTGCTTTAAGCTCTGCCTTATTACCAGCTTAATAAAAACCGGTATTAATGTCTTCATTTCGTTCTGCAGGGGCTGGGATTACGAGCCTGGCAGCCAGCCAAGGGTTTGGCTGCAAATTGCACGGCAAAGGTCGTGTGCAAATGATTTCTTATTCCCCGGGTTACGAGGAAAGGGATTTTCCACAGGCAAAGGAGGGAAATAAAGGTGATTTTGGAATAAAAGAGGGTGACCGAAGTGCTGCCTTTTGGTGAACCAGAACTGCTCAGACAGCAAAGTTTTCTTGATTATTTGGGGTTGGGTTTTTTCTGGTTGGGAGCTGTAAAATATTCTTCTGTCACCACAGACATGAAAGTTGAAGTCCAGTGGTCACTCCTGGATTTTTTTTTTTACATAGTGCCCTGTTTTACCCTTTATTTCCAGAATTCCCAGCCACAAGAGCCATCCAATTCTCAGACTATCGGATATTTTTCCAAAATTGTATTTCTTCCTTACAGAAATAAACACTTGAAAATGTGATGCCCTAAAGCCTCTAAAATCAAAATTCAAACAAAAGGGATGCTGTTGTTGGTAGTGATGTAGATTTATAGAATCATGGAATGGTTTGAGTTGGAAGAGACATTAAAGATCATAAAATTCCAAATCCCCTCCCATGAGCAAGGAATCTTTTTTGACCAGGTTAGAAACAGAAAATAGAATGATTTTTCTCATTGACCTTTACTTTTTTTACTCATTTTTGAGAACAGGGGACTGCAAAACAAGGCCATTGTTGTGCTCACACCCCACAGCCCAGCTCAGCTGAGCAAATTCTTTGAGATTGAGTCCCAGTTTCTCCAAAAACTCCATGACCAGCTGATCCTATCAAGCCATTCCTCATGATTTTGCTGTCATTGCTGAGCCTGGGGAGGTTTCTGACCTCAGAATTTCACGCTTTCATTTCCAGCCCTGGTGGCCTTGACTTGACCAACTGGATTTTAATTCTGGTAACAACTGGGTGAATGGCACTCCAATTATCATCAAAACTGGGTAAGCGACACTGGAATTATCCAGAAAAATTGTTCCATTTCCATTGAATCTGGCGCTTGTTTTAGGAGCAGGGCCTCAGCCTTGGGTGCTGTGAGCAGTGGATTCTCCCCTCACTCAGTGAGTATTTTACAACAGCTTTATGTGCTGAGTTATTCCTGCATTAAAATCGTTCATTCTGCAGGACTGGTGGCTCTGAGCTCTGGAAATTACTTGTCCAAAAAGTGGTTTTGTGTTTCTACTTCGTCCTTTCATCACTTGCTGGAAAGTTTTGAGCCTCGATTCTTCAAGAATCCTCCAAATCCTTCAGAAAGGCCGCAGTTCTGTCCACGGTTTGTTGGAATTATTGGGATTTGTGATACTGATTTCAGAAGGGCAAAACAGGGGCAATGAAACCCAGATTTGTTCATCTCCCCACACCCAGCTCCTCGAGAAAGTTGGAGAAGCAGAGTGAAGAGGGTTAAAAGCTTTTGGGAGAACCTCAAGCAGAAATCCCTGGAAGTGTCAAAGCTCCAATTCATGGAACGAGGAACATTCGGCTCCCTTGTGTCCAACCATCCTTCAGCTTCTCCCTGAGAATTCCTCCAAGGGAAGATGCAGCTTTTCCAGAGGGTAAAACTGTGGGAAACAATCCCTCATTTTTCAGGCCCTCATTCGTCACTCATCCATATTTACCATCCAAACCTTCAGGCTCCCAAATCCAGGGACCATAAAAAGCAGGAAAGCACAGGTGTGAGTTTGTCTGGGATTTTTTCCACTTTGCATTTGCTGCTAGTTCCCTTTTAAATAACAAAAAACCAGGCTCAGAAAAATGGGAGGGTCTGTTTTCCACCTTCTGGAGGTTTTGTTTTCCAAACCAAGCTAAAGCCTCGTTGCCTGGGCCTTGCCCCAGTGAAGAGCTTCCGAGAAAAGGGGAGAGATAGGAGCCCTTGGGAAGGGAAGCAGGAGCGCTGATATCCCTTGGAAAACATCCCCGGGCCAACTGTCAGCACCGGGGCGTGATAAGGAAGGCACAGCCTGGGATTTGGGAAGTGTGGAAGGCACTGGGTGAGAGGAGTGACTGAGTTAACTCTTGCTGGACTCATTCCCTGTCTCCCAAATCCCATTTTCCCAGACACCTCTGCCTCATCCCGAGGTGCTGAGCCCACCCAAAGGATATCCATGCTGTGATCCCTTTATCTCTACCCAACCACCCTAAATCCCTCTTCTCCCCTCCTGGAATTTCTTCCAGATTTCTCTTTCTCTCCAAATCATAACCTGAATTCCACCTCTCATTATACAGACTTGAGCCCTTGGGAATGCTGACACTTGGTCCTGCAGGAATTCTCTCCTGCCCAAGTGCTGAGGATCCCCAGGACACAGCAAAGTGAGGGAGGAAGAAATCAGAAGAGAAATCCATGTAAATTAATGAGAATTGGGATAGTCTCTTCAATGGGACTTCAGTGGACACGTGGGAGCTGGGAATACTTTGATGGGAATCATAGAATCATGGAATATCCTGAGCTGGAAGGGATCCACAAGGAGCTCATGTTGCCTAATAAAGAACAAAAGCGAGAGAAGAGGAATTTTTGGGTTTCCTGAGGGGTAGAGATGATCTTCCCAGAGAATTCCTGGGTTCTATTCAATCCTGGCTCCCTCTTCAGTGAGAGTTATTAACAGCAAGTGGATAAGAAGTTTCCTAAGAGGATTGAACATGTGGAATAGTTTTCCCAAAGAACGAAGGACACACCAGGAAATCAGCAAGGAAGAGGAAGGTTTGATGGATACGATCAAAGGGTATAAAATCAGGAGTAAAAAGGGGGAAATGAGCAAGGAATGAGAGTTTATTCCAATAAAATCTGTAATGTAAGGAAATGAATGGGTGTTTCCAAAGTTCTCCACACAGCCTGGAGGTGAACTTTGGAATTCTCTGTGGGATATTGTGGCTGAAAAAATTTTATATCCGCTCAAATCAAAAACCCCAAACCCACGGATTCATGGATCAAAGGCCACTTTCTTTTTTATGGAATGGCATTATGTGAGCGCCCAGGCAAACAAGATTCCGAAGTTTATAGACACCTCCTCACGTATTCTTTCTCAGGGAATTAGCCACTTAAATATTTGACAATCAGGATGCAGGTGAGCCAGAGAAATTTTTCAGGAATTAGGATTCAGAACTAAGAAACGATGGTTGATTTCCTAATTTATCACTGGCATATTGCATGAAATCATGAGCCGGGAAACAGGGAATAATTAAGCATGTGGGGGGGAAAAAAACCCAGGAGAAATTAATAATTGCAAAGAAATTAAGGTACTTTAAAAAGTTTATAAATCAAGCATGTGATTGTCAACCAAGGGATTGTCCCTAGGTCATCCAGGATTCTCTGGATAAGCAAATTAATTTGCTTCCTTAGCAATAGTGCCTGGCATTATTGGCACTACTGGCAACATTATCCAGCACTTGGAGCTGGAATCCAGTTGGGAATGATGTTAGCTGCTGGAATAAACAGAGAGGAAATTCGGGATTTATCAACACAGCCACAGCAGAGCAGCCAATCCTAAAGGGATTGGGAATGGCGAATTATTGGGAATGCTCTGGTTTGTGGGAAGAAGGAACAGAAAAATAATTAAGGGAATGCTGGGCTGCTCCACGAAAACACAGCAAGAACCTCAAAGATTTTTGTGTTCAGGCTCGATAGCTGGCAGGTTGGGGATCGAATCCCATGCCAAGAGCAGGAAACTTCCAGCCAAAACACCTGGGGCTTTATGGAGGCAAGGAAAGCCGTTAAAACAGCTCTTGGGAATTCCGAATTCAATCGGATGCCGTATAATCCCAAAGACATGGAAATGGGACCTGAGTTTTTAAACAGAAGAGTGAGTGAAGTGGGTTTTTTATGTGGCTCAGCCCCACATTTTTGCCGTCCCCTCAAAGCGTTATCCTGGAGTTTTCCTGTCTGGATTGGAGGGAGAAATCCTGGTTTATGCTGAGGTTGGACCACACGGCTCAGGCTTGCTCAGGAAAGCCAGGAATGATATCCCAGGGAGGGGATTTGGGGAGTTTTTTCATGGATGAGGGCAGTGGAGTCACACCAGGCACACATATTCCAGGAGTGGAACATCATAAAATCCCCAGAGAAATAACTTTTAAAATACATTTTTCCTCATGGATTATCCGATATAATCCCATTGCTCCAAGAGTTGGGGTGTTTTGGGTATAGATCTGCCAAAAAAACCCCAAAACCAACCCTGTTCACACGAGAATCTTCATCAAAACTTGCATTATCCAATTAAAATTTTTAGCAGAGGCAGTAATTCCTGCAAAGTCATGGATTTATCTGTTCATTTATTGGGTTTACATCTATCCCAAGGTTGGCTGGGATCATAACTTGTCATCCCAAGATGCAGAAGAAACACTGGGAAGCCTCCAGAGCTAAAATTGAGAGCAGCTGCAGCAGCTGTGAAAAACCTCTGGATCTGCTAATGAATTTGGGAACAGCTGTCCTGGACCAGGGAAAAGGTCACTCGAGTCCAGGATGTGTCCAGGACGAGGACAAGGGCCTTTGTCCCTTTTCTCAGCTTCTGGGGAAGGAGAATCCGGAATCCGGAACCTCCCGTAGGTCGGAGATGGAGAGCAGCACACACAAAGGTTCATCCACCACAAATGAAACTCTGGAATTCTGAGGGATGAATTCCCAGGATAGGGGAGAGGGAACGTGAAACAAATTAATATAAATCCTCTTGCCGGGTAGCTGCCACTTCCCAGAGGATGAGGAGCATTTTCAGAATCAAGGAATCCCAGAATGGTTGGGTTGGAAGTGACCTTGAAGATCATTCCATGGGCAGGGACACCTTCCTGGGTTGCTCCAAGCCCCATCCAGGCAGGAATTTAATAATTCCAGGGATAGGGAACACCTCCTCTGCACCCTCTCAATGCAGCATTCTGGAAACTTCTTTACTCCTTTTGTTGATTTTTCTACACAAGAGGGGACCTTATCTGTTTTCTTACCAATTTGGAATGTGTACATTCCTTATCTGATGGCTCCTCGTTGGAAAATGGGCATTTAAACCAAATATCAGCTCTTTTCCCTTGGATATGGAATCCTGTGGACTCGGCAGGGGAGCTCTTCAGATGATCCATGGCGATAAGGGAGTTGATGATTGACCAATCATATCCTACTTTCCCAAGTTACCCAAAAATATGTTCATAAATCCGGGAGAGACTCTGAGCAAGGTTTTAATGGATCCATCCATAGAACCAGAGGATTGCTCAGGTTGGAGAAGATCTCCAAGATCATCGAGTCCAACCATTCCCAAAGCCACCACTATGCCATGTCCCCAAGTGCCACATCCATGTGGATTTTAAATCCCCCCTGGGCAGCTATGCCAGGGTTGGACAACCCTTCTGGTGAAAAAGTTTTTTCCCAAAATCCAACCCAATTATGGCCTGGGGTTTGGGACTTGGTGACTTTTGGTGATTCCAATCCAAACCATTCCAGGATTCTGGAATCTGGAGAGCCCCACTCTCGATTCTTCTAAACCTGTGTGAGGGGAGAACCTAAATGGAGAGAGAAAGGAATTAAAACCTTTCAGCTTCAGTTTGTTCTCCTCTGCTTTTGCAGCCCTTCGGGAGTTTCAGCACAACCCAAAGTCTCTGTGTGGCTCCTCTGAACCCAAACCCCACCAAGAGGTCGTTCCCCTCTGGCAGGAATAGCAGGAAGTGTTGAGGGATGTGCAGATATTCCATGGTGCAGCTGAGCAATCCCGGAAAGGGATGACAGAATGTGGGTCCTGCACCACCCTGCGGAAGGCACATCCATGGAATCATGAACGGTTCTTGTTGGGAGGGACCTTCAAAATTCCCACCCTGGATGGACTCCATGTCCACGCTGCTGGCATTGCTCCCCCAGCCCTTTTCCCTCTCCCTGCTCTCCGTTAGGAATAACCGCGGGCACAGCTCTGTGGCTGGGGCTCCTGACCCCGTCCTGAAGGCAGCACAGCGATTCTTGGGTCAGCTCTTTGCATAAACATCTCCTCTCCTCGCAGGGCTGCTCCAGAGGCCTTTGCCCTGTTCCCCCGGGAAGTGCAGCCGGAAATTCCCCAGAGCCATCCGAGGGCTAATTAGGGAGCAGCCCAGAGACCCCATAACCTCCTGAGAGTCCCCAGAGCTGCTCTGGCCTCTGTCAGTGCTCCTGACAAGGTTCATTCTGGAGGAAGCTTCTTCTTTTGACAAACCCTGCTCAAAGCTCGTTAGCTGGAATTAATGGGCTTTCTCCATGACTAATTAAAGCTCCTCAGTGGTCCATGTGCTCCCAGCAGCTCTTCCCTTAGGAATAATGACCACTGTGCTGTCATTTCCATGCCCTGGGTGAAGCTGCTCCAGGCTCTGTGCAGCTGTAATTAAAACAAAGTGGTTTTACTCCCTTGCTTTCTGTTTGGTGCCCTTTGCTTTGCTCTTCTCATTAAAAGAGGAAGGAAATGTGGGGTTGGGGTTTTTCTGTTTGGGTTTTTTTTTTTTTAGGATGACTCAGCTGGAGTTCAGTGTCACTGACAAGATTTTACCAACGCGGAGGATTCATATATCAGGAAACAAGAGGAAAGAATATTCCTTAATATTATTTATGTGTTAATAATATTCCTTTCCCACTCCCTGAATTTTTGGGAGTTAATCAGCGCTGACATGGGAATGAGAGGGGAGAATGATGGGGCTGGATCAGTATTTGTGAGAAAAAATTCCAGGCCAGGCTGGAAAATGGAAAAAGGGAAAAATGGGGAAACCCCCATGGCTGGGGATTGGAACTGGATGAGCTTTAAGGTCTCTTCCAACCCAAACCATTCTGGGATTCTGTGCTGGATGCTTGGAATGTTGAGTGCTCCACAAGGAGCTTCTGTGCAAAGAGCACAAACCAGGACTGTGGGGTTTAATTTATGAAGTTCTTGAGTGGGATCAAATTGCCTGAAGTGCCATGATGTTCTTCCATCCTGCCAGATGCCACCACCTGGAAAACAAGGATCAGGAAATGATGATTCCCTCCATGAAGCTCTTTCATATCTCCAGTACTAAGAGTTGGAAAATACTGTCAGACAAAATCATTCCTTCCTTCCTTCCTTCCTTCCTTTCTGCTTTCTTTCCTTTCTGCTTTTT
>VZRM01003475.1:534083-559064 GCA_013397955.1 Grantiella picta
TCAGAAAAAATCCTTCCTTCCTTCCTTCCTTCCTTCCCATATCCCCTAATTTTATGTGTTTTAATGCCTATATCTAAATTTATTCATTTATCCTTATAACCAGCAGGAGGATATAAACGTCCCAGCATTTTGAGGAAAATCTGGGACTGGAAGAGTCGTAACTTGTGTATTCCCAAAAACTGAGGCAGTGAGACCTAAAAATGTTGATTACAGAGCCAGAGCTTCAAGATTCACCAGGAATTCCCTTCCCTGAAGGATGGATTGGCTGGGATACTGGATTCCAGGACAACAGCCCAGGATTTCAGCTACCTCTGCCCTCAGCTCCCTCCCCACCCTGGGCATGGGATTGGGAACAAACCCTGGTGCAAACCTCATTATCTGCAGGATACACATCCCACAAGGAGCTCTGCTGGAATTTTTGGATACTCAGCGATTGCTGTGTTGACACTTCTATTGATCAACCATTGCTAAAAAACAGTGATTAGGAATATCCATATTTCTCCCTGCTGCAGCAGAGAATTCCTTTCTCCTAACGGACAATTCTTGGAGAGCTGATCCCTACACCAAATACAACTCTAGGAATTGTTTCTCCTCCACGGCTCAGCTTTCCATGACACACAGTTTTATTCTTGGCCTGCTGGTCACAAGGTGAAGGCAGGGAATGAACACGGAGAGATCCAAATCCCAAATATTTTCCCTGCAGATGCTTAGTCAAGGCTTAAAAATAAACCACCCTGTGAGCAAACATGAATATTTCATTTGTTCTGGAGGCAAACACACTCCAGGTTTCCACTCCTTGCCTTTTTGGTTGGGAATTTTTGAAGTGATCCCTTGGCCCTCAGCCAATCCCCACCTTTTATGATGTCCGAGAAGCCATTTGCTCCAAGTTCTACATTTCCCTCATTAAACAGCACTAAAAAGGGAACTCCGAGCCACAAGACCACACACGTTGGCATCAGACATCCAATCCCCAGAGCTGGCACGATCCCATAAATTAATGTTTGCTCCCATCTAGTGGGTGGAAGAAGAAATTGTCTTTAGGGTGGAATATTATGCAAATTTAGTTCGCATCGAGTGGGGGAAATGTGTGGAGGTTTTATTCCTTCTTGGAGCTGTAGGGAAGCTCAGATTGGATATCAGGAAAAATTTCCTCACGGAAAGGGTGGTCAAGCCTTGGAAGAGTTTGCATAGGGAAGGGTTGGAGTCACCATCCCTGGAAGTGTTCAAAAACTGAGTGGATGTGGCCCTTGAGGACAGGGTGGTGGTGCTGGTTGAGGGTTGGACTTGATGATCTTAAACATGGAAACAAACATGGGATCGTGGAATTGATTGGAAAAGGTTGGAAAAATCTCTAAGGTCATTGGATCTTAGATTAAAAACTAAATACCAAGGATCTCAATTCCTTGGTACTTAATTTCCTTCCCTATTTTCCTTTTTCTTACTGTATTTTTGTTTCAATGACATTCCGTGCCACTTCCATTTTTCAAATCCATCAGTAGATCTGAAACAACAATTCCATGATTCAAGAAAAGGGCAGATTTTGTATCATAGAATCCCAGAATCCCAGAACAATTTAGCTTGGAAAAGACCTTAAATCCCATCCAGTCATGGGCAGGGACACCTCCCACTATCCCTGATTGCTCCAAATCCCATCCAACCTGGCCTTGGATTTTATCAGTTTTGATCCGAGGCATCAATTATTCAAAAATTCATCCACCTCTGAGTTCTTGGGAATGAACATCCCAGAGAAGTTGACCTGAACTCAAGTTTCTTTCCACCAGCAAGTTTTGCCTCTGATCCACGAGCAAATGTGTCATGGGAAAGGGAAGGAATGGAAAGAAAATAAAGCCGGGACGGATAACAACAGGAAGGAAAGTGGGAGTCTCTTTTAGGAGAACACTTGGGTTTCTCCAGGCCTGATCTGCTCTTCCTGTTTTGGAGTGGGAAGATGGAACAGCAGAGCCACCAGGAACTGCAGGAGATGTTTTGTAGCTCCTCCTATTTCCAAAGATATTTCCTCAGACCTTCCATGGGCGAACTCCGAGTGGAATAAATTTGGCAGGATCTGATTCAACTCCAGGGAGTGTCTCCATCCATGTTTACCTTTTTTCCCGGGATATAAGAGGCTTTTTCATGGCTTGTTTTCAGCTGGGAGTCACCCACCCTCTCCAGCAGCCTCTTGCCAGCAGGTCCCAGGTGTTCTCCAGTGAAAGCAGCACCATGGAAGTGGCAGTGAGGGATGTGGAGACAGCTCCAGGAATTAGATTTACATCTCCCAGGCTGCCCCGGGGCAGCTGTTTCCTATTTGGATGTTTTTTTAAGTTGACATTTGGGAGAAATCGGAATATTTTGTCATTTCCCTCCGTGCAGATGTACAGGAGGGAGAGGTCCGGTCAGCTGGGAACTCGGGATCAGCTGGAAAGGGGGAATTTTCTCCGTGTTGAAGGGTCAGATTGAGGCAAGAGGAGCGTGTGTTTGACTCCTTGTTCCGTGGACAGACTCAAGCATCGGGAAAAAGGGAAAATCCCAATTTTCTTGCCTTTGTATCCAGTGAATGGTTTGAAGGAATCTGTTGGAGACCAGGTTTGCAGAGAGCCTTAAGGGAAAGGAACCGGGGCTCTGAGTATTCCCTCTTCCTTGTGGAATTTTGGGCCCAGGTTTGCAGAGAGTTTGCAGAGTTCCTGTGACTGTAAGGTTGGGTTGCAAGGAATTCTACTGATATTCTAGGATTTCAGACAAAGTTTCAGGTTTGTTTGTTTTAGTTTGGTTTTGGTTTTTTTAACAGCCAGGCCTGACAAGACAGATTTCCCAAAAGACTGAGGATTCTCCATCCCTGGAAATTCCAAGGCCAGGTTGGAAGAGGCTTGGAGCAACCTGGGATAGTGGCAGGGGTTAGAAAGAGAGAATTTTTAAAATCAAACCCAAACCATTCTGGGACTCTAAAATCCTATATTTCAGGGTTAGTCTCTCCTTGCCAATGGATTCACAGCCTGCCCTTTGTGCTGGACAGTTAAAATTGGATTAAATTGGGAATTAAGGAAAATTCTAAATGCCTTGGATGCTCCAGTGCAAGGGAAATGTTCATAAGGAGAAAATTCTGAGTAAGAGTTTGTCTCCTAAACTTCCCAGACATTCTCAGGTCTGAGGGGATGGGAACATTCCAGGTTTGTGGATGAGATCATGTGTGGAAGACTCTCGAGGGGAGCTTGGTGAGTTCCCTTAAAATTCCCACCTTATTCCTATCTCATCCTTGGGAAAAGGCTTATTTGGGGGTTGATTATCCCAGAGCTGTACCATGACCGGAATTGCACCAAGGCAGTGCTGCTCCAAGGTGGAGGATGTTGGGAGCGATAGGGAGAGAACACAGTCCTACAATCAGACACTTTTAACTCCTTCTGGTGCCAGAAAAACCGGGAAAATGATGTCAGGACAACACGGGAATGCAAAAGAGGGAATCAATCCCCTTAAAAATCGAAAGCAGAGGATAAGGCATGAAATGGGAATGATTTTCCTCAATGGATCTGGACTCCGTCTCAAAGTAGGAACAGGCTTGGAGTTGTCCCAGGGGATATTTTGACCAGAAGCCCCAAATCCCAGCAGTGCCTGTGGAAAATGAAATATCAAACACTCCTCATCCCAATCCCTCCTCCCCTCCCGCGCATCCTCCCTGGTCTCTGCCGTGTTCAGTCTAGACAAGATAATCCCATTATGTTCCCTAATTCCTGATCCTGGCTAAAATCAACCTGGATAAGATTCCAAGCCAGCTAAGGCAGAAAATCCAGCCGAGGCAATTTGACCTCATTAAATGATGCCTTAATTCCTATCTCTGCTAATTAGGGGGATGTGCAATGTGCAATCCCATGAAGGCAAATTCCATCTGTTTCTTCCCTGTCTCCTGATTTTTCATCCGGCTGCAGTCAAGGATTTTCAGGAATGAGGTGGTTAAGGGAGAAACTAACTTTAAAAGGATGCATCCTCTTCTCCAAAGCCTTTTTTCCCTTCCTTCCCCACATGTGGGATAGAAGGAGCTGGAAACTCTTCCAGATGCTCAGCTTGGAAAGGAGGATTTTCCTCCTTTATTTCACCTGCTGGGAACACATTCTGGAAAAAAAATGGGATTTTCTAAGGACATTTTTGCTCTGTGCTAAATGAAGATGGTGTAAAAACCTGACACACAAAGTAGACAGAAAATATTGGAATTCCCTGGATCCCAAACCAATTCCACCTCAGAGTCAACACTGATCTGTTCAAACGCTCCAAGGATAAAAAGGACAAATCCCAGGCTAAAGGGATGAGTTTAGCCTGTCCTGGAAGTGATAAACAAACTCCTCTTTACTCTGAAGCTGTGAATCAGCTTTAAAAAGTGCAGAATCAACTCCTGCTCCGGGGGGAGAATCAGGATCCAGCTGTCCTGGCTGCTGCTCAAACTGGGAGCAAAGAAACCTGGAAAAACTCCAGGATTTGCCTGAGACTGTTTGCTCCCAGAGGGTTGTGAGGGATCAGAAGATCATAGGGAGGAGAGAGGGGCTTAGAGACACTAAAACCACTTAAATTCAAGAGCTGTCAAAGCTCAACATCTTCTGTGCTGAGGAAGGAAATTTGATTTATTTCCCTGTGACTGCTGAGTGAGGAGGAATTTGTGCTGCAGAAACAAAAGGGTTTTTTGAGGGACTTTTGGTTCTAACATTTGTGGATCCTGACAGGTCTAGACAGAGGCTTAGGGAGAAGGAGTCTCCTCTGTTTGGAGTCTGAAAGAGGTTTCCAAAGGGATCAGGTTTTAAAGGAATGCTCAGTTAGGGTTACAGAATCGTCATGGAATGGTTTGGGTTGGAAAGGACCTTAAAGCCCACCCAGTGTCACTCCATGCCATGGCAGGGACACCTTCCACTGTCCCAGGTTGCTCCAAGCCCTGTCCAGCCTGGCCTTGGACACTGCCAGGGATCCAGGGGCAGCCACAGCTTCTCTGGGAATTCCAGCCCAGCCAGGAATTCCCAATTCCCAATCTCCCATCCATCCCTGCCCTCTGGCAGTGGGAAGCCATTCCCTGTGTCCTGTCCCTCCAGCCCTTGTCCCCAGTCCCTCTCCAGCTCTCCTGGAGCTCCTTCAGGCCCTGGCAGGAGCTCTGAGCTCTCCCTGGATCCTTCCCTTCTCCAGGGGAACATTCCCAGCTCTCCCAGCCTGTTGAGCAAAGCCTCCATGCCCTGGCAGACACTTGGAACAAACCAAAACCTTGCAGAAGAAGAAGAATTTAAATTCAGAAGAAAAGAACCAAAAGCGAGCCAGAGCTGAGTTTTCCATGATGCAAACGTGGCCAATCCAGCCAAACTTGGCTCCTGTTTAATTAACAGAGCCAATGCCAGCTAAAAACAGAGCTCTGGGAAATCATTAATCACCGTGAGACACGCAGGGGGTGGCAGAGGAGGTGGATGGAGGGAGCAGGAGGCAGGTAAGTAAACACAGAGCGTTATCAGCAGGGTGTCATTTCCCAGCTCCAGAACATCCGCCAAGCAGAGCCCGGAAAGGATGCCAGCGTTGCCTGGCTCCCCGGAGGTGGGAGCAGGATGGAGATGGCGTTAATGAACTTCTCCTTCCCTGGGTGTTCTGGAGAAAATAGAAACTCGTCCTGCTGGGTCACAGGTGGCTTTCCTTCTCCCCAGGAAAAAAGGCAATTTGTTCCCACCCGGGGATTTAGGGATGTCGCAAAGCCCTGAGAACTCACAGCTCGTTCCATCCGGGATTGGTGGGAGCAATGACGATCAGGATATTTCACCTCCATCAACACTTCCCATCATCTTTGCAATGCCCTGGAATGGCCTTCATGCACATTTAAAGATCAGAATAACTTGCATGGGATTTTAGGCTTGTTCTGAGAAATAACTGTGGTGTGGATAAAGAATTCAGGGAGAAAGAAGGAGAGAATTGAACGAAATCAGAATTTCTTGGAGCCACTACCAGAGATAAAGGAATAAATTAAATGTTAATCTCTGGGTGAGATGTAAACTGCTGTTGATGTAAATTGCTCTGGGTGCACAAGAGGCAGGACAGAGAAGTTTTTTTAATAACCTGCAAGTGATTTTAGGTTTGTTCTGAGGAATAACTGCGGTGTGGATAAATAATTCGAGGAGAAAGAAGGTGAGGATTGCAGGAAATCAGAATTTCTTGGAGCCACTACCATAGATAAGAAAGGAATAAATTTCATTTTGATCTCTGTGTGAGATCTTGCCTTGCTGTTGATATAAAATGCACTGGGTGCACAAGAGGCAGGACAGAGAAGTTTTTTTAATAACCTGCAAGTGATTTTAGGTTTGTTCTGAGGAATAACTGTGGTGTGGATAAATAATTTGGAGAGAAAGGAGAAGAGAATTGCAGAAACAAAGACTCTTTTTTTAGCAACTCTTCCCATGCCTCACTCCGTGCACCAACAACCAACACAGGCACTTCCAAGGCTTTTCCAATCGCCAAAAGTGAGGGACAACCCTGCCCTACCCAGAGGGAGAACAATAATCATCGACAGGGCTGGAAAAAATGTTCTCCTTGGGAATACAAACAGGCTGGAAGGAGCTGGTGCAGCCAGATGTGGCTGGGAAGTGTTTAGGAGTTGGGAAAACACAAAATTTCCGTGCTGTTTTCATTAATCAGGACAAGGGGATGGGTGGGGAATTTTTTTCTTCTCCTGTTGAGTACCAAGCTGGAAAATTGATGTCAACAACATTCCTTTTTTTTTTTTTTTTAGCCATATATTCATTTCTCTGCCCATTCTCCAGTTTTAATTGGAATTTAAAGTAAGCTAGAGATGGTTTGGGGAATGTTCTGATTGAAATAATTTGCTTTTCCTATGTTTTGATGGTTTTCTTCTTCCTATGTTTTGATGGTTTTTGATGGTTTTCTTCTGTTTTCTCCAAGCTGAGCATTCCTTGTGTTTTAAGGCAGATAAACACCTCCTTCCTTGACTCATTCTGCAAGGAAATGGATCCCAAAAACTTCCCCAAGGAAATTATTTCCAAGAGTTCTCCTTTTACAGTACCTGGGATGCAGTAACAGAACTCCAAAAAAGCAATGGGAATGGGAGATGGATTTAGTCCTGCTCTGTTCCAGTCTTCTGGAAAGCTTTCAGATTGTGAACTCCTAATCCCTGGAGATTTTGAACTTCTGGGATCCCTGTTACATCCATTAAAATTTAGGAAATGCAGTTGGACAGAAGATTTTACTTATCCTGCCCTCTGAGAGTTCATCCTGATTTTATAACTCAGAAAAACTTGAACTGGGAGAACTTTGGAGACCAAGGTGCTCAAAGGAATTATCCCCCAAAGTTTTTATCCTTTGGGCCAAAACGTTGGGGAAAACCATGGCAAAGTAAACTTCTGTATTCCTTGGAAGTCGTTCTGTCCAGACAGTGGAGAAAAGACTGCAGATTAGTGTGGTGTCCTCAGGAGACATGGACTATTTCTTCACAGGATCCTTTAACACTTCCATGGGATCCAGTGACACATCCCTATTTGGAGATGGACACTGAGGAATGTTGACTTCCCAAAACCATCTGGGAAGCTTTCCCAGTGCTCTCCTCTCCGTGCTGCTGGAATAACAATAGCTGAGGGTGTGAGGGCTCAGCACACAGAGAAAAACAAGGATCCACGTGGGATAACGAGTGGGTATTGTTTTCCACATGGTGGGAATTGGATTATCTTTGCCGTGGGTTGGGAATTTCCCATGGATTATGTGTGTTGATTCCTGCCGTGCTTTCTCCTCCCTGGGCCAGCTCGGGGAGCCTCGTTAGGACTGGCAGAGGAGATGGAGCATCCTTCAGTTTGGAATATCTCATATCCTAAGTTTTTATAAGGCTCCTTTCTTCTTTCCGGCGCAAATTCTTCCCATCAGGTCTCCAAGGTCAAGGATCGAAGGCCAGGTTTGCCTCCACTCTCTCCAGAGCCTGAGAGCTCTGAAAATCCCTCTGGATCCACTTCTCGGAGAAGAGAATTCCCACTGTTCTGTCTGTCAGAGCATTGGGAATTCCCAGAGCTCCACCATTCCCGAATTAAAAACGGATCGTTCTCCATGTATTTAGGAAAAGCATTATTCCACGAATATTTAATTTTATTTCATTAAATTTTCATATTCCGTTCCATTCCATTCCAAAAATTATAATCGTGTAAACACAATTATTTTGTCAAAGTCCATCTGAAATTAGACATCGATGGCTTGTTTTCTGTTATTATAAAAGTAATTATTATGCAAATTTATTTAGCAACAGATATTCTTCCTAAAACAGGAAGAAAAATAGATAGAAAAACATATTTCATGTTTTATCTTCTGGACATCATCTTTAAATCAGCCTTTTTTTCAGCAATATCCAGTCCAGATGAGCAAAAGCTATCCCAAAATTTGGTTTTTTCCCACATATCTGTCCCTCTTTTGTGACCTTTTATTTCTACACCTCCAGGCCTCCTAGTAAAATCCTTGAAAAATCACCTAATGCTCTCAGGCTGGAGACATTCTGCTCCAGATCCTGAAGTTTGGAGTTGACATTTAAAATATTCCTGCTGGAGAAACCTCAGGGGAAGCCAGGGAGGATAGAATAGAATAGATCAGATTATTTTCATATCTCCAACCCAAACCATTCCATTATTTGAGATTTTTCCATTCGGATTTTTCATTCCGATTCTGAGATTGGAGTGATGGGAAAAAAAACCTGATTTTCCCCTCCAGATTTTGGCAAAGCCTACACCAAATTTATGGAAGACACAATAGGACTGTGGAGGACACAAAGATTTAGGTGACCACATTTCTGGGAGAGTTGTCCCAGAAGTTCATTCCCTGATTTTACTTCCACGCTGAGCTGGAAACACCAACTTGAAGTCACAGGTAGCCAATAATTGAATTTCCTCGAGTTCAAGTCACACAGGGCTCCTGAAATTTCTCCCTGGCATAAATCCCAGCTGATTCCCTTGGGGAATTTTAATTCCTATGCCGCTGGAATGGCCAATCCACATGTTTGGGGCTTCGGTTTTCACTGTGGAATCATAAAACTGAAGCTGGGGCAGCTGAGGTCTTGTAAAGGCAGATTTGCGACTCACCCCCACCCCGAGTCCAAATGTTTGTTTAAAGGATGCTGGAATAGGATCCCAGCAGGAGCAAATTAAGGGAATTTGTGCCTGTGGAGAATTAGGGAGGTGGGGAACACGATTTTTGGTAGTTATTTTATTATTTTAATTTGGGAGAACAATGTTTTTACATGATGATGATAAATTATCTACAGGGCTCCGCATTGACCGGATGTTCAAAAGCTCTGCGTGAATAGAAGGAATAATAAAATCAGAAATAAGCTTTTAATTGGGAATTTAAACATGGAATCCCAAAATCCTTCATTTTTCTTCACAGAGCCCAGGTTGGATGGGATTAGGAGCACCCTGGGAGTGGAACTGGATGAGCTTTAAGGTCCCTTCCAGCCCAAATAATTCTGGGATTTTGGAATTCCCAATCTTTTCACATCCCTAGGAGATGCTCATCTCAAGCCACTTTTCCTCTTTTATTTCCAGGCCACTTTCTCTCTCTCCATCCCCATCTGACAGGACCTGGGGATCTGAGCACAGAGCAAGTCACCCTTTTTTCCCAAAAATTTACATCCCTCTTCGACAGCAGCAACCCAATGGATCCCAAAGCTGCTCCTGGGCTGGGCAGGGAGCAGGAATGGGGAATTCCAGCGCCTGGAGTAGTTCATTCAGTGCTGCTGGAGCAGAAAATGACCTTCTGACAGTCTGCAGCTCCTTCTGCTGGGCAAAGAGCACCGCTTGTCTCTCTCCTCCTTCTCCTGGATAAAATTAAACAGAATATCACTGCAGAGCACATTCAACGCTAAGTTTATGGAATTCCGTCGTAACCTTTCATCCTCGGAATTTTTAGGAATGAGATGCAACTTGAAATGTATGGCCAAGTCCAGGGAGCCTTGGGCAGCTGTTGAACAGCTGTACCTGCAAAACCAGGGAGGAGATGCAGAACCTCAGCTCATATGGTGAGGAAACTTTTATTTAGGTACTGGAAGCTCAGTGCATCCCTGATCCATCCCAGAAGAGAATTTATCCCAGAAGAGAATTCATCCCAGAAGAGAATTCATCTCAGAAGATAGTTTATCCCAGAAGAGAATTCATCTCAGAAAAGAATTCATCCCAGAAGGGAATTTATCCCAGAGACTTCCCTTGCTCTGGCATAATTATTTATTCATCGTTATTTATTCTGGCATCGTTATTTATTTATCGTTATTTATACTCATTACCTACTAAGCTGAGTTTAGCTGTGCTGAGACACATGAACTCATGATTCCCAAAACTCCTAAAAGATGAGGAGAGAAAGGAAAACAACCCCAGAGGGATTGAGCCCAGCTCCCCTCAGCCCTGCTGGCTGCCCAGTGTTATTTTACACCTTAGGAATTTAAACATGGAATCCCAAAATTCTTTTTTCTCTTCACAGGGACCAGGCTGGATGGGACTGGGAGCTCCCTGGGATAGTGGGAGGTGTCCTTTGAGTGAGTTCTGAGCTCCTGGCAGCCTCTCTGTCAGGCAGGATTGACCAAAAAGCACCAAAAAGCATGAAGGGCAGGATGGCACCAATTCCTGCTCTCCCAGGACAAGGTCTCCATCTGGGCTTTAAACCAGGCGGTTTGGAATGGTCACATCCCCATCCTACATGGATTGGAGGTGACTGCTGATTGATTTTTGCATGGCCCTGAAGAGGAGCTAAGAAAATGTTGTATTTTTCCTAATACATCTCCCAGTTTTAAATGTTCCTTTCTCCTGGGATAGATATCCATGGAATTCGTGCCCCAGTGGTGCTCAGTGCCTTCAGCCCAGGGCTGTCCCAGCTCCCTGCAGGGTTTATCAACAGCTGAAGCATTGCAGCTTCCAAAGCTGATCCTGAAAATCCAACCAGAGGGAAGCAGGGAAAGCTCAGCTCTCGGTCAGGAGTGTGTATGACAAGGGGGAATGGCTTCAAGGTGAAGGAGAGGAGGTTGAGATGAGATTTTGGGAAAGAATTGTTCCCTTTGAAGGAGGTAAGGCCCTAGCAGGGATTTCCCGGAGAAGATGGGATAACTCTGCCAGGGTCTCACCACCCTCACAGCCAAGAATTCCTTCCCAGGAGTTCCATATCCCATCCAAACCTCCTCTCCTTCCCTTTAAGGCCATAAGGACTTTGGGAAGGTCATTTCATTTCCTCTTTGGGAGGAGAGCTCATCATGGATGCTGTACCGTGGAGAGAAGGAAAATCAGGGTCAGAATTCTTTTCCTGTGCTGGTTTATGATGGCAGCAGACAGGAGAGAAAGAGATGACCAATCCTGGATTTAGTGCATTAACTTCCAGGATTTCGGGATGTGATCCCTTTTTCTGTGTTTTTTCCTCCCACTATAAATCCAGAAATGTCTCTGGACAATGGTCACAGGATTTCTCAGAGCTCTCAGGTTTGATTTACCTCAAAATTTGATCATCCTCTGGAGAAGGAAAATCGGGGTCAGAATTCTTTTCCTGTGCTGGTTTATGATGGCAGCAGACAGGAGAGAAAGAGATGACCAATCCTGGATTTAGTGCATTAACTTCCAGGATTTCGGGATGTGATCCCTTTTTCTGTGTTTTTTCCTCCCACTATAAATCCAGAAATGTCTCTGGACAATGGCCATGGGTTTTCTCAGAGATCTCAGTGTTGATTTTCCTCAATATTCAATCATCCTCTGGAAAAGAATTTGACATGTGGAGTGGCAAGAATCCATCGTGGGGATTTCGCTGCAGTTTCCCCAGATTTGGCTGTGGAAGAACACACAAATCTCTGCTGAACCTGACATCCATCCATCCATCCATCCCAGCATTTCCATTTCCATCCCACCATCCATCCATTTCCGCCCTGGAAAAAGACAGAGAAAAAGAGGGAGAAACACATGCAGGTTCTTCCCCAAAATTTTTTATTTTGTTACTAACATCTCCTACCTGAGCATCTCCTCCCACTGGAGCTAAAAACATTCCTGTTTGACACTTGTCGGGTGATAAATGTGAGCTGCAGGTGAGCCAGGCTGAATTCACTGACAGGGGGAAGATCTTGCTCCAGGATCTGGGAGGTTTTTTGGGATTTAGGACATAAAACCAGCAGAATGGGTCAAACCTCCACCTCACACAGTATCCCATTTCCTAAAGCTGCAAATCCCAAACGAGTGCAAGGAATGTATGGAAATGCTTCCATCAAATCCTCTCACAGTCTATAACAATTTCTGCCTTTGGGAATTCCTAAGCTGTGCACAATTTCTGGGTATTTTAATGGCTTTCTCTGTCATTAATTTTTTTTTTTTTTTTTTTAGCTTCCCCATGAACTCAGAAAAAGTTTCATTGTCTAAAACACCCAGGATCAGGGAGTTCCACACCCTCACTACCCAGAGTGACCCCATATTCATGAGAAAACCCCTTATTTTGTTGGGTTTGAATTCTAAATTTTTGGGGTTTGGTTTGGAATGTTTCCCTTCACTTCAGGTGGAAATTAAAGGGAAAATCTATCCTGAATTCAGGACTTTTTTTTTGCTTGGTTGGTTTTTTCACTTCATTGCGCCAAGGTCATTTGAATTTTAATCCTGGTTTGGGACATACCTTGAAATCCACAACAATTCCTTCCCTTTTCCACCTCCCCTGTCCCGAATGAAAGTGTAAATACCAACCCAGAGGACAACGTGTCCCAGCTGGATTCATCCTTCCTTTCGGACAGCAAACCCTGAGGAGCTGCCTTTGGATAAAAAAAAATTGGATAAAAATCCGATTTTATCTCTGCTCCTGCCTCCTCCATTTATCCAGATCCTGTTTTCCCCTTTTCCTTGTTCAAATGGATTTGAAAGCCACGTGGATGTGGCAGCTGGGGACATGGTTTAGAGGTGGCCTTGGCATTCCCAGGAAATGGTTGGACTTGATGATCTTCATTTCAACTCAGCTTTTTCTGGGTTCCCTTCCAGTTCAGCTTTTCCTGGGTTCTGTGTTTCTGTGATTCTCTTCCTCCTTACTGACATTAAAGAAGAGCTCTGGGTATTTCCCTCTCCTGCAGATCAAGGCAAATTTCTGGGGCCACTTTGGGGCCACTTCTGGCTCCCGAAATGAAGTGGACACTGCCAGCTCCATCCTACAAACAGTCCCTGAGTCCCACCTGCTCCCCACAGCCCACCCAGGACACGTTTTTGGGATGCAAATTCCAGTCGTGTTTAGATGAAGGTTTCAAACACCCAGGATTGAGATCCACCATTCCCAGGGGTTTAAAAAGGGGGGAAAAACTTGCATGAATTCATGAGTTTGTCTCTTCCCACTTGTGGGGGGAGTGTGAAGTTGTGGGGCTTTCCTGAGCAGGAGATTCCAAAAACACTCTTCCTGCTTGTCATTGTCACAGCCCAGTGTTGTCACCTTCCTGTGTCCTGGATGGGGACAGGCTGTGGGTCAGGATTTGGGGTGAGCTGGGGCATCACACCTCACACCAGAGGGTGGGGCGGGGCTGGGATGGAATTCCCAGAGAAATTGTGGCTGTTCTGGATCCCTGGTAGTGTCCAAGGCCAGGTTGGAGCAACCTGGGACACTGGAAGGTGTCCCTGCCATGGCAGGGGTGGAACTGGATGGTCTTTAAGGTCCCTTCCACCCCAAAACATTCAGAGATTCCATGACAGGCTCAACCCAAGCTCTGTCAGCACAGACAAATGTTTTGCTCTGATGTGGCTATTTAAAACAGGTTAGAAAAAAACAACAATAATCACTTTTAGTATGATTATTTTTCCTCACCAGACTCATCAGTTGTGAAAATCCATCTTTGGGCTGGTTGAATATGGAATTTTTCAGCTCCTGGACTCTCCTAGCTGTGTTTTATAGTGCCCTGGCTGTCAGCTGAGATTGTTTTCCAAACAAGGAACAGAGTCCTGTTCGGATCAGAGTCGAACTCAGCCGCGAGTGCAACCTGGGCAGGAGTTTAGTGCAACTCCAAACAAGAAGAAAGTTTTTTTACAAGTTTTTTTTACAAGAAAAATCGAAGTCTCCAAGGCAGGGAGAGTTCCAAAGTCTCCAAGGCACTGGGAGATCCCTGGGAGATAATGGGGCCAACATACAAAATATTCCTCCAGAGAGGAAGAGAAAAGGGTCAGAAACGATGGAGTGATTCCTCCCAAACGTGCTTCCCGTGGCTAATAAATGTCAGAGTGCTATGAGGGCTCACGAGCATGGAAAAGGAAAAGGACAAGATACCAAATTCCTGGAAAAGCAACCAAAAAATCCCCTGACCTGGGAAGGCACAGCCCAGGCTGTTTGCAAAGTATTTGAAGGAGAGATCTGGTGCCAGGCCACGGATAGTGTGACGATTCCTCCTGGGTGCCACTTCCATGACACTCCAGCCTTTGGATGGATCCCAGAAAACCGCCGGGTAGGAGGGATTGGGGAATTCCTGATGCTAAAAGCGAAGGGCGAAACAATGGGAGGAAATGCCTGGGAGATAATCCTGGGAGCTTGGATATCTCCTTACCCAAGGAAATGAATTTCCCTGGCCTACACACGTTCACTGATCCGGCTTTTGTCCTTGGCCACACCTCGGGACAACGAGCCGAAACACAAATGGTTTTCCAAAGAAAGCTCCAGGCTGTGTCCTGCCTTTCCTCGGATCATAATTCCCAGTTAATTCAGTGTGAATCCAGGCGGGAAGTCCTTTGCAAAGGTGACACAGGAAGCTGCTGGCGCTGATCTACTCCGGGGTTTTCAGTCACTCAAACCAAGGAGCCAAACATCTTCCCTTTCTCCGATGTCCATCTGGGTCCTCTGAGGTGGAATTTTGGTGGAACACGAGGAAAAACTTGGATTCACAGCAGAGTCAAACATGACTCCCCAGGGAGAGCACTTTTGTGATTTGAGTCTGTTGAGGACAGAGCTCTTCCTTTAATTTGCTGTAATCCAGAATGAACTTCCACTAAAATTTTCCATCGTTGTCCAGCAGATTTGTCCAACAGAAAATTTTCCACCATTGTCCAGTTTTCCATCATTGTCCAACAGATTTCCATCGTTGCCCAATATATTTGTGCATAAATTCCACCTCCAGTATATTGAATAATTGTGGTCAGAAAACACAATTTCCAAAGGCCATTCCTGATTTTCTTACCATTCTTTGGTGGGAGATGATTGCAGGATAACAACAGGATTTGGGTTCTTTTCCTGCTGCCACCTGGAAATTCTGATCCACAGATTGACATCCAGAAATCCTTGGAAAGGTCAAAATTTCTCACGAGCGGCTAACAAAGTATGACTTAAATCCAGCTTGGAAAAGCCATGGGAATGTGGCCTGGATCTGTCACCTTGAGCTGGCAAAGATGATCACATCCAACGCAGCACCCTAAAAATTTAGGGATGTAGAAAATCTTCTTCTTGCCCACTGACTGAGGAATATCTTGAGTTTTGCTTCTCTCCCCATATTTGCCATTTTTCCAGAAATCAATGGTTTCTTTTGGATGCCAATTAGATTTTGGATAAATTCCATTTGCTTATGTGGCTAACAACTGAATTCATGGATTCACCATGTCCATGGAAAGAGCCAATCACATCTAGCTTAGACCCACCACATCCCATCTGAGCCTGACCACTGCCAGGCTCCATCCCTCCAGGCTGGAATGGCAACAAATCCAGGAATTTCTGCTCACTCAGCCCATGGAAAGCCCCACCTGGTGCCTACCTGAAAATCATGGAAATTTGGCACAAACCAGTGTTGACCTCACTACGGAATTTGGCTTTCCGAGATCTTCTGGGCTGGCCGGGGATGGGGAAAAACAAGGGAGAAAAGGGTTTGTCTCCCTTTTGAGTTCTGGTCACTCAGGTGATTATGGAATCATGGAATTATGGGATGGTTTGGCTTGGAAGGGAACTTAAGGATCACCTGGTTCCAGCCATGGCAGGGACACCTCCCTCTGTCCCAGGCTGCTCCAAGCCCTGTCCAGCCTGGCCTTGGACACTGCCAGGGATCCAGGGGCAGCACAGCTTCTCTGGGAATTCCATCCCAGCCAGGAATTCCTTCCCAATATCCCATCTAAACCTGCTCTCCTTTGGTGTAAATCCATTCCCTGGAGATTCCAGCAGAGGGATCTGAGCTGGGAATTTGGGATATTCGGACTGTGCAGCACCAGCTGCTCGCAGCATTTAAAGCAATTCCTTCCAAACAGAAGCGGTTGCTGAACCCCAGCCAAGATTTGAAGGAAAATCTGCCTTGTTTGGGGTTAAACATGGAAAAGCATTTGGGGATAAATGGGGAAAAAAAGAGTTTTAGGAGCTGTGAATAAATGATATTTCCATCCCACCTCTGCATGTTCTCATATCCAATGAGTAAAGCCATTAATAAGAATTTATTGGATAATTAAATCTCTTCCTTGTGCAGGGAAAGGGCAGGAGCTCCCTGATCTGGATTTGAAATCCAGGGAAAAAATCCAGGAAAAATCAGCAACAAATTCTCCAAGGCAGGGAGAATTCCAAAGTCTCCAAGGCACTGGGAGATCCCTGGGAGATAATGGGGCCAATTGGCACCTGCCAAGTGTCTGTCCCTATTAACACCTCCAGGGATCCTTGTGGTCCATCCCACACACACCCCAAATATAACACCCTGAAATAGCATTTTTAGGGTTAAAAATGAGGAACAGCTCCCAGCAGAACTTGAAGAGTTCCTCACCCAAAAAGGAGAAGTGTGATCCTCTCACTTTGGGAAATTTCCAGCATTTGGGAGTAATAGTCATGTGTGAAGGTGGTAACTGGAGAATAGAAAAGATTCCCAAAAAATCCAACAATTTCTCGGTTCCACCTTGCGCTCACCTCAACTCTTTTGAACTTTCCCAATGTTAAACTCAGTCCCTAAATGGGATCTGAATTGATCAGGGATTTATTTGTTAAACCAGCAAATTTATAATTACAAACAATTTAAATAATTTCCATCAATCCGGAGACGTAAGGATGACTGTAGGGTTGTGTCCACACGGTTTATTTCCATGAATTGCCAATCTCATTCCCAAATCCAGATGCCCTGGAAAGCTTTGGATAGACAAAGCACATTGTGATAATTCTCCAAATATTCTCCCAACCTCCAAAATCTTAGAGCTCAGGTTCTTCCCGGAATACAGGGGATGACTTTTTCCTCAGTAACTGCCACTGGATACTACTTAAGTATCCAAAACATCCCTGGGTGAATATTTGGGATTTCAATTGTACATTCCCTGCTTTTTGTAGGACTTAACTGCAGGCGTTCTTCCCCTCTCTCCATGGATGTGACCAACAACTTTAATTCCTGAGGGATTTGGATGACATTGGAAGACTTTGATTTTCCCAATTACAGGAAAAATCAGCAACAATGTGGATGTTATTCCCACCAGGACGGAGGTGATTTTGGGATTCCTCCTTCTGCCCCCACCAGGGGTGAGGAGCAGAGGGGAGAACCAGGCTGTGGTGCCAGCCAGAGCCTGGAGATGCTGCCTTCCTGGTTTTGACTTCCAAAACTGTTTCTCCTCAGAGAGATTGGAATCTCCCAGAAGGATCCTGGCACCTCTCAGGGATGGGGACAGCACTGGGATTGGGAAACTCCGTGAAAATCCAGGTTGGAAAGGGCTTGGAGCAGCCTGGGATAGAAGAAGCTCTCCCTGCCCATGGCAAGGGGTGGAACTAAATGATCTCTAAGGTCCCTTCCCACCCAAACAATTCCAGGACTCCATAAGCTGCCCCTCTGGCACCTCTTCCAGGCCTCCCAGAAGTGCAGAGCACCCCCAGCAGCAGCTGTGGGAAAAGGGGTTTGGAGGAATCCTCACCAGCCAGAAGGGTTGGAGTAAATCAGGTGTCGGAAGACTCCAGCTTTTCCCACCTGTCCTGCCCCCTTCCTGCCAGCCATGGCACCTCCAGGAATGGTGTCCAGATGTCTCCTCCTTGCCTAGGAATAACAAACACCTCCAGGGTGGTCTCTTTCCCAGCCCTCTGAGGGCAATTCCTCATGGAAGTGTGTGTTTCCCTGCCTGACTCATTTCCGTGTTTCCCCACCTGCAAAAGAGGCACCTGGTGACTGCAAAGTGCCAGAAGTTGCATCTTTGGGGTTTGGGGATGGTTACTGGGTTCCCTGGATCACCAGACCTCTCCAAATGCCAGGACAAAACACCACCAGCTCTAGTGGAAAGCAGGACAGGAATCGGGATGTTTGTAGCTCTTCCCAACCTCCTGGTTGTGTCCCAACTTCTGCTTCCTGGAGGTTGGATACCCAAAATCCCAAAATCCATCCTCCAGATACACCACGGGGTGGGATGGCCTCCTGGACCTCTATCCCCAGCACAGGGTGGGAGGTGATTGGGGAAACCATGAGCCAGAGATGGACAATCCTCCCCAGGCCTGGGACATCCATCCCTAACCCTGAGGAAATCACGGAGAACTTCCCAGAGGAGAAGAGAGGAGCTCCACGGTGATTCCCGAATTCAGGATCTCCTCGAGGGAGACGTGGTGGCAGGAAACAGGATGAGGAGGATATCCCTGCCCTCCTGACCCAGCAGGGAGAGGGGAAAATCCTCCTCCTTCCCTTCCGAGGTGACAATCACATCCCACATCACCCCAGAGGAGGAACAACCTCCAGGGAAAATAGTGTCCCCAAAAAGATTCCTGTTTTTCCAGCTGTTGGAAAAACACCCCAGATGGGTCCAGCTTGGACACCCCGAGGAGGATCCAAGGAGAAAGCAGGATTCTCCTGTTTTTAAAAGCCTGTCCCACCATGTGACTTGCATTCCCCAAGCCTCCCGACTAACGAGAGGCTGTTAGTGCCAGCTAATTAGCAGCCAGCTAATGAGTGACTTCTGGAGCCTCTGGCTGCAGGGAAATTAATCAGAACAAAGGGAATGAAATCTCCTGGATGGAAAATTATTGGGGGTCAGAGCCCAGGACAGCTCCAGGAATAAACTTAATAGGCTTAGGAGTATTTAGGTGTAACTAAAGCAGAGCAGAGCTTCACATGCTGCTCGTTAATTTATTCCATCCTCTGGACCGAGGGGATGGAAAGGAAAGGAATCCACGGAGTGGAAGGGAAGCAAACAGGAAAATGGTTCAAAGGGAAGAGAAAATATTCAGGCTGCCTTAAAAAATTGTCCCCAAATAGGGAAAAGGGATGGAATATCGGAAGGGAGGTGGATTTTCCATGGGGGCACAGCTTGGGGTGACAAAAGGTACTGAGGTGGCTTTTGTCACCTCCTGCTCCTGCCCTGCCCTCTGGCAGAGATATCTTCCATGTATTTTATGGGAATGAAAAGAATGACAACTGAAACTTTTCCCAAAGGGAAAGATTTTCCATGATCCCATTTAGCCTGAACTGGCATTCCCAGGTGGATTTCTTTCCTCTTTATTTCTGCTTTCAAGCTATAATTTCAAGATCCTCTAGTTCCTGACTTGGCTGATTCCTTCCTAATAATTGCCAATCCTTTTTGTCCCTAATTAATAACCTGGAGACCACTGGGTTTTGTAAAGCACTGGATGATTTTTGGCCCAATTTTTTAAGCAATACGAATTCCTGGCTCCTCCTGGAGTTCCTACTCCTTCCTGGCCTCCAGGAGCTCCTGGTGTTCAAATATTCCCTGTGAGATTCCAAGTGTGAGGATGGGAAGTTAGACACAGGAATCCTTCCCCGCTTTTAGCCCGCAAGAAAATTAAAGGAAATATTTATTTATCAATATTTTNCCCTCATTTCAGTGATCACAAATAATAGGAAAATCATCTTGGAAAATGTTTTTTTCCCCAACTTTCTCCAGCAGCGAAATCAAATTCTGAAGGATTCCCCTTGCATGGGAACAGTTCATTTCCAAGGGGAAATTTTCCTTGGACAACTGCAAAACTTCAGCCCCATTTTGACAGGTCAAGGGGATGATAAAGCATCAGGAAAAGGTGGAATTTACAGCTTAGACAGGATATTGATTATAGCAGAAATTATTTTGATAGGAGAAATAAAACATGGGGAGAAAAAAGTTGATGAAGAATTCCAAGAAATTTATTTTCTTTGGGTGGAGAGAGAAGCTCTGAAGAAGCCCAGTGGCCTGATGAGTTCACAGCTTAAAGGTTCACCTAAAATTGGGAGATTTCCGATTTTTCCTGTTATTTAATGACTCTCCAGAGGGAATTCAGCAGGAAGAGGGGATTTGGATGATCCCAGAAATTCCTAATCCCAAATGAGGTCACAATGGGCAGATGTTTGTCGCAACCCAACTCGTAGCCCAGCCACATTATTTTATTGATTTTATTGGGATATCAGCATATTTTGGGGGGGTTTTCAGTCCAAAATCCCTAAGATTTCTTTTAAATTACCCATAAAATCAGTTTAATCCAATTTCTTGGAATTCACACCCACAAAACCCAGCAGGTCCTCACTGTAAGAGATTTTGTTCAAATTAACTGGATGGAGATGTTCAATTAAAATATCAATGGTAGCTCCACAGCTCCTCAAACCTTCAGGACATGGAAGATTTCTCTGCTTTCAGAAATGCAGGAAAATTCAGGTCTTTAAAGGAGATTTTTCTCCCTGGAATCTTCCTGATGTGTTGGGAAAAGACATTTGTAGGGATAATGGATATTTAGGAGTTAGAACTTGTCTTATTTCATTTTCATTGGTGTGAGAGCTGAATAAAGATAAAACCAAAATTACAATCAGTATTTCTCTCTTATCAAAGCAGCAGGGAAAGGAAAGGAAAGGAAAGGAAAGGAAAGGAAAGGAAAGGAAAGGAAAGGAAAGGAAAGGAAAGGAAAGGAAAGGAAAGGAAAGGAAATTTTAAAATAGAGTACAATGTAATAAAAAATAAAATAAAATAAAATAAAATAAAATAAAATAAAATGGAGTTCCAGCCCAGAGGGATGCACCTGTGGTACCTATGAGCAAAGCTGGGTGGACGGGGAAAGCATTCCAATAAAAAATCTGAAAATCCAGGGTGGAATGGGAAGTTTGAAGACAACTTTCCCACTTTTCCGTGTGCTTTAATCCACGTTTCAACACCCCCTGCTCACGTCTGATCATTTCCCTGCTTTCCTGGTATTTTCCCGATTTAAGATCCAGAGTTTCTTTCAGTCCTGAACCAAACAGAGACACTCTGAGGAGCCGAAATCACCCAACACGTTATCCCTTGCACTGGAATAAACATTCCACATCCCAGTTTTCCCTCTCCCCCTCCGGAGGCGGCAAAGCAGCCCCTGCTCAGGAATGTCGCAACAGAGGGGCTTTAAAATCGAGCAAGGCACACAAAAATGTGATGACTTGTCAAAAGCGCAGCCCGCGAGGTGTTTAAGGCATGAATTTCCTCCTCGCCGAGCCGCGCCGAGGGAATATTGGATTCAGGCCGGAGCTGGAGCGATGATGTGGCACAAAGTTATGGCTGTTCCCCCCGGGATTCCCGGGAAAAGGGGCAGGAAAAGAGCCCCACAAGGAAGGGATTGTAAAAGAACCCCCAGCCGAGCCTGGCGTTGGCTCCGAGAAATGGCTGCCAGGGGGGTTGGAATTTTGGGATGCAGCACGGCTTGGCAGGAGGATGGATTGATGGGGATTTACCCTTTGGATGGGAAATCCACAGGGTTTTTTGGGATTGAGGGATTGCAGTGGGTTAAATCTGTCTGAATTGGATCTGAACCATGTTGGAAAGAATCTGGGGGTGTCCAGCCTGGAGAAGGGAAGGATCCAGGGAGAGCTCAGAGCTCCTGCCAGGGCCTGAAGGAGCTCCAGGAGAGCTGGAGAGGGACTGGGGACAAGGGATGGAGGGACAGGACACAGGGAATGGCTTCCCACTGGAAAAATGGAGATTTAGATGGGACATCGGGAAGGAATTCCTGGCTGGGATGGAATTCCCAGAGCAGCTGTGGCTGCCCCTGGATCCCTGGCAGTGTCCAAGGACAGGCTGGGAGCAGCCTGGGATAGTGGGAGGTGTCCCTGGTGTTCCATGGATGGAATCAGGTGATCCTTAAATTCCTTCCAATCCAAACCATCCCATCATTCCATGATTCCATAATCACCTGAGTTACCAGAACCTGAGATGGGCTCAGACCCTTTTCTGTCTTGTTCTTTTCCCATCCTTCCACCAGAACCACCACCCACCATCCCTGGCCAGCCCAGGGGGTCTTGGAAAGCCAAATTCCCATGGGAGATCAACACTGTTTGTGCCAAAATTCCTTAATCTTCAGTCGAACACCAGGTGGGATTCACAGAGCAAGAAAAAGTTGCATTTATGGAAGGGGAATAGGAAAAGGGTTTGTTTTGCATGGCCCTAAAAAAAGGGAGTTGCTCATCACGGAATCGTCACATCCCAGAATCCTTCCAGTAGGAAAGTTGGAAAAATCCTTCCAGAAGTTGGAAAAATCCCTTAAATCCATGGAGTCCAACTGCTCAAATCCAGCGCTGAGCCACATCCCCGAGTGCCACATCCACAGGAGCTTCAATCCCTCCAAGCTGCACTTTCCAGGAGGACGCAGATCCTTCCCAAAATGAAATCAGATATTCCCTACATGTCCCTTTGGATATCGACAACAAGTCAGGGCATGGGATGATTTGGAAGAGTCAGTTGGCTTTTGCAATGTTCAGGAAGCTCCTTCCTTCCCACAGCCTCTGCAATCCCAAAATGGTGCGAGGTCAGAGCAGGGCTGAGCACTGATAAGGATGGGAGAGGACTTGTCAGAGCAGGTGGAGCTCAGGGATTGGGGTTTTTTGGGATGAGTTTTCCAACTGGCTGCATTCCAGAGCAGGAAGCAGAACGCACACATTGGATCTCCTTCAGCAGCACTTGGCATCAGCCGAGAGAAAAAAACAACTTGGACCCTGGAATTCTTAAAGTGACACCAAAATCTATTCCTTTGCCTACTAAATAACCTCTTATTTCCCCTTTTTTTCCCATTTTTTTCCCATTTTTTCCCATTCTTTGGGAAATGTTCTGTGCTGCCTGTAGCTGTGGGATCATCCTGGGAGATAAAGGTGATGGCAAAAAGGAGCTTTGAATCACTATTTTATCCAGAGGCATTCCGAGGTCCAGAGGGGTCCCACAGCAGGTCACTGGGATTAGAATCCACATCTCTTGATTCCCAGCCCAAAACTTAATTTGGAGTCAAATTTGACTCGACAGGATTTTTGTAAGCCTGGAATTTTACAGGATATAAAAGTAAAATGATCGGTTCTGACTGGAGCACCTCGCTGAATTCAACAAATAAATAAAAAAAAGGAAAGAGAAGGAAAAAAATGGCATAAATTCAGTATTCAGTTCACAGGTTGATCTCAATCCCAAGGTATTAAAAAAAAAAGGTGGAAAAGAATCCAAACCTAGTGAACATTTCCCCCTGGAATTCAGGCTTTTATCTCCCAAATTCCCCAACCCTTTGGGATCTTTCCCAGGTGATTTGGAGCAGCTGACACTTCCCCTACATGAAAGAACAAACATTTAATTTGCACTGCCGAGCTGGGAGGAAGAATTCTAATCCTGTTTGCTCCGACTCAGCCAAAATCCCAGGGAATGGCAGCTCTTCCCTAATTACTGCGAATAATTCAATTAGGGATCCCAACGGGGAATATCAGGCAGAAACAATCCAAACCCAAGATTTAGCAAACGGGATTTAAGTCCCATTCATTCTCCTGGGTCAGTGATTCCCAGGTGGGAAATAGCCAATGGTGTTGGAAGGTTGGATCCGGATGGTGTCCAGGATTGATGGATTCCATAGGGATGAGCTGGTGGTTCTTCCCAGGTGGATTCCTGGTTGTCCAAACCATTCTTGCTGTTTTGGAGCATCTTTTCATCATCTCCTCGGCAGCCTCTGTGGGAAAGGTGAGGGTCAGAGGGGTTTCTGAGGAAAGGAAAATCTTTCCCATCCAAAGGTGGATCATATGGAAGAGCCCAGTGGGAGGGATTGCAGCCAAATCCACAAAATCCATGATTTTGTGGCCTTTTCATTCCATTTCATATCCCTTTTCCATCACTCCAACCCACATTTTTATCATTATTTCTCCCTGTAACATACTTTTGGGATCAGTTGGGAATGGGGTGTAGCAAAACTGCTCAGAGAGATGAAAAAATGACATTGTCATGGACAGAAGGATAGGAAAATTTTATTCTGGCAGCAAAAAGATGGAAAGGAAACCAAAAAACATCTTAAACATGGAAGAGATTTTTGCAAAGCCCACATGCACAGGGAATATTTCTTCCAGGGAAATGACAAAATAATTGGGATACCTGTGACACGATGGGGTAGATTTGTCACTTTGGAAAAAGCTTGGAGACTTTGTCAGCAGAGATTGAAGTGAAATTAATATTTCCTGCATGGAAATTTCTGCATTTGATCTTGCAATGGGATTATAATGGAATTATGGATTTTCATGGAATTTTGGATTATCATCTCTGAAACATCTTTCAGGTGACTTCCTGAAGAATATTCCTGTGGGTAGAGGCAACTCCTCCAAAATTGGCAGGAATATTATCTCTATCCAGAGAGGGATATTTTTCCCAGAATGCACAATTCCCATTTGGAGCAAGCATGGAAAATCAAACAGGATCTGTGTTCCAAACAGGTTCCACGGCATTGTCATCACCTGGAATGTCACACCTGCCTGATGTCCCTGTGATGTCACCGTTGCCATGGCAAGTGATGGCACCACAGGAGGAGGGTGGCTGGAATTGGGAATGGGACTTGTAGAATCATTTGGAAAAGCAATTAAAGGGAAAAGGGGAGTGAAAGCAACAGATCAGCAGGTAAATGTGCTGTGTGATTGTCATGGGAATTAAAGTCCCAACTCAAGGGACATCTCGGAATGTCTGGGAAAATCATGTCTGGTTGAGATAGAGAAATAGAAAGGAAGTGCTGGAGAAGAGATCTGAAATCATCCCGTTTATATCAGGTGGAATTACAAAGCCACAAGAGGGCTTGGGATGGAGGAGAGCTTACAGCCCATCCCATCCCATCCCATCCCATCCCATCCCACCCCGTCCCATCCCATCCCAT
>VZRM01003475.1:559108-583170 GCA_013397955.1 Grantiella picta
ATCCCATCCCATCCCATCCCATCCCATCCCATCCCATCCCATGGCAGGCACACCTCCCACTGTCCCAGGTTGCTCCAAGCCTCATCCAACCTTCCAGGGATCCAGGGTAATCCACATTCATTCTCCTTGTTTTTCCACATTTGCCCAACAGCCCAAACTATTTAAAATACCACCGCAAAATGGAGGGGAATCCTTATTGTCCCACAGCTTTGGAGAAAATGTGGGAACTGTCAGAAAGTCCAATTTCAGTGATTCTTCCCTAAAACACTGGGAAGATCCCAGCGATTTTCCAGGGTGAATTCCTGCACAACACTGCTCAGTCTCCTCTCCACAGGATCCCATCAAGTTCTCTATCCCAAAATAATGGAAAAATGGGAATCCAGGATTTCCATGCTGGTTTGGATATGCTGGGGTGAGGATGACTCTCTGTATCCTGGGAATTCCATCACAGTGGGAGATGGATTTCCACCCATGGATTTCCATGGTTTCTCCACCCATGGATATTTCTGGATTCTCCTGCCAAAGGAAGAGGATTTTCCCAGCTATCCAAGCCATGTATTCCATGCAGGATCAGGCTGCCCATTCCTATGGATGCAGCTCAAGGTCCTAAATGTACGCAGCAGATACTTCCTGGAGGTTTTATATAATATATAGAAGCATTTGTTTATATTTTACATAAATTATATTTTTAAATTATATTTATTTCTATTTTGCAATTATTTATGCACCAAAATCCCAAATTCTTTGCCAATATTTCTCAAAAATGGTACAAAAAATATATATGAAAACACAGTTTTTAAAATAAAACTTTGGAGTTTCTCGGTCACAAAATCCAAGGGAAGCTACTGCAGGAAGTGGCCAGAAAGTGATGGGTGGAAGACACTTCCATAAGTTTTGTTAGGGAAAATGTGGGTTCATCTCCAGGAAAAATCAGGGACATCCATTCATTGCCATCCTTTCTTAAATCCATTCTCAAATCCGGACAATAATCCTGCTCCACTGATTTTAATTGTTATCCGAGTTCAATTGTTTGTTTGTCTTATTAATTGTTTATCTTAGTTGTTTATATTATTGTTTAATTGTTTATAAAAATTTTAATTGTTATCCTGCCTGATTTTAATCATTATCCAAGTTAATCCACCTTCCTGAAGGAAATGCAGCTTCTCAGGATGCAAATCACCTCCATTTTTTACTGTATTTTCCCCAAATCCCTTTCAAAATTTGGGAATGGAGTACTGCAGGGTGTAAATGTGGGATTGAACTCCCTTAATTTTCTCTAGTCTAATTAACTGGCAAAATTAGACAGATAAATTTGAGTCCCTCTGGTGAAGAGTCAGGAAAAGGCCAAATCAGTCCAAAAGTCCAAATATAGACCAAAGTTGGGGATTTAGGGTGAGCTGACCCAATATTTGGGATATTTTGGTTATGCTGATGAGAGGTTTAATCCGGTGGTATGGATAGAGGGGTTTCCCCACCTGGTTCAATTCCTTCATATTTCTAAAGTCCTTTGACTTCCTGAAATGGGGATTTGGCTTCAGTTTTCTCAGGGAAGTAATTTTGGGATGCCCAGTTTGAGATTAACTTGGTCCTGCTTGTGTCCAGCCGATTCCTTCAGCTCCGGGAATTTTCAGGGAACCTTCAGTGAATTGTGGTTTTACATGAAATATGGACAAGGAATTTCACCGCAGAAAGACCTCCCAATAAAAATCATCCCACATGGACACAGAGAGGACAGGAAAAGGATCTTTGCCCATGTGGGATCCAGGACACCTCAAATGGACATCTCTGATCCCCATGGAGGAACTGCCCTGGGAGGTCTTAATTTGGGAAAATGATCCAAAGTGCATCCATGGAGAGCTCTGGAGTGACCTCCTGCTCCGGAGGGATTCGTTCCCTGGGAGTTTTGTGTCACCTCTCCCAGACCTGCTCCAAACTCTCCTGGATTTTGGCACCTCCAGCGACCTTTGGCTGCTGATTCCTGCCCAGTTTGGACTTCCAGCCCATCCCGGATGATTCCTGTTGTCAGATCCTCGCTCAAGTCACCCAAGGAGGCATCCAAAGAGGAATTTCAGCCCTTGGGTTGGGCTGTGGATCCATCCAGCTCCGAGCTCTCCTGGGTCACATCCCAGGTTTCCCATCGCATGCAGGGGACTTTGAACTCATTCCAGTCTCTCCAGAAGGAGACAGCGTTTCCTCTTGGCAATCCCAGCCGTCTCCTTAATCCTTTTATCCGGCTCTGGCTGTGCCAGCTTGTCCTTGTGTTCCTCTTTGACCTCACCTTGATTCCTTCTCCTCCATTCCCACTCCCTGCACAAGGAATCTGTTTGGAGGCAGCACTTGGTGAAATGGAATTTCGGGGTTTTTAGGGAAACTCCAGAGCCTAAGTGCAATTCCAGGGAAGCTTTTTCCATTCTCCATCTGGCTGTGACCCAGAAAAAGTCACTCAACTTCTCCCTGCCTGAGTTTTCCCGGTCATAAAACAGGGATAAAAACACTTCCCCAGTTCAGACAGGACATGGTTGAAATCCTTCATCTTTCCAAAGTCCTTTGACTTCCTGAAATGGCTTCAGTTTTCTCCGGGAAGTAATTCCGGGATGCCAAATTTGAGATTTAATTGGTCCTGCTTGTGTTCAGCTGATTCCTTCAACGCCGGGAATTTTCAGGGAATCTTCAGTGAATTGTGGTTTTATATTAAATATGGTCAAGGAATTTTGCCACAGAAAGGATGGATCTCCAAAAAAAAAATCAAAATCTTAGGAATTTCCAGCAGATCACTGAAGTGTTCCCTGAGTTTGTGTTTTAGGATCCAAGGCTCAGACAGGAATTGTTGGTTTGCACCAGGACAAAATCCAGTTTTACTGATTTGCCCACAGATTTTTAAATGGAATAATCCTCATTTTTAGACAAATTCCTGCTAAGAACTGTTAATATCACCATTTTAGTCTAGACAAATTAGGATTTCTGAGATTTTCCCCTGTGCTCCTCTTGTCCAACCACCGGCAGGTCCTGGAGTTTATCAGGAGAAATACCAAAATCCAGTGGCACAGAACTAAAGTTCTCCATATTCACATTTCATGAAATCCCTGATTTTTTAGGGAGTGGAGTCTTAGTCACAAAAATCATTTCTCCATCTTCCAAAATGATCACCCAGCCCAGACAGCGGATTTTAGGGAGATTTTGGGAATATTGAGGGAATGTCTCTGCTCCAAACTCTCTTATTACTTCATCATCAAGTTCAATGGCTGCAACAGCTCCTTTCCCACTTCCCATCTCCTTTCCAGGCTGGAATTTCAGTGATTCCTTGATTTAAGTTGGCATTTTTAGCAGGTGATCCCTGATAAAGTGCACAGAGAGCATCCAAACCTGATTAAGGTGACACCCGAGACGTGGCAAGTAAAGGAAGCTTTCTCTTCCTCACCACAAAGTAATTCTCTATAAATTACCAAAAAATCAGACAGGGGCTGGATGAAATCCTAATTTTTTTAATGCCCTTTCCATTTTTTTTCTCAACAGCTGCACGACTTCTGACTGTTTTACAGACACCTCCTTTTTTGTCGTTGTTGTTTTTGCTTTGCCTTTTAAATTTCCTTTACAATTTTGCTTTAAAAGTTCTTTTGCCTTTTCACACCCCCCCCCCTTCTTCCCTACCCCATTTTCCAATAACTTTCCAGTGCAAATTTGTCACCCCGGGATGGCTCCTTCTGCTTCCCGGAAACCAAACAGCCCAAGGCAAACACCGGGAGATAAGGAATCACATCGGGAGATAAGGAACCGTTCGGCTTTTATTTGCTCCAGGTGTGATTTATAAAGCTGTCCCCGAGCTTTGCTGGCAGCTGCGGATGCAGTTGGAAAAGTTGGTTCTGTTTCCCTAAGAGAAGAGGTTTAACCCTTTGGCTGCATGGGAATTATTTGGGTTTTTTCTTGAATTGACACAAGAAAAGGCTTCAAATCCAGGATTTATCCAGGTGATAATGGGGGATTTAAGTATTCGGCTCCATCTGGCTGGGATGCAGGGGAGAATAGGGATTTTCTGCCTTTGTTATCAGGTTGGTAATTTATTTTGGAGAACCCAGTTTCTCTGTTCTATGGTTTCCTTATCACTGCTGTGAAGGTAAGACTCAGTGCTCCCATGAACATCAGAAAATCCTGGAATGGTTTGGGTTGGCAGGGAATTTAAAGATCATCCTGTTCTACCTCCTGCCATGAGCAGGGGCATCCCATAAATCCCTCGAGGATTGACTCATGGAGAGGCTGAAGAAACAAAAAAAAATATCAACTCTGTCAATCCAGAATTCCCAAAGCCACCACTAACCCATGTCCCCAAGTGCCACATCCACACTTCAAAATCCCTCCAGGAATGGTCACTCCACCATTTCCCTGGGCAGCTGTGCCAGGACTTGAAAAATTTTTTCCTCTTATCTAATCTTGAGGAACTTCTCCACGAAGAAATTTTAACTCATGTCTAATCCAAACTTCCCCCTAAATTTTTGTTCTCCAACTTCCTAAATTCCCTTTGGGAATTCGTGCACTTAAAGCAGCTTTTTCCACATGAAGGAATTCCAATTCAAAGCTTGGCTCTGCCACAAATGTCCCAAAACCTGGAAATCAATAATTCCCTCATTCTGCTCTCTGTAGGTGTCTTCCCTTTCCTCCTGGATTAAACCTCTTTCCACGTGGAGACGTTGATCCCTTCTCCCCTCATTTGGTGCCTCCATAATCCAGGGATTGGAGACTCCCATCCCAAAAAACATGGGCTCTGCTTAAACTGGCACAAAGTCCTAGTGGGGCTCAAACTTTGGGATCACGAAGATATTTGGAGGTATTAAAGGCATTAATTCCAGACAGCAGAATTCTGGGAAATTGAGTTTGCAACACCAGCCCAAGGGATGGTTCCTCTGTCTCTGCACAATTTACTCCTTTAGGGTTGGAATAACCAATTCCAGCTGATTTCTGGCTGCTCATATGCAGGATAACCCAAGATCCTGGTGCTGCAAACTCATTTTCCCAGAATTTTGGGACTTTTCCAGGTTGGTGAGGACCTTTCTCTGTTCCGCTCTCTGGAATTAATTCTTTTAATGCCTCTAAATGTCTCTATGATCCCAAAATTTGAGCCCTATTTGGCTGCTGTTGCACTTCATCCCAAAGCCCCAAATCCCAGGACAGGAGCAGAGCGCATGGATTCTCTCCTCCCTTTAACAATCCCCATGGAATAATTCCCATCAGCTCCTCTCAGGTGCTTTTCCCTCAAATTCATCCAGCTCCTTGAGCCTCACTGACCTCTGGAAGTGATGCCAGAGGGGCTGAGCCCTGGAATATAATCCCAGAGTGTATTTCCCCTTCCCTTGGCCTTTTTTTCCCATTCTTTTGAGAGCTGGAGGTGGGAAGTGGCCTGGAGTTGTTTTTCCAGCCATTATTCCCGGCTCAGGGAATAAGGTGAGGTGTGAGGCGAAGCTGCCGAGGAAAGGACTTTGACAAGGGCATTCATTTAACAGGCGACACAATCCAGCCCCTTGGAAAACAAGGCAGCTTTGGGAATTCTCCTGGGAAACAGCCCCGCAAACCCTGGCGGCCAGAGGTTCTCCAAGTTGTAATTAAGGCAGGAGTTGATTGACTGAGGAAAAATGGGATGTCGGCAGTGGAGGCAATTAGGGGAAACAGCAGCTCCTTCGCATTCCTGCTCCGGTTTGTGTCCCGGCTTGGAAACTTCCTCGAGGAGGGAAGATCCCGGGGTTTAACCTCTCCAAAGCCAACAGCAAATTACCTCCTCGGCTTCACACAGCCAGGAGCTGAACCAAAAGCCAATTCCAGGGAAAACTCTGATGGCACAGGTTTGGATGATTCTCCCCGTGCAGAAATGGGAAGAGACCTAAAAAAGTCTGATGACCCAAATGTGATAATTATAGATCATAATCACCAATTTTACCACCCATCCCACGCCAGCCATGGCAGGGACACTTCCACCATCCCAGGTTGCTCCAAGCCCTGTCCATCCTGGCCTTGGACATCCCAGGGATCCAGGGGCAGCACAGCTTCTCTGGGAATTCCATCCCAGACAGGAATTCCTTCCCAAAATCCCATCTAAATCTCCTCTCTGGCGGTTTGCAGCCATTCCCTGTGTCCTGTCCCTCCAGCCCTTGTCCCAAATCTCTCTCCATATTTCTTGCAGCTCCTTCAGGTCCTGCAAGGCCACAATTCAGTGTCCCCAGAGCTTCTCCTCTCCAAGCTGAACATTCCTATCTCTCCCAGCGTTTCCTTCTCCATCCCTCAGATCATCCTGGAGTCTCCTCTGGACTCTCCAGCAGCTGCAGTTCCTTCCCATGCGGGATGCAGGGCTGGAGCAGCTCTGCAGGTGGGGCTGAACCTCAGACAGGTCACGACAGGTGTGACACCACCTGGATTTTGAAACCTAGAAAAGTAAATTAATTTTTAAAAATCCATTGAAAATTTGGGAAAACGAGAATGGCATAATCGTTTGAAGAGTTCAACCCCTGTCTGCAAAGCTGGCAAACCGAATTCCAGCTTGGAATATTCCCATTTTCTTTATCAAGAAGACGACATTTCCATCTGGAGGTTTCTGTGATATCTCTGATGGCAAACCGAAGTAAACCTGTAGGAGACATTTCAGAAGGACCACGATTTGGGATAACCCCACAAAGGTTCATTTCCACCAAATGCCTCAAGCAGAAGGTCCAAAATATTATATTTGCATTAAATAATTACGATATTTCATGGAATCTTTGAATCCCAGAGGGGTTTGGGGGCTGGAAGGGACCTTGAAGATCATCTCATTCCAACCCCATTGCATGGGCAGGATGTGGATACAGCCATATAAATATCAACATCTATAAATGAGAAATAATGACAAATAATTTATAGCTTTTGGGAACTAATAAAATCAAGAGAATAATAAGATAATAAGCTAAAATAATTGGATAAATCTGCTACTTTCCCCCACAACATCCAGGCAGGTCTTTTCAGTTCTTCCTGACCGACTTCCCTTCAACCTCTGTTATTTTTCCCAGTAGGACACGAAACCTCCCCCAAATATTTGCTCTTAAAACCACGGAGTTTCCCTCTGAGGGGAGCTAACCTTGATAAATTCAGGGAATTAGGTCATGTTTGACCCCATAAAATTTAGGATGCCAAGGGGACTGGAAGCTCATTCATCAGAGGAGTCTCCCTGGTTTTTTTCTCTGGCTTGCAGGGGGTAACCTAAAAAAAAAAATTGGTCACCAAACACCTGGAGCAGCACCTAATTAAGCAAAGTGGGATTTAATTTGGCAGGATTAACCACTCCGGGCTCTGTAGGTCTGGTTTACTCAGAGCTGGGATAAAATCCTGCCTTTCCCACCCTCTTGGGATACAAATTCAGGGGAGGTATGGAACAACGACGACTTTGATGGTTGATTATCCCTGTGTGGATAACTGGGATTAAAATTCATTGGGAAGGAGGGGGTGATAAAAGTTTTGCTGGAGTTCCACTCTGATTCCTCCTGGTTTGTGCTGGGGTAGGGGGTGGCTCGAAGAAGCTACAAAAAATCCTATTAAATTCGGAATATGGAATGGGGGAAAAAAGCGATTTAAATAGGGAATTTAATCCTGGTTATTTCTCCTGGGAAGTTAAGGCAATGCCTTCTCATTAAGGGACTGCAAAGTTGGAAAAGGACGATTTTATTTAAAGTTTAAAAATTCACTTTAGATATCATGTCCTGGATGTCACAATAGAGATAAAACCGAAATGAAATTTATAGGATCAGAGAATTCCAGGATGGTTTGGGTTGGGAGGGAATTTAGGGAATATCTGAATCCAAGCCCCTCCTTCAATTATGGGGGAAGCCAATCAGCACAACTAATATATCATATTAATTATATCCATCCATGATTTCCACAATGTATATACACAATATATGTCCATATATAGACACAACTAATTAGATGTAGATATAATTAACAATTTGGATTTATTCTTGTGCCCAACAGGGGCAGAGAATCAGGAAGTAACAGAGCTGGAGGAGTCCTGACAACATGAAACACAAAAATACTTCCAAGGATAATTTCCTTGATTATCCCAATCCTAAAAATGCTGACAAAGAGACATCACTTCCTCCTTTCCAGGTTGTCATTCCCAGACTTTTTTCCCTGCTTGTGTGGGCATTTTTTCCCTTGGTTGTGTGGGCATTTTGTTATTTATGGTTCATTAGAATCAGGAATAAATGCTAAATATAATTATTATGGTGGTGATCAATAGTAATAATGTAACTTGGATCCATCCAGTGAAATTCTCCTGTTCACAGAAGGATCTGCAAAACTTTGACACCAGATGGATGGATGAATCCAACCCTTGGCTGCTGGAGAATTATGGAATAATCTCCAGGAATGTTTTGGCTTCGCTGTTTTAGCCTGGAAAAGGTGGATGTGTTGCAGCAGAACATTTGGTTAGGAATGGAAAGACCCCGATGGACCTTTTCCTCATGGAAGGTTTTTCCAGTCTAATCCAGAGGAATTCCTTGAAATCCAATCTCTTGTGATTTAGCTCAAGCTTTTCTTTGCCAACCAGGTGCCTCTTTTGGTCAATTCCGGGTTGTTTTCCACAGTTTTTTCTGGTTCAGCTTTCCCAAAGCCTTGGTTTAAACTCGTCATGGATTGAACATCAAAGGATTTCCCTTCCCTGTCCCAAAGAATGTTTTTAACCTCAATACAACACAAAAAGCTGACAGAATGTGGAGGTGGAGTTGATCCTATCCTATCCTATCCTGGAAGGTTGAAAACCAAGGAAAATGCATCCAGGTGAGTTAAAATATTTTGGTTTTCAAGAACTTCAGTTCCATTTGAATTCCCCGTGCTGAGCTCTGTCTGTGCTGGGAAATGCTTGGAGGAAATCCCTGTTGGAATGATGAAGCTCTGCCAATGGGATGAGCTGTAGAATTGGAGTCACCTGACTTCCCACTCAGGTGGGAAAATCAGATTCCCAGGAATCGATATTATCCAAGGATAAACCAAGGGAATTCACTCCTACAAGATTTCTCTTCTTAAACACCAGGAAGAGGAAGAAAATCAAAGTCCTTTACCTCTGAATTCCCACAGTTCTTGGACTATCCTCCTCCCCTTGGCTTCCCTGCAGAATTCCCATGGTTTTAGAGGCAACAGACAGCCCAGGAACCTCCCAGAAGTGGATTCCTCAGCTGGAATTTCAGTCATTCCAAGGTTTCTGAGAGCTCTTATTTTCTTGCGGTCAACCACTCTTCCCTGAAAATTCCCTGGAGGAAGGATTAGATTTCCCTCTCCAGGCTTTGAACTCCTGCATTAGCACTTTCCCTCGCAGCTCCAGCACTTCCTGACAGAGGGAATTCGTTCTGCAGCCTTCGGGGAAACCTCGGGGTAACACAAATGAGGGAAATCTGACAGCAAGAGGCTGTTTTGTTTCCCTCATCCCAACAGCTCCCGGGTTTTGTCTAATTCCAGGTTTTATCCTGACTCAGGATGAGCTTTGGGAGGCTCCCACCCTATGGAAAAGGCAAAGCAGCTTTAATTAAAGCTTTTAATTAAAAGAGTATAATTTTATTTCTAAATGCCTCTTCCTCTAACATTCCTATTCCTCGGTTTTTATTGTATTTTTAGAGACCTAAAAGCCCCAAAATATCTTCACTCTCCCATCCTGAATTTTCCACGGATTCCTGGGCTGCAAAAATTCTCACATTTTGACAGGAAAATTGATGAAACCTGAAGTTATTAATTGATGAAACCTGAAGTTATTAACCAACCTCACATCTGCCCTCCAGCAACTCCAAGAGAACTGAACGAACAAGCAAAAAAAACGGGAAAACTGAGTGGTTTGTCTGGAAATTTATAGGGCACAAAGCCCCAGCAGCTGCAGGAATGAGAGAAGGTTTAACTCCACCCTGGGACTCGTGAGGAGAAATCAGAGACAAATCTGTGCTGGCAAATAAAGAGAAGGGAATTTTCTACCTGCGCATTCCGCTTTCTCCTGCCATTCCCGCTCCATCCAAAGCCTCCAGGTGTATTTTATGAGGCTCGTGATGGATTTGGAGCCTCAGGTCAGGAGTTGAATTTCCGTGGCTGATGGGATCCGCTGTCTGGACAGCCCTGGGGGGAATCTTTATAGAAAGAACTCGGAGGGAGGCAGGAAAGCCACACGCGGAGCTTTAGGGCTCCTGGAAGGAATGGGAAGAAGGATTGATCCATCCTGGAATGAGGGATTTGCTGAGTGTGGAAGTCCAAGCTGAGCAGGTGATAATGAAGGTCATGGATAAATCATTCATGGGGTTTGGGATGCCTCGGGAACACTTCGTAAGGAATGGGATTCCATTCAGTCCCTCCCTGCTCCCAGGCTGGAAATCTTCTGGAAATTAGAGGATTTTCAAAGCTTTCACTTTTCCAGGATTCCTTTTCCAGGAAGAGAATTCAGTCTGGAATGGAGTTGTGAGCAGCATTTGTGTCATTTAACTCTGGAGAGGCTGCGATGCGGACAGGAGCATGCCAGAGAATCACCTGAGGGAAGGGAAGGGAAGGGAAGGGAAGGGATTTTGTTTCCCTAATTCAGGGAATACATTTATTCCATGTAATGAAAATGTTTAGACAAAGGCAGGAAGAAGTGTTCATTTCCATAACCTTTTCCAACTTTCCAGTAGGAAAATTGAACCCAAAAAAAAAACCTCTCAATTGCAATTACTCTTTTAATTTGCTTTGTTTGGTTTTATTTTTTTTTTCAATTAAAAGCATCGATTTTGGCGGTGTTTCCAAGAAAACCTTGTAATGAGGGTTTGTTCCCTGAAATGAAGGAATAAAGGAGTTGGAACCCGATTTTTGGGATTCGAAGGCTGCCAAGACATCCCACAGTTGGCACAATTTGGATTTTCTTCGTTAACCACTTAGAATTTCCTTGACGTCCAGACAGACCGATGGGGGCAACTCGATGCCAGCCAAAACCAGAGTGTGCTCAGGGAATTCCTGGACTGGGCCAGCAAATGTCAGGATTTGGATGAGAAATGGGCAGGGAAAAGCCTTGGGAAAACATCATCCATCCCTGATGGAATGTGGAATGATCCTGTTTCCCACTGCCTGGCTTTGGTCATGGTTCACATTCAATATTCCAACCACATCCATGGTTTTCATCTTCATGGAGAGTTTTGGAGTTTTGTGACCTCACAACCTGGCAGTTAACCTCCATGGAATCCTGGAATGCTTTGGGGTGGGAGGAACCTTTAGGAACATCCGGTTGGCCATGGCCAGGGACATCTCCATGGATGCTCCAAGCCCATCCAACCTGTTTCCAGCGCTGTTCCACCAACCCACAAGGAGAATTCCACTCGTTATCCATTGGAAAATTGGTCATCCCAAGTGCAATGGTTATAATTCCCCTCTTCAGGTAGATTTTTCCCGAAAAAACATTGGATTCTGAGCAGCAGTGTTGAAAAACTTGGATCTCCTGTGGATTTTTCCCAGCCTGGAGAAGAGAAGCTTCTGGTGACCTCACTGTGGCTTTCCAGGACTTGAGGGAGCTACAGGAAAGATGGAGAGGGAATCTTTCCAAGGGTCTGGAGGGCCAGGCCCAATGGGAATGGCTTCTAACTGACAGAGAGAAGGTTTAGATGGGATCTTGGGAAGGAATTCCTGGCTGGGATGGAATTCCCAGAGAAGCTGTGGCTGCCCCAGGATCCCTGGAATGTCCAAGGCCAGGTCGGACATTGGAGCCGCCTGGGACAGTGGGAGGTGTCCCTGCCCATGGAATCGATGATATTTAAATTCCCTTCCAACCCAACCTGTTCCATGATTCCGTGCACATTCCATTTATCCATGTGCCTGCGGATGAAGCAATTCCATATTTCCCCTTCCAAGGACGGAACATGTGGCCATAAAGGGACACAAATCCTTCTGGATCCTGCGAAATGCAAACACTGGGAATGTGCTAATCTACTCCAGAGATTCGTCAAGATGAGGAGACAACACTCACACCAAATCCCCCTTCCCAAGGGGAAATTCCTCAGCATCTCCTGTCCGGATTTGCAAATCCGGAAAAAAACAAACAAGGAATATCACCGAGGACAAAACTCCACAGCGTGAGGACCAATGCCAGGAACTCCTTCCTCCCTCCCGAAGGCAGTTGTGGATGCAAACCACTGGCAGCAGCTCATTCCCAGCAATAACAGCTATGTCATGTTTCCTGGAACACGGAATATCGTCGGAAAAGGAAAACAAACACGGCTGCGCTCTCTGAATCACCGGCCGTAAATTCTCACCGAGGAGAAAAAACAACTCACCCAACTCAGGGAACATCCAGCAGCAGCAGAAGGGGTTGCTGACCCCTCAGGGATGTCCCTGTGGAATTGATATCCCAAACTGGGATTAACCTACAGCTGGATCAAACAAACCACGTCCTCTTCCACTTTCTGAAGTGGGATAAAGTTCGTCATTCAATCTGTTTGTTCTGGGTTTAAAATACACTTTAATGGGTCTTTTTTCCTCTTCTCCCTCTTTTTTTTTTTCCCCTTTTTTTTTCTGAAGTTGTTTGCCTTGGAAAGGAGGTGACAAATCCCCCAAAATCCAGGACAGTGCCACTTCCGGTGGCCAAAAATTCCATTTCATTTCTTTCAAAAGTATTAAGGACCAAGTCTTAATGGGTGAAAATAAATTGAGATCTGCTGATCTGTGTTCCCAAAGCCTAACCAAACACACAGGGAGCAGCATCTCCCAATTCCTGTAGGATTTGCTGGGAGGATTATGGAATCCTGGAATGATTTGGGTTGGAAGGGATCTTAAAGGTCATCTCATTCCTATCCCCAGGACAGGAACACAGCTGGCTCCGGAGAGTTGGGAATTCTATTTCAGTCTCATGCTCTGTATTAGAGTTAATCAAGGTGGAATTTTTTCTGGAGCAGCACAAGGATTATTCTGGTTTCATTCCACCCAAGTCAGGAAAAACCTGGATAATTACACAGGGAATTACATCCCTAAAACTCTCACCTGAAAATAAAGGAAAAAATCCGCAGAACGAGGAATTTCCCAAAGGAATTTCTGCCCGGAGGGATTTTCGGGAATTTCCCTGCAACCTAAATGTCGGTGTCTTTATCCAACACCTGCACAGCTGAACCCTGCGAGGATCCGGAGCTGAGGAAATTCCGGGAGGCTCCACTGAGGAAATTCCGGGAGGCTCCGGGTCCCTTTTGACATCCGACGCCCTCTGAAGCCATTCCAGCAGCTTGGAGGAGCCCTGGGATGGTTTTCCAGAGGGACGGGGAGCAGATTCATATCTCCCTCCTTCAGAGGGACAAATTGTTCTCCTGGGGATGAACAACAATGGAGGCTTTGAGGACATCGGGGAGCGAAAAATTCCTTCCAGGACACTTCCCTCCTTTCTCTCCCGGCTAATCATCCCTGGGCTGTCAGCAGGGAATGTTATCAGACTTCAGCAAGGCATCAAAGCATCCCTGAGCTCTTCCCAGCAACATGAAAGGGAAGAGAGAAAACCTGGGAAAGGCTGGAATTTGGGAGCAGGGAATCAGGGATGTGAGGATGTTGCCCCTCTTTGGCTGCCGTCAGTTTTGCTCAGTGTTTTTACTTTATTGTTTATTTCTTGATGAACAAATTCCATTCCGCCCTGGAGTTTTGGAAAAATCTCTGTCAAAATTTCTCCAGTGGGAAATCAGGGTTTGGGATTCTGGGGTTTTCACTCTGGAAATGCACCTGCTTCCTGTGAGGGGAAAAATAATAGTTAAAAAAATATATATTTTAACTAATAATACAAGAAATACGTGAGGGGGATGTTTTTATAGGATCATGGAATGGTTTGGGGTGGAAGGGACCTGAAAAAATCATCTAATTCCACGGGAAATGACACCTTTCACTATCCCAGGTTGTTCCAGCCTGGCTCTTGATCTGGATGTTGACTGATCCAGTGAAAATTCCAACATTCCTTTAGTTGCTCCTGCTCCGAGTGAAAGGTAGGATTAGAGATCTCCCAGGAAAACTTCCAAGCAGCACATCCATATTCCTGCAGTTCAGGTGTTTATCAGCTGGAAAGGAAATTTGGGATGACTTCAAAAGATGAGAGACATCAGGATAAATCCCCGCTCCTTATGTTCAATTAATTAAAATATTAAATTATTGTTTAATCACTCAGTATTGCACCGAGGCAAAACTGATTGGAAATATCCCTTCCCATTTTTTGCTTTTTTTTTCTCCTCTGATCCCTGCTCCTCTTTTCCAGTTATATTCCAAACCAGATCCACAACCAACGGGAAAAAGAACCCCAAAAATACCCCAAAACCCAAAATACAACCCAAAATACAACCCAAAACAAGTGCAATTTGCTTCATTTTTTTGACACCAGTGAGGCTCATGAAATAAAAAATCCTCACTGGTGGCACAAATCAGGATCTGCACATTTCTTTCTCAGCTATGGAAGGAAGCGAAAAAATAGAATTTTGCCAAACGTGGACATTTTAGGGCCTGAAATTGGGAATTTGAATCTTCTAATTATGATTTTATAATTATTATTTTCTGTAAATTGGTGAACTTTTGCAGCTGAATCACCCCCAGGCTCTATGAAGACAAAAATCCAGGAGTTCTATCCGACATCCAGTTGGTTTTCCATGCCATTGGAAGCAGAGCCCAGCTCAAAGTGAGCTGAAGCATTTCCTGTGTACAAAAACCCACTTAATTTTAATTAACTCCAAATTAAGATTAGAAATAAATCAGTGTGAACAGAATTCCAGGGTGGTTTGGGCTAGGAAGGACCTTTAGGATCATCCAGTTCTATAGGCAGGGACACATTAAATTAAATCAGTATTTATTAAAACTCACCCTCCAGGTTCTCAGTTGATTTCCCTTTTTTCATGAAAAATCCCAAAGCATGGAATTCTTCCCTCACTGGATTATGTGGGAATGGTGAAACACTTGGGAATGAGGCTATGGATTAAGGAAGGGGGATTATCAGTGGATCATTTATAACGGTGAAATCAAGCTCCAAATTTTGGGAATGTTTCAAAAAGGAAGCCAACAATCTGGGATTGGATTTGAGACGTGCAGCGGGTGAGAACCAGCAACCCAGAATTCTGATCCAAAATCCCAAAAGGTTTCCCTAGAAAAGGATCTCATATCCTGGAGCAGAGGTGAGTATTCCCAGTGAGCTTCCAGGATGATCCCATGGATGGACACAGCTGGAATTTCTGCATCCCGGAGATCTGTGGAACAAATCAATGGACATTTTCCTAAGAAAATCATATTCCAGCTACCACAGCCTGAAATTTTGTAAGGTCACACGGTAACAGGGGGCTCAGCCCAGGATCCCATGATTTTCTGCAGTGGATTTGGGAATACTCAATTCCTTGGGGTGTCATTCTCCATGAAGAACAGGGAAGGATTCAACAATTTATCCAAGAATTCCAGGATCCTGGAAGGGTTTGGGTTGGAAGGAGTCTGAAGGATGATCCCATTCCCACCTCTTCCATGGGCAGGGACATCTCCCACTGTCCAGGAAGTAAAAAAAAACCCAAAAACCCCTAGAATTTTTGATGCATCTTCAAACAGATGAGGCAAACCAGCTCCTGAAGGTCCCTTGGCTCTGATTTTCCAGATGGACTCTCACCAGGATGAATCCCACTCAATTTTTCCATGAAAAAATCATAATTTCCACACCATTTTTGGCAAAATTTGGCTCCATTAAAGAGTCTGAGACCCCAAGAGAAGAGATTTAGTGGCAAAACATAATCCAGACACGGCTGTCCCAATGATTTTGCTCCTTCCTGCTCCAAAAGGTTTTCCAGAGTTCCTAAGGAATGACAGAGAGGATATTTAATAGTTGGCTCCTGTGGAGGCAGCTGTGAAATGACATCACTATTCCCAATCCCAAATTGTGCCATTTGCTGTCACCACGGACCAAAAAAAAAAAAAGGAATATTTCTGTTTATCGAGAGCTGATCAGCCCAAAAATTGTGGCATTGAGGAGAGATCCCACTATTATCCCAAAAATTTCAGTGTTATTCCCTGTTTTCCTTTGTCTGCGGTGAGAATGGATCTGGTGAGAACACAAGGAATTAAAAGTGTTCTTCCTGAGCTCCTCGCACTTTAGAGGGGAAGTGGGAAAAGGGAAATTGGTTTATTTGGAATATTTGAGTAGAAAATCCTGATACTTATGGTTTTTCATTGGAGACAAGTTGATGGGAAAACACAGCCGAAATATTTGATCCTATAAATACCATTTTTTAAAATGTACAGTTGTCAAAACTAAATAAAATTTTTAAAAACTCAATATTTTCAGGGTAGAAAATTTAAATCTTTAAAATTAACCTCAACAAACTCTCCCAGAAATTATCCACAGCCTTTTTCCAAAGCTTTTTTCCTCCTCGCTCTTACATCCATACCCTCACCATCGGATCATCTTTCCCTCAGGAATGAGCCCGACTGGAAAAGCAGACAGCAGCAGTAAAACGGTTGGGAACAGCATTGGGAGCTGTGGGAATTTTGTGGGATATGGGAATGAGTCGGGAATGAGTCTCTCTGGACTTGACCAATTCTTCATGAGGATCTGCATCCATATTTTTTCATGGAGAACACTTCAATTAAATCCATATCTTCTCAGTGTCCAAAGCCATCCCTGCAGCTCGAGGAATGTTCGATGAATAGTTCAGGTAAAACCCAGATTATCCTTGAAAAAAGAGCTTTTTTTTCCCAGTTTTCCATGGGATTCCATGTGATGTCCCAGGGAGGAGGGGTGGAGACCAGAGGAGAAAACACCTTAATATCCCAAGGGGAGGGAATTTTTTGCTCCATGGAATGTTTATCCTGGAAAACAGATCCAAACCGGAAACATCCAAGTGAAAGTGTGGGAAAGAGAGCTGAAACCTCTTCCCTCCAGAGCCTGGAACTGGAATTATCCTGGGCTTTATCCCTGGAATATAAACACCTGGAAATCCCCACACTCCTCCTTGTGCAGCCACAGGGGTGAGGAGATGGATGAGGTCACGGAACCACAGGATCACGGGAGTATTTCGGCTGGAAAAGAACTCCAGGATCATTGAGTCCAACCTGTGACTGAGGGTGGCTGAGACCATGGAGAAGGTGGCTGAGAACATTGAGGACATCACAGGACGGTTTTGGTTGGAAAAGATCTCCAAGGTCATGGAGCCCAATCTGTGATTGAAGATGGCTGAGAACATGGAAAAGGTGCATGAAAACATGAAGAACATGGATGAAAACGTGGAAAAGGTGGGTGAGAACATGGAGAAGATGGATGAAAACATGGAGAAAGTGGCTGAGAACATTGAGGAAGTCACAGAATCATTTTGGTTGGAAAAGATCTCCAAGGTCATGGAGCCCAATCTGTGATTGAAGATGGCTGAGAACATGGAAAAGGTGGATGAAAACATGGAGAAGATGGCTGAGAACACAGAGAAGGTAGGCTGAGAACACAGAGAAAGTGGCTGATAACATGGAAAAGGTGGACGAAATAATGGAAAATGTGGCTGAGAACATGGAGAAATTGGCTGATAATATTGATGAGAACATGGAGAAATTGGCTGAGAACACGGAGAAATTGGCTCTTGTGCTGCCAAACTCAACTTTGGCGCCACTCCCACACCTCAAGATCATGCCGAACCCCAGAATGTTGTCACCAGCAGGGCTCAGCTGAAGGATCTTCGCCATCACCTGGTGAAGGAACTTCACCTCATCCTTCCTTTGTCCAGGGAAAACTGCAGGGAGCGACAGATCGTTCCTGGTGATTCCTTCTCCCTGGCAATTCCAGGCTGTCGAGATCAGCCAGAGTCAAGGATAAGGAGCTGGAATCCCGAGGGAATTCCTGCAGGACTGAACTCACAGGCTGTAAAGCAGCAGGTGCTTACAGACCCCATAAATCCCCCAGATGAGATGCTGGTGACATTACAGACCCTTTGGGGTTGGTTGGTTTTTCCAGAGCACAGCAATTGGTTTCTGTTGCAGGAGTTGGGATGGTGGGGGAAGGGAGAGTGGGATGGGGGGAGGGAAAAGGGGAGTGACTGGTGGTGTTGAAATTCCCAATCAATTCTTTTCTTCGGGAAGGAGGAGAAAAAGGAAAGATAACTTGGTGGTGCTGGGAGGTGAAAAGTATAAATTCAGAATGAGTATACCTCTTCAAGAAAGGAAGAGGTAAAATTCCTCTTTCCACACTGTATCCGGAGGCACAGATAAATTAATCCGATAAATTTCATGCAGGAATTCTGATCCTGACAGCTGAACATAGGGAAAACATATTTGTTAATATTATGGAAAATATATGCAGGAATAGTATGGAAAATATTTCTGTGTACCCCCTGACAAACACAGAGAAATGGAACAAGAAAATGGCCAAACCAGAGTCCAAAATCATCCAGACTTCCTCATGCAATCCCCAGAAGAATAAATAAATTAATTGATTTATTTCATAAAGAAATGTTTGAAATCCAAGAAGTTGCCCTTGTGGCAGAAATTTGCCCGGAAAACAAGGAAGAAAAGACAGGATTTGAAAAGTTTTCTTGTCTTGACAGAGGTTCTGCCGTGTGAAGAAAAGGGAACAACGTTAAAAGGAAAGGAAATATTTCCCTCCTGGCTCTTCGTAAATATCCCAAGGGAATATTTTGACCTGGTTTGAAGGATCCTGACAAGCTCAGGTTGGGTTTTCCAGCCCTGCCAACCCACACAAGGAATTAGTCAGGATCCTGTGCTGGGAATGCCTCCGGGTGGAAATCCAGGCTGAATCCTGCATGGAGTCCAGAGTCAACGGGATATTGGAGATCCAGGAGGAAGTGTTGGCCTTTATGAGGTGAAACATTTAATCCCAGGGTTTAAATACGAAATATCGTTTCAAAAATAGCTTTTAATTGTTATTTATCCGGTGATTTATAGCTCCATTCACTTGGTAAACATTCATCCTTGCTGGGACCGACTAAAATATTCCTTGGATATCCCGTGTCCCCATTTTTCTCTTTTCCCTTAATTTCTTACCTTGAATCTTGTTTTCAGGTCTCCCTCACCGCAGGAATCCAAGGATTTCCGTGTGGATTTCGTGGCCACTTTTCCAACCATTCCATCCTCCAGAATCACCGGAGCCTTTCCTCAGGGTGATTTTCCGGGAATTTCAAGCTCAAATTTGGATAAGACACCAATGGAAAAGAGGAGGGATGGGATTAGGGAGAGGAGGTTCTGGAGTCTCTCCGAACTTAGGGAATCATCACAGCTTTTAAAGTTGATCCCAGCAGCCACAGACTGTGAAAACGTCAATCCCAAAGCATGGATCCCTATGGGATTTGGGACAGAAATTCAGGAATGGGATAGGGAAAGGTGCTGGTGGAAGGGCCTGGTGTTTTCCCAGCCAGAGGACCAGGATTGTCCCACTTTTCCCTGCTTTGGGTGCCTAATTTGGATTTAATAATTCCACAGCTGCCCTGGAAGGCCCATGGCTCCTTTAGATTTTCCTAAGATCCATTTTTGCTCCCAGAGCTGGACTTTTCCAGACCAACTTTTCCCACCAACTTTAATGGTGGCAAAAGGATTTTCCTGGTGCAGCACCTGAGAGGAGATTCAGGGGGAAGAAAGTGGGAATGTTGAGCATTTTTCCGAGCACAATATTCCCATCTCATGCCCCTCCCTTCGCTCCGAGGCAAAGCTAATTCCCACATCCTGGGATTCCTGAGCACCATGTTCCCATCTCTTTCCCTTCTCACCCCAAGGCAAAGCTAATTCCCACATTTTGGGATTTCTGAGCACAGTATTCCCATGTCATCCCCCAACTCACTCCAAGGCAGTGCTAATTCCCAAATGCTGGGATTTCTGACCACGATGTTCCCATCTCATCTCCCCACCTTGCTCCGAGGCTAATTCCAAAATCCCTGGAATATGAGGTCAGTTGTTTGTCAGGTTCTCCAGGTGAGTCCACACCTGCACTGAGCTCGATTTCACTGCAGCTGCTCCTCGCTATTCCCGAATTTATCCCCCCAGGCGGTGTGCTTCCCTTTGGAAGAGTCGGGCAAAACTCCCGTAAATCCTTGGGAAAGGCTGACCCCTTCTGGGAAACCAACCCACAGCTCCTCAGGGAGCCTGAAAACGGATTTGTGCCCTGGAATTTCCCCGGGGGCTTTGGGCAGCAAAACTTTGGCATTGGCCTTGAAACCTTTCCAAGGAATTTTCTGGAGTTTTCCTAAGGATGCTTTTTCCTATTGGCTTCCACCAGTTAATTTCATATTCTCCCTCACGTTCCCTGATTGTTAAGTTCACTGCTGTTTCCTCAAAGTATCCAATTCTGTATCATCCTCCAGCATCTCCTTCCTGCTTCTTCCCTAATATTCCAGCCTTTTCCCTGGTGTTATCTGGTACAATCCCAAATGTCCTGTGGGATTTTTCTCCTGTTCCAGTCTCCAGAACAGCCTGATCTGGGGGATCTGTGGGATTTGTGCACATCAGCAGCTCCTTGGCCACTCCAATGACTGGGAATTGTCCTTTCCTGCCACTCTGGGGACATGGCCATGGATCGGGCTGAGCAGGAGCAGCATTTGGAGACGTTGAGGTTTGAGCCTCCTCAACTTTTCGTGAGTTTTTAATGCGTTTGGGTTATGCTGAACCAAAAGGAACAAGAGAATTCTGTGTTACTGTAGGGGTTTTTCCAGGGAGTTGATTTTGCTTTGGTCAGGTAATTCAACACTTTCCTGAGCTTTTGACCTGAAACAAGGCAAAGCTTTGTAGCCTTGACTGAATTTCAGATTGCAGTTTTAGGTTCCTTTGAAGTTGAAACTCAAAGACAAACTCAAGGGATGAACTTCTGAATGAAAGAGAGAAAAATGTTTGCATGAAAACCTTACGAATCGAAATGACTTTGTTTCACACAGGTCGGGCCATAATAAATATTCTGATAGTGAAAACAACAGTTTGTCTAGAGAAATGGAGAAAATACGTATTCTGGGGCTGAGACCTAGCAGGGACTATAAACCAAAAATAAACAGCTAGAGAAGAAAAAGTTACAAATAAATGAATCTGAAATTTAAAAAAAATATTCTTATCTCTGCAACCATGTAAATCAATTACACTTGCTTTCTATTTTAGGATTATTAAATTTTTTGGACTTTGGAATATGACACTCCTACAGGAAGACTCTTCACCTTCCAGGTTTATATTGATCCAGGTGGGAAATCCAAGGCTGGGATTATGGGATTATGGCCATGGAATTCTGATTTGTGGTGTTTTTAATCTGTGCCTCAATTTCCCTAACTTCAAACTGGGGATGCTCATCTTCTCCAGAAGGGGGTGAGTAATAAAAATTAATTAAAATACAATTAATTTTCCCTTGGATTAATTAAAATTTCCCTAATATTCAATTCAACTGGTCAGGGAAGGAGAGCAGGAAGCAGCCAGGAGTTGGGAATTGTTCACAGACACTTCCCACTCTCCCTCAGCTCTTTCGGCTTCAATCTGTTTTAATCCCTGAAAACGCTGCTTTAGATGCTTCTGCAATTATCGAAAAGCTCATTTCAGCCCAAATTAATTGGGGTTAATTAATTCAGCTAAGCCTGGCTCACTTAGGAGCATCTTAAAGATGTGTTTTCCAGCGCCATCCGCTGGGTTGGACACTGGGAATTCCATTCTGGGAAATTGGAACAGTTAAAAAAACCAAATTTGAGACCTCCTGGCATTTCCCACTCTCCCAGACAACCATCCCTCAAGCTAAAATCCAGATTTTTTCCCACTTCTGGAATCATCCACATTCCCCAGTGACCAAACCCGTGAGCCACAAATCTGGTTTGTGCCTCCATTTATTTTCTCCCTGTCCCAGATCTTTCCCGATTGAAGCCAATATCGATTTTTATCCATCTTTTATTAAATATTGAACAGCCTTTGATCCCAAAAAAATTCAATTCTACGCTCAAATGCAAGTAAAAAATTCCACCTAACCCTTGTTCCTCCATATTTTTCATGCAACTTTTCCACTTTTTCCATATTCTCTACCAAACTGGGTGAATTATTTTCCATAAAAACACAGAGGATTGGTCTTGACAAACTTTACGTTTCTTTAGTTTTTTCAAGGAACAAAAAACCCTTTTGTTTTTTTTCTCTCTGTTTTCTTAATATTCCAAGTATATTCCCATTAACAGGAATGCTTCCTTTAAGTTTTTATTACTTCCAAGCTCCCTCAATTTGTGGGAGAAATAATTTTTTGGGGGTTTTTTCTCCCTTTCTGGCTCCCATTGGAATTGTTTTCCTTTCTGCAAAGCTCGAGGCTTTTTCTCCCAGAGTTTTAATCCTCTTTTATAAACTTTTGGATGTTTTTGCACCATTATTTCCTCCTTGAAGAACAAGCCACGCTTTCCCTTTTTTGGACACCGCCAGTGCCAACATTGGAATTTTTCATGCTGAGAAAGCAGCCAGGGTTTGGGATTTGGAGAAATGAGCATCAGGTAATGCAAGGATGAGATCTGTGAGTCGATAAATTCCACTAGAATTCCATTTCTTCCAACGTGGCAGCAGAAAATTCCTTTTCCAAGTTCAAAATCTCTGTCTCTCCTCTCATTTAGGGTTTTTGGTTTTTTTTCTGTTTCCTTGGCATTCCTAAATCCACCCCTTCATTCCTAATTCCACCCAAACCAACCTTATTCCAACCTCATTAAACTTCTGGCTTAACAAGGAGGGATTGGTCATTCCATCCTTTTTTCTGGAAAGAGATTTTCCTGGATGTTCTTTTGCATTCATCCCAAAAGACTGGTGAGTTTCCCTGCAAACATAATAAAAACAGAATAATGCCATGAGAATGATTGGAAGAATTTAGGCGTTGGAGCTAAATATGGAAAAAATCATGGAATTGTGGAGGTTGGAAAGACTTTTGGGTCCAAAGATCCAGTGCTGCCACGGCCACCACAATGTCCCCAAGTGCCACATCCACAGGGCTTTTAAATCCCTCCAGGAATGGGAAATCCACCACTGCCCTGGAAAGCCATTTCCACGAGAATATTCCCAAAAATCCAACCTCAACCTCCCCTTGAGGCAATTCCCTCTCCTCCCTATTCCCTGGGAACAAATCCTTCATTCCCTCAAGGAGAACCACATTGCTATTGCTGCTGAAAATCTCCAACTGCACTTTTCCACATCCCGCAATTCCATTGGTTCATCCCTCCCTTCAGAGCTCCTAAGATTGGCTTTTCAAACCATCAGCATTTTTAGCGACAAAAATCCAAGGTTTTGGGCTTTTACGGCAAAGTTCTCAAAACTTCCTTGGCTTTTGCACCAGCTGGGAATAAACTTCTGTCTCTGCAAAAAATCTGAGGTTTTCCTCAGATTCTGAGAGTTGGAATTTTCTCAGAAAAAAACAAAGAGAAATGTAAAGATTTCAAACTTTTTCTTTCTTTTTTTNTCTGAAAAGGATTGCAGAACCTTCCACCCCGTGCCACCCTCATGTCTGCTGGAATGAAAACTTTTACTCCCATTTTCCACTTTTTTAATCTCTTCTTCCTCTGCCAAAACAGAAAGAAATGTTCTTTCTGCTTTTGTCCTATTTTTTGGGGGTTTTAAAAATTTTTTATTATTATTATTATTAGGTAAAACTTCAGGATTTTTTCTCGATTCAGGCCTGACTTCAGGAATATCCTTCCCGATGTTTTGTTCTAAGGAAGTTGAAGCAAAATGTGCTGGAGAAGGGAAGTTGGGTGTGCAAAGCAGGAATTCANCAAAGTTCTCAAAACTTCCTTGGCTTTTGCACCAGCTGGGAATAAACTTCTGTCTCTGCAAAAAATCTGAGGTTTTCCTCGGATTCTGAGAGTTGGAAGTTTCTCAGAAAAAAAACAAAGAGAAATGTAAAGATTTCAAACTTTTTCTTTTTTTTTTTTTTAAGAGGGGGGAAAATACTGTTTGTTTGGTGTTTTGCTCTGTTTTGAATCCTGAGCGTATGAAGTGCTCCAATCCTTGTTTTTCTTGGAACATGAGGTCCCTGGGATTTCTGTGGAAGTGCTGATGCTCTCCCAGAGTTACACACGTGCTTGGAAATGCTTTGGAACAAAGATAAAGGGAAAATAAAATAAAATATAAAATAAAATAAAATATAAAATAATAAT
>VZRM01003475.1:583264-603268 GCA_013397955.1 Grantiella picta
TGGGTGTGCAAAGCAGGAATTCAACACTGAGACAAAGACTGGAATATTGTCCTTCCTTTATCCAATGCCTTTCTTTGCCCAAAGGATTTTTTTTTCCCTTTAACTGCTTCCTTTAATCCAAAACAATAAAGGCCTAAAGAAGCTCCAGGAGAGCTGGAGAGGGACTGGGAACAAGGCATGGAGGGACAGGACACAGGGAATGGCTTTGTGCTGAAAGAAGTAGGTTTAGATGGGATTTTGGGAAGGAATTCCTGGCTGGGATGGAATTCCCAGAGAAGCTGTGGCTGCCCCTGGATCCCTGGGATGTCCAAGGCCAGGCTGGACACTTGGAGCAGCCTGGGATAACAGGAGGTGTCCCAGTGTGGATTTTCCCTTCCCAACAGCTCCAGTGGTTGGTATCCAATATTCTCCCTGTGATCCCAGGTGTTCCTCACCTCCAACCTCCCAAATCAGAGCCAGAAGTCCCAACTTGCCCTCACGTCGCCCTGGCTGCTCACAGCCCTGAGCCAGGGAGCTGCCACCTCTTCCCAATCCCAACAATGCTGTTGTCCCCTCTGGATGAAATCGAAGCCTTGAGGGAAAGGCCCCCCTAAGCTCTCCATGGAGCCATCCAGCTTTTCCAGGTTTTATTTGGAAAACGTGAGCACTTTGTGGCGAACAAACACCATTTAAAATTCCCCATTTCGCTGTCATCATTCCGGCCGACGTGAAACTCCCTAATTCCCATTTATGAAACTCCATTAAAAAGGTAAATATAGCAACTCCCCTTCAGAATGCCTTCCTTTCCCTTTTCCCTTTTAATTAATTATTTCTCCGAGGGAAAACTTTTCATACAACAGCAAAACATCACCAGTAATTAGATTAAGCAGCGGGGGGAGCTGTTAATTATTTTTTTTTCGAGGGCTATAAAGCAGAAACGAAACAAAACTCACTTTATATTTCCAGACAAGTGTGTGTATGTTTATATATTCCTCTCATTCCTGCCAGTTTTGCTCCTTTTTTCTCCTTTCAAAGCACTCCAAGCAATAACCCCGGGGATGAGAGAACCCTTTCTGTTTATCCTTGTTTTCCTTCCAAGAAGGAATAAGCTCGAAGGGCATTATTTTAACAAGGCTCTCGTAATCCTCGGATGGAGCTTGCTGGAAATAAGACCCAGCACTGCCAGACACCGGGCAGCAAAATCTGCTTAGTGCCAAACTCCCTGGCGCTGGGAGAGCTGGGGATTGGCTGAGTTTTCCTCCTGTTTTCTGGTGGGATGTGAGATTTCCTGGGAGCCTGAAAGAGTGGGAATTCAGACAACACCTGGAGTGTGATCCCAGTGCTCAAGGAGTGACCAGGATAACTTTTTCTGTCTAATTCCAGGGTGGGATGAGCCGTGAGGAACTGGAGGATCTCAGTGCTGTAGGGATGGGATTTTTGCCTGGAATCCCACAGAGATGTGGATCCCAAATCCTGCTGGGAAAATCCAAGGTGCCCACGCTGCTCTCCATGGAGAAACCCCTGGAAGCACAGTCTAAAAGTCCCAAAGCACAGAGTCTAAAAGTCCTAAAGCAGAGAGAAATGAAACACCAAACTCGCTATTAAAACCCATCTGAGGAGGGGTTAAGGCAACCTCGGGACAGCTCTGTAGGGAAAATGAGGATCCAAAAGAAATGTGACTGAGGAATCCAGGGAAGGGGCAATTCTGCCCCTCTGCCCCCCTCAGGTTCAGCCCCACCTGCAGAGCTGCTCCAGCCCTGCATCCAGCATGGGAAGGAGCTGCAGCTGCTGGAGAGTCCAGCGGAGACTCCAGGATGACCTGAGGGATGGAGAAGGAAAGGCTGGGAGAGCTGGGAATGTTCAGCCTGGAGAGGAGAAGCTCTGGGGACACTGAATTGTGGCCTTGCAGGGCCTGAAGGAGCTACAGGAAACGGCTGCAAACTGCCAGAGGGATTTAGATGGGATTTTGGGAAGGAATTCCTGGCTGGGATGGAATTCCCAGATAAGCTGTGGCTGCCCCTGGATCCCTGGGATGTCCAAGGCCAGGCTGGACACTCGGAGCAGCCTGGGATAACAGGAGGTGTCCCAGTGTGGATTTTCCCTTCCCAACAGCTCCAGTGGTTGGTATCCAATATTCTCCCTGTGATCCCAGGTGTTCCTCACCTCCAACCTCCCAAATCAGAGCCAGAAGTCCCAACTTGCCCTCACGTCGCCCTGGCTGCTTACAGCCCTGAGCCAGGGAGCTGCCACCTCTTCCCAATCCTCTAAATCCAAAGGAAAATCCTCTCAATCCTCTGAATCCAAAGGAAAAGCATCCCTGAGGGAGGATGGAGCCCTCAATCAATCAATCAGTCAATCACATCCCCCAAGGATAACGAGGAGAGCTGATAAAGCTTTTCCAAAATCCAGATTAGCTCCCCTGGCTGCTTCTCCCGTGCTGGAAACTCACATTTTCCATCGGGGAAAAATTCCAAAGGGACGGAGCTACCTGGGAAAAACAAACTGCCTGGAGATAAGAGGGAGAACAGAGAGATAAGGGAAGGAATCAAACTCTTCCCTGCTCCTTTCTTCCCTCTCTGCTTCCTGCAGGGAGCAGCTCTGCCCTCCCAGCTGTACTGCACGTGGCAATGGAGCTGTACTTCTTGCCAGGGAAGGTTTTCCTGAGGTTTCCCATGTTTTCCTGAGGTTTTCCATGTTTTCCTGAGTCACCAGCTCTGATAACCTAAACTCACATGCTCTTGTCCAGTGCTGAAGATGAAGATTTCCAGGTTTGCTCGGAGATGTCACAGGAATTCTGACCTTCAGGAGCTGGTTGATCCAGCTGACAAGGCCACAAAAATAAAAAATTCCAAATGTTATCCATGCCAAAAAAGTGAGGTTTCCCATGTTTTCCAAGAAGAGTGGCACTGATAACCTAAATTCCCAAGTTCTTATCCAGTGCTGAAGAATCCCAGGTTTGTCAGGAGATGCCACGGGAATTCTGAGTTTCAGGAATAGGTTGATCCAGCTGACAAGGCCACAAAAAAATTCCAAATTTAATCACGGCAGAAAAGTGAGGTTTGCCATGTTTCCATGAGGTTTTCCACGTTTCCATGAGATTTTCCAAAGACACCCAGCCCTGATAATCTCAACTCCCAAGCTCTTGGGTTGGAGTTCAGAGGGAGTTCAGGGCTTTCCTTTCAGGGCCAATAAAATTCCAACAGGAATATCCAAAGGATAACTTTGCACCTTTTAAAATCTCCCCAAACCCACCTGAGGCTCCCGGATTCCCACAATATTTTGGAGGTTTTTTTTTCACTCACCATTTTAAGGCTGCCAGAAAAGGATAAAAAGGATATTTTAAATCAGAGAGGATGAGGAGAAAATAAGGAGAAAAATAGGAGTGGAAGGAAAACTCCTGAAAATACGAAAAGCTGTTTACAGCCCAACAGGGTGCAAACCTCCCAGAAAAAAAGATATTTTTTATGGGGCAATTTTGTGGGGCACAGGGCTTGGAAAGGATGGATTTCTGTGACTGGGATGGTTTTGGCTCCAGAGGTTTCTGGAATGTGTCTTTTTTGGTGGAGTTGGGTGGCTTTGCTGCCTGCAAAAAAAATCCGTCTGACCTTAGTTTGGGTTTGGCGGGGGAGATTGATTTTCGTTGAGTGATAAAAACTCCTTATTGCGGATTTATGGAATTCCAGGGTGGTTTGGGTTGGGAGGAAATTTGGAAATGATTCAATCCCACCTCTGCCATGGGCAGGGATGTCTTCTGGTATTCCAGGCTGCTCCAAGACCCCACAGCTCCCACCAGCCTTCCATTATTTTTCCCTGTTTAATTGATTTTTTCAGTCATTTGCCCCCAAGGTATTTCCTTAGAGAGTTTGAATGGAATTTTTTTTCCCCCTCATGATTTCCATGGATTTAAAACGAGGTGAAAAAAAACAACCAAAAAAAAAAAACCAACAGTGCTTAAAGCCAAAGAGAGAGGGGGGGAAATCCACCCCGATTTCAAGGGCTGTTCATGATCTTTTTTTTTATGGAAAAGTGGGAAAAGATGCATTTCAGGAGCTTTTTGCCTTTTCTTTCCTTTCCTCCTGGCTTCCCTCCATCCCTCCACTCCACCTCCCTGCCCAAAAAACACCCCGAGGGCATTTGCCATCGTAAAACACAAAGCTCTTCCTCCCAACGAGGCCAAACCCAACCCGGGGAAAAAACCAAATCCCAGATTTTTCTCCCTGCGGGAATTTGCTGCGCTTGGAAGTGGCGAACCATAAATGTGTGGAAAAACGAGGATGTGGGAGAGGTGGTTGGAATAAGGGGGATTGGGGATTTTGCTTTCTGGGATACAACAGTGATTCCCAAGATGTTTCCTCTGGTTTCCGGATGGATTTTCCAAGCCTGACTCACCTCGGGAGATGGGAATGTTTTGGAGAGGATGTGGATAAGGAAGGAATTCTGAATGCAGGAATTTCCAGGCTTGTTGGATGATCCATGCAGAAGATGTTCCAGAGTCGTCCCTGAGGTCTCTGAAATCTGAATTTTGGGTTTAATTTCCACATTTGTCACCAGGGACACAGAATTCCATCTTGGAATGCCTCAAATCCAGCAGCAGGCGGGAATTTTGGGATTCCCATGTGGAAATTCCACCTCAGTTAAAGCAGCTGGGAGAGAGAAATCCCACAGAGTTTGGGATTTACAGCCAGAGGAGTCAAAACCACTGCGTGAAAAATCCCAAAATCCCAGACTATTCCCAACCCCAAACCATTCAATGAGTCATGGAAAATAAAATATTTTCAAATTTTCAATGGAAAAGAACCAGAAAATTAATAAATGGGGAAAAAAACCCCAACACCAAAAACAAAACAAAACCAAACTATACCAAAAAAAACCAACAAAACCCAAACCCACAAAACCAAAAAACAACCCCAACGTCATGGAGAGAAAAACTATTTTTGAATTTTTGACAGAAAAGCGAAAAAAAAATTAATAAATGGGGAAAAAAAAAACTAACACCAAAACAAAACTATACAAAAAACCCAAACAAAACCTAAAAACAAAACCAAAAAACAAACCCAACCAAAAGAAACCCACAAAAAGACAAAACCCACCCAAAAAATAAAAAAACCCAAAATAAAAACCCAAAACAAAAAAACAAACAAAACAACTTTGAAAATTAATTTAAAATCGATTAATTAAAAGGTAATTCAATTAATTAATTAATTAACAATAATTAAAAAAAAAAACCAGAAGAAAAACTATTTTCTGAGCACATCCCAGAATTTTTGACTCCCACACCCTGCTGGGAAGGTTCAATTCCTCTCAATCCTGGCTTGATCAGGTTTGGGGTTTAATTTCTTCTGGTCATTCAGACAGAAATAACGATATTCCCATGAGTTCAACTCCAAGATTATTATGGGATTTTTAACGGATTCCATGTCCCTCAGCTCAAACACGGAAAAAGCCCCAAAGCACAGAATGATTGGAACATTCTGGCAGACAGATCTTAGCACAGACAATTCCTCCTGGAAACCTGGAAAAACCTGGGGAAATCAAGGCTTTGATTCCTAAGTTTTCCTGTCTGGAATATGATGAGTCCAAGATGGTGTTTGATGTGGGATATTGGGAAGGAATTCCTGGCTGGGATGGAATTCCCAGAGAAGCTGTGGCTGCCCCTGGATCCCTGGCAGTGTCCAAGGCCAGGCTGGAGCAATCTGGGATCATGGAAGGTGCCAGGGAGTGGAATTTTTGGGATTTAAGGTTCCTTCCAACCCAAACCATTCCAGGATTCCATGATTTTAATTCCAGGTTGTGCATTGAACAGTCAGGAGAGAACAAAATCCAATTATAGGAACAGCTCAATATTCCCACAATTCCCACTGATTAACGCTGACAGAACTGCACAGTCACATTCCACATCCTATGGAGCTTTTCCACCTCCTTTTCCTGCTCCACTCCCAATTACTCCTCTCCATCTGAGCGACCACAACCCTTTGGATTCATCCAAGGATTCTTGGGTCCAGAATAAATAGAAACTTCCAACCCCCTCGCTGTGGTTTGAAGATTCCAGCAATCCCCTGGGTTTTTTGGTTTTTTTTCCTTTTTTTAATAAGAGTGAGAAATTTCCAACTGAGTGCAAATGGATCTGGAATTGATCCCTCTGGGAACGGATCTCTCCCAAATCCACCCTGCATTTCCTCGGCATTGCAGGGTTCGTGGTTGGATTTAAGAATCCCAAAGGGCTTTTCCAACCCAACCAATTCCATGATTTCACCTCTCCCGCCCAGCTGCAGCTCGGCATTCCGAAGGTACGGAATCCTGAATAACAACGGAAATGATTCCCTCACATCCCCGGAGAGCCCCATCATTCCAGAGGAAAAGCTGAAATTAAAATCCCATTATAGCCAAAAGAACAGAAATCCCAGGGGAACACAGAGGAAACATGAGCTGGGCATGAAAATGAGATTTTCCAACGAAAATCCTGGAATCACGGCAGCTGGAATTGCCAGCGGAGTGCAAATCCCTTCCACCTGCCAGAGGCACAGAGTCAAGACTTCCCCATTTTCTGCCCCTAAAATCCCTGAAAAGTCCATTCAGGGCCTTCCTGCTCTTCCCACTTTTCCAAGGAGGCAGCTGGGGGTGCTGGCTGGGCTCACATTCCCGAATCAGCCTGGAGAAGGATGGAATACTTTCATCTCCAGAGCAGGAACGGTTTGTGATCCAAAATCACCACTCGGGGCAACTCCGGATTTTGTAGGAACAGAAAAGGAGAGGGAAGAGAAGAACAGGGATTTGGGATAACCCCGAGAACATCAATAACTAATCAAAGATCCCATAAATAACCAAACCCCACTTGTCACCCAAAGCCATTTTTAGGGCCAAGGCCATGCTGGGCCACTAGGAATTTTTTTCCCATCCTTGTTTTTCCTCTGGAATTCCCGAACTGGGGTTATCCCCTATGAAGAGGGAGCCATTCCATGATTCCATGACCAACCTGGGGTCCATTCCCTGCTTCCTGGGATTGTCCCTCCCCAGGATTTCTCCTTCCCGAAGATCCCATCACCCCATTTTTCCAGGATTTTAAGGCCACTCTGGATGCAGGACTGGAATATCTGCCACTCCTCCCAGCCCTGCTGAAAATCATGGAATTCTGGAATGGTTTGGGTTGGAAAGAGACCTTAGAGCTCATCCAATCCTACCCTGCCATGGGAAATTTGGGAATTTTCTTTTTTGGAAAATTTGTGAATTTTGGGGCAAAAATCACTTAAAAATCATAAATGCTTTTGGGAAATCCGTTAATTTATTTTGGTTAATTTGGGAAGTGAATCACTTAAAAATCTGAATTTTTGTGGAAAACAATGGGAATTTGTTAAATTTTGCCTAAAAATAAAAAATTTTGCCTATATTCCAGGAACTCCGCCTAAAAATTTAGGCATTTTGCTTAAAAATTTGGGAATGTTGGGTGAAAATCATTTAAAAAATCAAGATTTTTCTGGGAAAACGTGGGGATTTTTTTAAAAAAATTCGTGAGTTTGGGGTGAAAATCACTTAGAATTTCAAATTCTTTCGGAAAATTAGTTAATTTTCTTTGTAACTGTTTTAATTTTGGGCAAAAATTTTAAGTGAATTTCACCCAAACGTCATGAATTTTTTAAAAAACTCACACATTTCCCCAGGATTTTTTAAAGTGATTTTCACCCAAAATTCCCCTGAAATTCCAAAGTTTTCCCTCTTTTTGACTCCAAACCAATCCCATCCCAAAGCCCAACCCCACAGGAAATGCTCCATAAAATCCCATTCCACAGGAACCCAACAAGGATAGATTTTTCCAAGTGAAGACAGGAGAGCAAATCACAATTCCAAGAGATTTAATAAGAAGGAATTACAGGTGGGAAAATCCTTCCGGCACACGGAATTTAGCCAGTGGAAAGCTCTGGGATGGGCTTGACAAAGAATATTCCAAGGTTTTTGGGACACGTCGGACTAAACACAACCCACAAGATCCGGAGTCGGAGCTAAAATCCCAAAACAATAAAAAATATGGCACGAGGAACATCCCAAAAAAACGCCCCAATTCCTTCTGGGAATCCGGATTTGGACTCATCCAGCTCCCAGCTCCCATCCCAGGCGGCAGCAGCTTCGACAAGCACGGATTTGGTGCAAAATCCACTTGGAAATCCATGGAAAAATGAGCATGAAGGTTGTTTTCCTCTCCCAGCAGTGATCCGGGGGTGGGAAACGCCGGGAGAGGATTTGATTCACAGTCAGGAATTGATGGATATGGAATTATCACCATTATTATCCAGTAAAGTGCATGCCAGGAAAAACTGGGAGTCGATTTTCCTCCAAACCTAACTAAAAAGAAGGAATACAAACCAAGGGAGAGAGCAAGAGCTTGCACACAACACCATCGATGTCTTTTTCTCCCCAAATCAGCCTGGATTCCTTGGAAACAGGAAAATTTCCCAGTAGAACTAGGAATAATGATAAATATTGGTAAATATTGCACTGAGAGTGTTGAGTTTGAAAGCAACACCAGAAATATTTAAATTAAAATTAAATTAAAATAAAAAACCACTCAGAAAGGACATTTTGCAGCAGCTTTTTTGAGTGAAAATAGCTGGGGAAATGTAGGGATTGATGAAATGTGAGGTTTTAAGGATCAGCTGGAATTTTTCCTATAGAACATCAATAATTGAGGAGAGGAAATCTCTGCTCTCAGGGGAGCCAAGTGTAAACTTTAGACTTCAATTGAAAAAATTCCCTTTTTTTTTTAGGAATAAAAGTCCAGGAAAAGCCTTGAAATGTTTCACTGAGTGCAAATAAATATATTAAATAAAAAAAAAAAAAAACAAGGAAAATGGGATTTCCCAGGAGCATCCAATGATTCCAGCTCTGCCCACAGAGTCTTCCCGACTCCCATAAAATTCCAGAGCATTAAAAGCAGGATTGGAAGGTGGAAAAATTCAGGGAACACCAGGTTTTATCACCATTATCGTTCACCTCAGCGGGAAATCCCCAAAAAAAAGGCTCAAGGATTTGCAGTTGGATATCTGGGATTCAGTTCAGCTGTTCAGGATTTTAGGGAAAAACCTGGAGAGGGAATTCACAGGCTGGAATCAGCTCAGGTGGCTTTGGATGCAAAAAAAATCCCAAAAAGCAGCAAAATAAAAAAGCACATTAATTCATTCATTGGTTAATTAAAATTAGGTGAGGTTTTGTCACATCCCTTCCTATTCACAGGTTTGTTGTAGTGTAGAATCCATGATTTTGTTTCATCCTGATTGGAAATTTGGACCTTTTCATCCTAAAGCAGCCTCCAAGCATCATCCAAGGTCCAAACATGATCCAAGATCCCAAACATGATCCAAGATCCAATTGTCATCCAGGACCCAAATATACAAGAGCCAATCATCATCCAAGATCCACACATCATCCAAGATCCAATCATCATCCAGGATCCAAAACCATCCAAGATCCAAATACACAAAATCCAATCATCATCCAAGGTCCAATCATCGTCCAAGATCCAAACATCCAAGATCTAAACATCATCCAAGATCTAAACATCATCCAAGATCCAAAACCATCCAAGATCCAAATACACAAAATCCAAACAGCATCCAAGATCCAAACATCATCCAGGATCCAAACATACAAAATCCAATCAACCATCCAAGATCCAACCATCATCCAAGATCCAAATACACCATCCAAGATCCAAATACACAAAATCCAATCATCGTCCAAGATCCAAACATCCAAGATCTAAACATCATCCAGTATCCAACCATCATCCAAGATCCAAACCCCTTCAAACCCCTCAGGAACTCGTCCCTCATCCCACCACCTCCCCAAGTGTCTCTGGAACAACCAGTCCTGACAATCCCGGCTCCCCCAGCTCCTGCTCTTCCCCACATCCCCATTCCAGCCGGGGCGTTACGTGAGCTTCCTCATCCGGCGGTTCTGCCGGTCGATGCTGAGCGTGGCGCGATCCACGGAGCTGCTGATGGAATCCAGCGCCTCATCCTGCCGCTCCAGCTCTGCTTCCGTCTCCAGGGCCAGCCCCTTCAGCTTCTTCAGGATCTGGAAACAGGGAGAGCTGTCCGTGAGGGTTTGGTGCCATGGGATATTTGCTGGGTTTAAATCCCAGAATCCCGGGATGGTTTGGGATGCATGGGAGTTTAAGGATCATCCAGTTCCAAGCAGGGACACCTCCCACTGTCCCAGGCTGCTCCAAGCTCCATCCAGCCTGGCCTTGGACACTGCCAGGGATTCAGGAGCAGCCACAGCTTCTCTGGGAATTCCATCCCAGCCAGGAATTCCTTCCCAATATCCCATCTAAATCTCCATTTTCCCAGTCTGAATCAATTCCTTGTGTCCTGTCCCTCCATGCCTTATCCCAAATCCCTCTCCAGCTCTCCTGGAGTCCCTTTAGGCCCTGGAATGCGCTGGAAGCTCTCCCTGGATCCTTCCCTTCTCCAGGTGAACGTTCCCATGGGGCAGAGGGGAAAAGAGGAAGTAAAAATTAGAAATAAAAACCAGTTTAATCATTTTTTTCCCAACTCTGTTATTATCTCCATGGAGTATCTGCATCCCTATGCAATTCCTGGTTTGGAAAGAGCAGGAATATCGTCTCTAGCTGGAATGGCAGGGGAATTCACTCAGACAAAATGCTGAGTGGAGCTGGATGACAGCCCCAGCAGTGGGATTGATCCTGGAAAACACCTCGGCTCTTCCCAGAAATCCCAAGCAGCCAGAAACAAAGCTGGGTGGATAACTGGGATTGTCCTTCGGCTGCCAAAGGGAAAACACAAAATAAATCATGGATCAAGCTTAACCTCCCTTCCTCTGCTCTTCCCAAAAGTGAGAAACTCCTGGTTCTATCCCAGATAAAACATTCCAGGTTCTTTCCCTGGAAGAGGAAAGCCAGGTTGGATTCCCCAAACTGGAGGTGCTGGATGGGTGCAAAGCACATCCCGAAAATAAAACTGACAGATCAGATCCCAAAAATAAAACTGACAGATCAGATCCATCCCAGGCGTTATTCGGGAATAAAATTAAGTCTTGTTTCTCCCAGGGATGTAATTTTACTTGGAAATGGGAATGATGGAATCACAGAATGCCTGAAATCAGGATGGATCCACAAGGATCATCCAACTCCTGCTCCTGCACAGGACACTCCAGAGGTTGCTCTCCTTTACTCCTTCCTTGGATTTATTTCTGCATCAATCTTATTAATCCATAAAAAAACCAGCCAGAGCTCCATGACGTGATTCCCACATCCACAAAATCATGGGATAATTAGGATTGGAAAAGACCTTGGAAAAGGTCTCCCTGACCACTCGACCCAAATAAGAGCAGGGCCAGAGTCAGCATCCAGCTGAGAGAAGATTCACTCCAAAAAACCTGGAATTCTTTATCCTGCTTTAAAGACTGGACTTGAGGGTTCTGAAGGTCTTTTCCAACCTTAAAAATTCTGGGATTAAAGGAGAATCCTCACTCCTCCAGCAGATCCCAAAGGATGGCAGTGACAAAACAGGACCTTCGCCACTTGTAGGAGATTTAAAAAAGATCCCCACTGAAATTCTTCCATGGATTTACAAAAACTGTGATCCAAGAGCATCCCAGAATTTGTTTTCCAGCACAGACAGACAAAATCTGCCTCGTATTCCAGAATGATCCCTCAGGATGCTCAACGCCTTCACTTCCTGCTGCAGGAAAACCTGGAGCACTAAAACGAGGATGCAGGGAGAAAACGGGAATATCCTTCCAGGAATATTCCTCATTTCCAACCTCTCCCAATTATTTGTAAACCCAAACTATCCCCTAAAACTCCCACAGAAATCAGCTTTTCCAGCTTTTCCAGTATAGGAAAATGGAAGTGGGAGGTCTGGGCAAAGCTGGGCACTGGTTTTAGAGAGGATGTGGAGTTATCGCTGCTCCAGCTCTGCCTCCCGTGCCAGGATGGAATTTGGATGGAAAATCCAGGCAGGAAAACTCCCCATGGAGCTGTGTGAGCTCCCAAATCCAATCAGGAATCCTGAGCCCATCAAATAGGTGTTTCCAAGGCACATCCCCTGCTCTGCTCAGGCTCACATGGAATTCTGCCAGTGGATTATCATTTGGAAAATCTGATTTATCCTGGTGGCTCCACCATGGATTTTCTGGGCAGCTCCAGGCAAGTCCCCGGATATTTCCAAAAAATACTGCAATTCAACAAAAGTTTGGGGAAAACGATCTCCCATCTCCTCACAGAGTATCCAGGAGGAAAAATGAGGTGCTGGAAGCGTCGTGGTGCAGGAAAAGTTGCCAGCAAATTGGGAAAACTCCCTGAGATCCATCCCATTATCCCTGTGCATCCTGACTGCTGCAGCAGAGAACATTTATCCAGGAATGTGCAGCTTTCCCACCCAAATCCACCTAATTTTTAGGGAAAAAAGTGTCATTTTCAGCACTGGATGAAACAGGGATAATTGGCCAGGATTTCCTGCAGAGCAGGTGGGAAAGGAGTGGGGATAACCCCTCAAAAATCCCAATATTAGTGGAATTAATATCCAATTAATATCTCTTTCCACATTAGGGATCAGATAATCTCACACTTCAAACATGAGGAATTTTGTCCATATCCTCTCCTGCCACACCTGGAATGGGCAGGGAGACAGCAGTTTGGAATCACCATTTCCCAGAGGATATTTCTCCCATTTTTCTGGTTGGACTGGGAGAAAATCCTGATTTTTTTTTTCCTTTGCCGAGCGCCGGTTTGGTCCGGGAAAAAATCCATCCCGGCAGCTCCAAGGCTGAATTCCCACCTTTGATTTTAGTGCCATTTATTGCAACCACAGCCAGGCGGCTCCAGAGGTGTCAAGAGCGAGGAGCTGAGCTCTGCCCCAGACTGCGAAGGGAAAAGTTCCCGAAGCACCAGCCAGGCGAGGCTCTCCACCCTGGCGGGCAGCGCTGCTGTCTGCTCCTCGCTGCAGGCCGCGCGACGAAGCCATGCCGTGAGCAAACGTGGGATTTTAGCTCTCGGAACGAGCAGCTCCTCGGCAAAACAACGTTTGCTCCGAGCGCCCGGCTGCCATTTCCTGAGATGAAGGCAAGGAAAGGGTAAAAAAACACCCAAAAAAGAGCCTCTGGAAGTCCCTCTGGAATTCTCCAGCCGATGTTGTCACATCCTTCCCACTCCCGGTGCCGTTCTGTCCGAATCCCGGGGAAAGCCTGAGGTGTTTTGCAGCGGTTTTGTAATTTTGCAGGATTTTTCCTTCCTTCCCAGATTCTGAGAGATCCATAGTGCCACAAAATCTGGGATTTCCTAAAGCATCCAAATCCTGCTCGGGAATTCCAGGACTGAGGGAAGGAATTTTGGAACTTCCAGCAATTCCTGTTATTGCTTATTATTCATTGCTTGTTATTGTTATTATTCATTTTGGAGGAGAGAGGGAGAGAAACAACTGGATAACTTTGTTCCTCATGAATTCCTCTTTTCCAGCTTTTAAAGTTCTGCTGGATTTGGATCCTGAGGGGGAAAAAAACCCCTTTTTTTGTGGGAAAACAAGGAGATCAAAAAGGGAGAGATCCCAATCCTCAGGAGAGGGAATTTTTCAGGAAAACTCTGGAATTTCCATCCTAAATACCTCAATCAATTAAGAAAAAAAAAATCAATGAATTAATAATGAATGTAATAATTAATTAATTAATCGAGTGGCACAATTATCTCTGTCCTCAATAGGTGTTCACTCTCTGCACTGGTCACTCTTTTCCCTCTTTACTCCCTAAATTCCCTAAAAATGGGAATAACCACCATCCTGCTCATTCCCAAAATGGAATTTCCAGGCTTTTACCTTTGATGCTTCCAAGGCTTCAAAACCCCCCAAGGTTTCGATGGATTTTACCTTCAAATCCCCTTTAAATCCCAAACTTCCCCACCTTTCCAAACTGCCTTTCCTGCTAGGAAAATCCCCCTTCAATCCCATTTTCCTCAATTTTAACACCTCTTCCAGCTTTTCCCTGAAAATTCCCCCTGGCTGGGATGATGATGGAAGAAGTCTGAACTTGCAGGGAGCAGCTGGGGAGCAAATATTGGGAATTCCATTGGAAAAAATTGGGATTTTTTTCCCCCACACGAACCAAAAATCATCATGGAATTAAAAAATTCTTGGCTTGGTTTGGTATTAAAAAAAAATCAAAATTGTGATTTCAGCTCCAGTTAATCCTGAAAATTTTAAGGAATACCAGCCCTTTATCGCTGTCTCCAGCACAGAAAATTCCAGAAATTTTTGGGATCACCCTTCAGCAAAGGTTAAACTCTCATTTATCCAACTCCCAGATTTTTTTTCCTGCAAGGATTTCTCATTTTTAGCCACTCAAATCACTCCCAAGTGCTTGTGACTCTCATAGGCAGTACTGTAACTATCAGGATTTAGAAAAAGAGAAAAAGGAAAGAAGAAAAAGAGAGAAATAGAAAAAAAAAGAGAAAGAATAAAAAGAGAAAAAAGAAGAAGAAGAAGAGAATGAAGAGAAAGAAGAGAAAGAAAGAAGAGAAAGAAGAGAAAGAAAGAAGAGAAAGAAGAGAAAGGGAGAAAAAGAAAATATATAAAATAAAACTTAAAAAATTAAATAAAATATAAAAAAAGAAAAAGTAAAATAAAATAAAATAATACAAAATAGCTGGAAAACCACAGGCAAAGGAATTAGCAAAGAATTCCCATGATGCTCTCACCAAGCTACAGGTGAAACATCCAAAAGAATAAAAATGTTAGAAGGAAAAAAAATTTCAAAGAGGAATTATTTCCCTTGAAGTCCTGGGAGAGAAATTCCTTAAAAAGCCATTTAAAGGAACAACATCAGCCTGGATTCCTTGAAATACTTTTTTTTTTTCCCAGTGAAATCTCAGTGAAAATTCACTTCCTGGCCATTGATTTCCTAAATCCAAATTCTCTCCATCTGTTTATAAAACAATTTGTGGATGTTTATGGAGGAGAATTATTCCTTATTGGAATAAAATCCAAGAGGGAAAACCCAACAAAGCTGGAAATGATGCAATTGTTAAAATCAGGATTTTCCTTATGTCACATTCCAATCACTCCATGACTTTTGTGGATAATCCCTGATTTGCACACCAAAATTCCAAACAAATGGGAAGTGAAGAGGGGATTTTCATCCTAGGGTTGTGATGGAAATATTGAAAATATTCCCATGGGATTTTATCCAGTTTTATCCTCAGAAAACGGCTGATAACTTCCCAGGATGAAAAACCTGGATTGAAAGCATTCCATCTGCAATGGGATAGAAATCCTGACCTTCCCAGGTTTTTATCCCTTTAAAAANCATTTTTAGCCACTCAAATCACTCCCAAGTGCTTGTGACTCTCAAAGGCAGTACTGTAACTATCAGGATTTAGAAAAAGAGAAAAAGGAAAGAAGAAAAAGAGAGAAATAGAAAAAAAAAGAGAAAGAATAAAAAGAGAAAAAAGAAGAAGAAGAAGAGAATGAAGAGAAAGAAGAGAAAGAAAGAAGAGAAAGAAGAGAAAGAAAGAAGAGAAAGAAGAGAAAGGGAGAAAAAGAAAATATATAAAATAAAACTTAAAAAATTAAATAAAATATAAAAAAAGAAAAAGTAAAATAAAATAAAATAATACAAAATAGCTGGAAAACCACAGGCAAAGGAATTAGCAAAGAATTCCCATGATGCTCTCACCAAGCTACAGGTGAAACATCCAAAAGAATAAAAATGTTAGAAGGAAAAAAAATTTCAAAGAGGAATTATTTCCCTTGAAGTCCTGGGAGAGAAATTCCTTAAAAAGCCATTTAAAGGAACAACATCAGCCTGGATTCCTTGAAATACTTTTTTTTTTTCCCAGTGAAATCTCAGTGAAAATTCACTTCCTGGCCATTGATTTCCTAAATCCAAATTCTCTCCATCTGTTTATAAAACAATTTGTGGATGTTTATGGAGGAGAATTATTCCTTATTGGAATAAAATCCAAGAGGGAAAACCCAACAAAGCTGGAAATGATGCAATTGTTAAAATCAGGATTTTCCTTATGTCACATTCCAATCACTCCATGACTTTTGTGGATAATCCCTGATTTGCACACCAAAATTCCAAACAAATGGGAAGTGAAGAGGGGATTTTCATCCTAGGGTTGTGATGGAAATATTGAAAATATTCCCATGGGATTTTATCCAGTTTTATCCTCAGAAAACGGCTGATAACTTCCCAGGATGAAAAACCTGGATTGAAAGCATTCCATCTGCAATGGGATAGAAATCCTGACCTTCCCAGGTTTTTATCCCTTTAAAAAAGTTCGGGATGAGCATTTTCCCTGCTCCTCCCTGTGACCAAATTTCCTAGCCGTGATGAAAATATCGAAAAGATTTTGGAAAATAGATGGAATTTTATTTCCAGGAATATTTTGTTCAGCCAAGGATAAAACGAAGGAATCATTCTTAGGAATTATTAGGAACCAATTCTTAGGAACCAATTCTTAGGAATAAATTCATCCCAATTCTCAGGAATAAATTCTTAGGAATAAATCCAATTCTTAGGAATAAATTTATCCCAATTCTCAGGAATAAATCCAATTCTTAGGAATAAATTCATCCCAATTCTCAGGAATAAATTCAATTCTTAGGAATAAAATCTTAGGAATAAATTCATCCCAATTCTCAGGAATAAATTCTTAGGAACAAATTCAATTCTCAGGAATAAATTCATCCCAAACTTTTTACCTGTCGGAGCTCCTTGGCTTCTTCCTGGGAAACTTTCTCGTGTTTCTGCAGCTGCACCTCATTTTCCATCCCCTCCCTGCTTCCCAAGGGAGATCCAGGATTCACCACTCCTCCCAGCAGTCCTGTGGCTGCAAGAGAAATTCCAGAGATTCAAAGTGGATTTTATGGAAAAATTCCTGGCTGGGGAGGGAGGTGAAGACTCAGGAAGTTCCAGGGGCAGAGTGGAAATTAGGGAAAATTCCCGGTTTGGATGGACAGAGGTGAAGCCTCAGGGTGTCCAGAGAAGCCTCTGGATGCTGGAAAATTCCAAGGGCAGGCTGGAATAATCTGGGACAGTGGGAGGTGGAATCCCATGGAATGGGATGAGATGATCCTAAAGGTCCTTTCCCACCTGGAATTCTGGGATTCTGTGTCCCAACAGTGACCACCAGGGCTGGGATCAAACTGTGATTTGCTCCACAGGAGTTTGGGAAGGCTCAGGACCCAAATTTTCCCATGAAATTCTGGTTTTCCCATGAAATTCTCTTTTTCCCATTAAGTTTTTTCCCATTAAATTATGTTTTCCCCCATTAAATTACGTTTTCCCCCATTAAATTATGTTTTTCCCCATTAAATTGCAGGTTTTCCAGGAAGGATTCAAGGATTCAAGTTGTGTTTCCTATAATTCCCATCCTGGAGGTGCTCAAGTTCCCAGGAGATGATTGATTGTCCAAGGGATCCCTTTGGAAAATGGGATATGGAGATTCCTTTGGAAAATGGGATCAATGGGATGTGGGGAAAAGCAGGAAGGGAATGACAGAATTCCCTATGGAATCCAGGACTGGATTCGTTGTGTTCCTAATCAGCCAAGTGGGTAAGGAGGTAATTATTCCATACTAATTATTCCAGCTGCTAATTATTCCAGGAAAATCCATTAAGCCATCCAATTAATCCATTAATCCATTCCCACCCCATTAGTCCCACCTGGAACGGGAATAATCCCTGGAATAAGAGATTGGAGTATCAAAGGACCAGAAAAAGAAAGGAAAGCTAGAATTTCCCCAAGATTTTTTAGGAAGAGAATTGATGGGAAGGAGGGAATATTGAATATATTTGTGTCACACTCAGAGAGGACAAAAAGCCACCAAAACTCTAGGGAAGAATCCTGGAAATGCAAAATAATCAGGAAATTCACTCCTAGGGATAAGTAGAGAAAATTCAGAGCCTTGAAAGGGATAAAAACCTGGGAATATTTGGGATTGAGTTGAAGAAATTATCCCACTGCAGATGAAAAGCAGGATTTTAATCCAGGTTTTTCATCCCGGGAAGTTATCAGCCTTTTTTTGAGGATAAAACCAGAGAAAAGCTGTTCCAAAACAGTCCCTGGGAATTTCAGCATTTATCCGAAAAAAATCAGCCAGAAAGGAGCTGGAAAGCAGCTAAAAACACTTGCAGATAATCTGGTGTGTATAAAACTCTCCATAAATTCCTTTTCCACGTGGAATTCGGCCAAAATTGTTAGGAAAGATGATTTAAAAAAAATAAAAAATTAATTACATAAATGCTTTTATGCATAAACTGAAGGTTGTGAAAACAAAGGTGGGATTGTGACGATTTTGGGGGGAAAATCCATGATTTTTAAAAGGGATTCACTCCCCCTGCAGGGATATTTTTCCTATAAATCTTTGGATCAACTCCCTATCTGAAAACAAGGAGACAGATATGAATAAAACTGGTTTTTTCACCCCCTTTGCTTTGAGGAAAATGGGAAATTGGAAAATCCAGGATTTCCAGGGAAAAATCCCAGAGGAGGAGGCACGGTCCGTGAGTGCCACCTTGTGACAGAACGGGAATGGCGACAATTCCAGGGAAAACACAAACACAGTCAGGATTTCCATCACCTCCCAAGCTTTTCCAAATGAAACAGAGGGAAAAGCAGGAAGAAAGCTGCAGGTGCAAAACAAGAGGGAAAAGCACTGGAGATCCAAGGATTTGATGTCATTCCCTCCGGAACTCCAATCTGCTGGAATAACAGGAACCCAGCAGGTTGTTTTTCCTTGGAGTTGGCGTGGGGAACTTCCAGAGCCAAACGCCCCAAATTGAATTTTTCCTTAAAAACAAAGCAGCTTTTCCAAGCTGGAATATTCCTCCACAACAGGATATTTCCTTTCCTGCTGGAATTCAGGGCAGAGGAATTGGTGGATTTATGATTTTATTCCATTTTTTCCATTTGGTTTTGGCACTAAATCCATCCTCAATTTGCTCTTTCGGCGTTCAGAGTTAGGGGGAAAAAAGAGGATTCAGGATTTAGAGGATTCCTGAATTTATTGAGGAATAAATTCCTAACTACAAAAAATTCCCAGGGCTGGACTGGGGAAAAAAAAAAAAAAAAAAAAACTTTCCTGGAATTTTGGAAGGATTAATGTAGGGAATGTAAATTTCATTGATGGGAAAGAGTTTCAATGTCCAATGTTTTCTTCAAATGATTCCCAGATCTCCTAAATTCCAACACTTGGACTTCTGGAATATCAAAATCCTGGGCTTTTTTTAAGATGGGGAAAATTATGTTTATCCCATGTGTTAATTAAAAATGCCCTGGATATTTTGGGTGAAATGTTCTGTGTTTAAGTTCCCTATAAATATTAAATATTGAACATCAAATATTGAATATTGGGCATTTGATATTAATTGTTGGGTATTGGGTATGAAATACTGGACAGGAAATAGTGGATATTCAATATTGCATATTGGATATGAAGTGTTGGATATGAAATGTTGGATATTGGATGTTAAATATTGGATTTGGTTCATAAATATTGAGCATTGGATATGAAATATTGGATAGTGGATATTAAATATTGGGTACTGGATATTAAATACTGGATATGGAATATTGATATATAGGATATTGATACAATATATTGACATATGGATATCGATATTATATATATATCAATACAAATCAACATTTTATATATATAAATATATAGTGATATATGGATATGGATATTGATATATTGGATATTGATATTAAATGTTGGATATTAGATATGAAATGTTAGGTATTGGATATGAAATACTGGATATTAAATGTTGGATATTGGAGGGGAAATATCGGGTATTGGATATTAAATGTTTGGTATTAAACATTGGGTATTGAATATTAAATATTGGATACAGGATACTAAATATTGGATATTGATGTTAAATGTTGGATATTGGATACTGGATATTAGATATTGGATACTGGATATTGGATACTGGATATTGGGTGTTAAATATTGGGTATTGGGTATTGAATGTTGGATATTGGATACTAAATACTGGTTAACCAGAT
>VZRM01003475.1:619791-631609 GCA_013397955.1 Grantiella picta
CAAAATAAAATTTTTCAAAATCAGCTTTTTCATAATTTTCAAAATAAATTTTTTCAAAATCAAATTTTCCAAAATAAATTCAATGTTTCGAAATAAATTTTTTTTGAAATTAAATTTTTCGAAATAATTTTTTTTTTTTAAGATCATAAATAGGTATGATTTTAAATCAACTTGGGGGATTTTCCCTGTGATTTTCCCCACTTTAATCCCACTTTCCCCCCTTCAGCTGATCATGAAATCCTGCACGGGCATCGACTACAAGGAATTCTACAACTTCCTCAAAGTCATCGCGGAAAACAGGATTTCCGTGCTGGAGAAAGGGCTGGATGAGGAATCCTCAGCCCAGAACAATTCCAGAGCTGCCATCTCCACCCTGGGAATGCTGCACGCCGTGTTCGACCTGGAGAGGACGGGCAAGGTGCTGAGCTCGTTAAGTGCTAATGAGGATTTCAGGAAATTGGACCTGAGCTCTCTCTCTCCCCCTCCCGAGGCTCTGCTGCACCACCTGAAGGCAGCCATAGACACAGCCCTGCTCTGAATTCCCACTTTTCCAGCTCTTTTCCAGCTGTTTTCCAAAGGGTTGGCACCTTCTGGCTCCTCCTGGTTTACCAGCTTTAATGAGGACATTCCCAAAGCTGAGTGCTTGGGGAAAAACCAATCCCAAATCAAGGAAAATCCCAAATCTTCCTTACTTTTATCCCTCAGGGAAGGGGGGAAAATTCCCTGTGGATCAAGCCTGGCATTGGAATGAAGCAAATTCCCTTTGCTCCCAGCTCGGTGTTTTTTAAACCTCTCCTGCTTCCAGGTGCAGCTCAGCTTTCCCAGCCCTCTTTTTTGGGAATTCCAGCTGCTGGAGCTTCCGTGGAAACCTGAGCTGGAGGCTGGATTTGGGAATGCTAACTCCATGTCTTCCAAAGTGGGATGTGAGAGGCTCAGGATTCCATTCCCCATCAGAAAATCAGAGTGAAATCTGATGGATGAAGATTCATCCGGCTAAAAAGCAAGGATTGGAATGTCTTCCCACGTTTCCACACGCAATTCCAAGGCCCAGCATTCCCGCCAGGAATGGTTTGATCCAGCAGGGAATCCCAAAAGGAGCCTCAAAGCCATGCTGTGCCCACAGCAATCAGCACCTCCTGCATGGTTCCACAGCACAATTCCCAGCTGGAATGCCACCAAATATTCCCAGTGGAACATCCATCCCCCTCTCTGCTGCTTTTCCTTGGAGAAAAAAGCCTGGAAGCACAAATGGCTGCACACTGTTAACCTGGAGTTGGCACTTTAGGCCTCACTTGAATTCCTCCTCAAGAACTTCCTCCGATCCATGAAGAGGAAAACTTCGTGTTTTAGGAAGTAAAACTGAAAATCCACCTCGTTTTCCAGAGAATTCCTTGGAATTTCTACCCTTCCTGCACTTTGCATGTCCTTTTCTAGTAGAAAATTTGCATTTTTGAGTAGCAAAGCTACCTGAAAGCAAAAATCCTTCCCCAGAGCATGGAAGAATGGATGGAAAATCCAGAGGTTTTTTTTTTAATTCACGCATCCAGAGTGGGAAAATTCCAGGTTTAGGCACCTCTGGAATTCAATTCCCAGCTGTTCCTTAGGGTTCTTCCCATTCTCCAAGCCAGGCCGCTGGAATTTCCTTCCTTGGCTGAATGGAGGGAGATTTCCTAGAGGTGAGAGACAAGGATTGGAAGCTGACAGTGAATTTTTTTTTGGGAAGAAAAGCATGGATTTGGCGTTGTACTCCTGTTGTATTCCTGGTTGATCCAGCAGGGAACAGAAGCACAAAAATCCCGTTTATTGAAAGCTTTGTACTTCCAATTCTTCATTCCCAGGAATCCCAAGGCACTCAAGGAGCCGCATTTCCCTAAAGTTAGAAAATTCCCAAAGATTGGAATGAGGAGCATGTGGAGCCTGGAATCTCATCACAAGTCCAACATTGAAATTCTTTATTTAAATATAAAATTCCTGTCAAACATCCATTAGGATCCTCTCATTAATATATTAATTATTGTAATCGATGTGTTATTTATTTATTAAAGCATAACATTTGGGAAAAACTGGAGGAAAAAGCCTGGGGAGTTTTGTTTTCCTGGAATCAACCTGGACAAGGGGGAAGAAAATCCAAGGGGAAAAATCCCAAGAAGCAGGTTAAAAAGTGTGTCAAAAAGAGCTTTTGCTCTAAAAATGCAGCTCAGCCAGGACTATTTTTGGCTGCTGGGAGCAGCATCCCAAATATCCCTTTCTGAATATTCCAGAGATCCCTTTCCCAGAGGCAGCATCAATCCCAGCCTGGTTCTGCTCACACAGCACCTCAGGGCACAGAACCAGCTGGGTTTGGATTTTATATTTTCGTATTTTCTGTTGTCTTTTTTCCAGAATTTCCCAAAAAGCCAGGAAAAATCAGTCTTTTTTTATTTTTTTTTCCCAAAGCAGCAGGGGATTATCCAAGGTGCAGGAGTGCCATCCCTGAGGTCTCACGGGAGCAGCTGATAAAATATAAATATTTGAAGCATCATAAACATAGGGAAAAATAAGGAATAGCAGCTTCCAAACGCAATGGAGAAGTCCTGAGTTGGGAAAAGTAGGAAGAGGAGTGGTGGGAAAAAAACCACCTCTCCCTCCAGGAATGTTGAGGAGCGTTGGGATTGAGAAATCCCATCCAAAATCCAGTAAATTCTTCTTTTACTGCCAGTTTTCCAGTGCAAAAAATCATCCAGAGCAGGAAAAGGAGGTTTCCAGGGAATTATTTGCAGGGAAAAGGGATAAAGGTACAAAAAGAAACCTTTTCCGCTTGGAAAGAGATTCCCAGAGGTTGGATATCAAAGCTTCCATCCCTTTGTGTGCTGTAGGATCAGGAGAAGCTCAGGAATAAGGAATTCTTCCCTTTGAAAGGCAGCAGGGCCACAATTCCTGCTTTTCCAACGGCTTTGGGTCCAGGAAGTTGAGGAAAGGAGATTCCCAATGGCTCAGGAGCTGTGGGATGTGTGGCAGCTTTCCCTCTGGTGGAGCCTCATCCTCTGGATGTGCTCATAGCACGACTGGGAAAGGAAGAGAGCAGCGATTCAGGAGAAATTCGGGAATTTCGGGACAAAGTCAAAGTTCCTGCAGCCAAAGCCGCTCCCAAAAGTAATTCTCCCAACAGAACTAAATCTGTTAAAAATTAAGGATATTTTCCAGCCTGGCAGGGGAATTACTTCCCTAAAATGCAATTCTAGCCGGAATTTCGGAAAACATTCCCTTACCTCCAGGGCCGTTAGCAGGAAGTCAAACATTCCTCCCTGGTTGGTGGGATCCATCAAATCCCGGATCAGGTGGATTTCAGCTCCCAGGTGTTGGATCCTAGGGAAAAACAAATCCCAACTGGAAGAAATCTCTGGGGGCTTGCGGGGTGGGGTTGGGATTTTGGAGAGAAGGAGGGAAACGTCTGGAATTCCATTGCTGATTCCTCGTGCATGCTGATTTTCTGGAGGTGTTTGCCATGATGGGATCTGACAGAATCCCAGAATTCCAGAGTATTTTGGGATGAGAAGGTCCTTAAAAATGATCCAGTTCCAACACCTTCCCCTATCCCAGGTTACTCCAAGCCCCATCCAGCTGGGAACAATTCCAAGGATGGAGTAGCCACGACTTTGGATGTTCCATCCTAAGAAAATTCCAGCTCTGTTTTTCCATTCTCATTCCCTTCCTGCGTCATTCCCAAAAAAACCTCCCGTCATCCAGCAGGATATTTTGACAGGATGACAGGAAAAGGCCTCGAGTTGCACCGGGCAGGTTTATTTTGGGTATCACGAAAAATTTCCTCGTGGAAATTTTGGAATGTTGGACATTGTTTGGAATGTCAAATATTGGAATGTTGCCCAGGGAAGAGGTGGAATTCCCATCCCTGGAATTGTCCCAAAAACACATGGATGTGACATGGATTAGGTTGGACTTCATGATCTTAAAGGTCTTTTCCAACCTTAACAATTCCATGTGAAAAAAGAAATTCATGGATTTCACACCCCCAAGTTTAAATTTTTCCATATTTTTTTGGAGACCAAGCAGATCAAGGAAGTCAGTCAAGGATTTTAATTTAAATTTTCCAGGAGAAAAAAAAAACCAAGGAAATGGTTTCATCCTGCTGGATGGGAGCAGATTCCTGCTTAAAGCAGAACATTCCTCCTCTTCGGCAGGAATGTGTTCCACCCACGAGAAAAGTCCAATTCCCGGGTGGAATTTGGAATTCCTCATCTCCAAACTGAATCCCTGTGCCCTGCTGAGGATGGAAAATTGCTGGAGGATGGAGAAAATGCCTTGGAGGCATCAACAATCGTCCTTGGAGGTTTTGTGATAGAATGATTTTAATTTTCCATGAAAGCCCTGAAATATCCTCTGGGATAAGACACGGACACTCAGGAATTCTATGGAATTTATATCCCATCCAACACACAAAAACCCCAACCGCATCTCTGGGCAGAAAAAAGCCGCTTTTGGGTTTTTTTGTTTGGAAAAACCAAATCCCAGCTTTTCCTTTCAACAATCCAGCCCAAAACCATGGCTGCCCTTTTCCAGAGGTATCCAACCCCGACGGGAAGAGGAGAAAATTCCACGTACTTGGCTCGGGACACGACGTACATGAGGAGGGGCAGGAGGTCATCCATGGGCAGCTTGTAGTCCTTGTCCAGCACTCGCGACACGGTGGCCTCGATCTCCTCGTAGGTCTTCTGCAGGATCTCCAGCTTCTCCCTGGGATCCACCGTGGTGCTGTTGGGGTGGAACGAGTTGGGATAAAGGTGTTCCCAGGGAAAAGCGGGATTTTTTTTTTAAAAGAAAACTAGGGAATAAAAGGATTTAGGGAGATTTGAGTGCATCGACCGACTCCAAGGTGGAATGTGACATTCCTGATATCTCCAACATAGAATGTGACATTCCTGATATCTCCACCATGGAATGGGAAATTCCTGACCACACCTCCCAGCATGGAATGTGACATTCCTGCCCACATCTCCCAGGTGGAATGTCACATTCCTGCCCATATCAAAGGTACCTATGGCCTGTGCTGCCTTTCCCAGGAAAATCATTGCATTGGATTCCATAGGGAGGCTCTTCCTCAGGATTTAGGCAGCTGGGAGCTCCCATCCCATGGATCCACTTCCCTGAAAATTCCCACTGATGGATCCACTTCCCTGAGAGTTCCCATCCCATGGATCCACTTCCCTGCTCCCCCTGGAATTCCTGCAGCACCATTCCCTAGGCTGGACTTTAGGCTGAGCTTTATGTTGAGCTCAGCTTTGCCTCCTCCACCTCTTGGGATTCCCCACGGGATGGATAAACCTCCCGGAGCTCCCTGAGTCCAGGAATGACCAGGAATTCCCACTGTGCTCTGCAGGTGGCACCAGTGAATTCCATTTAATCCAAGATTTTGTTTGGAAACTCCATCCTGGATTGGTTTAGGGTTGGAAGGGATCTTAAGGATCATCCATTTCCATGGGCAGGGACACCTTCCATGATCCAGGGTGCTCCAGCCTGGCCTTGGACACTGCCAGGGATCCAGGGACAGCCACAGCTTCTCTGGGAATTCCATCCCAGCCCCTCCCCACCCTCCCAGGCAAGAATTCCCTCCTAAGGAATATCTGTGCAAAATGGAAAATACTGACCAGGGAACAGCTGGATTTAAACATCCTTGATACGTCTTCTCTGAGTTTTTGAGAGAAAAAATTCCATGGATTTTAAACAGCAATATCATCTCAAACAACTTTTCCCTATATAATGAAGCTTGGCCCAAGAGTGCTTTTCAAACAGGTCCAAATTTCCGGCACTTCCCAGAAAACCAAATCCCAGTGGGAAGACAGACAGGGACTCACATGAGCTTCTGCAGACACTCGGTGGCAGACAGGAAACATTTATCCTTGATCAGGGAGCGCCTCTGGAAGGGAGAATGGAGACCTCTGGAATACCGGGAGCAGAGCTTTATGGAGCGAAACTGCAAAAACTCCATGGAAATCCATGGGTGGAAATCCATAAACAGAAATCCATGGGTGGAAATCTATGGACAGAAATCCATGGACAGAAATCCACGGACGGAAACCCCTGTGTGGAAATCCATGAATGGAAATCCATGGATCAGATGGATCAACCCAAGCCATGGAGCTCTGGGTTCTGAGGTTAATGAGGTGAAGTTCCATCCCCATCCAAGCCCAATTCCACGATCCTCCTATTCCCAGCTGGATCTTCCTTACCTGGTTGGTGGTCAGGGTGAGATCCTTGAGAGGCCACAGGTGTCTGGAAGGAGAGGATGGAGATTTAGGTTTGATTTCACCCAAAATTCCACCCACTCAGGGATGATCCTGGGATAATCCATGAGGAATTTTGGTGCTTTCAAATCCAGCTCCTCTCCTTAATTTTAGACTGGATTAAACTGAGATCCTGGGTCTGCTGCCCTCCTTAAATCCCTGAGGAAAACTCCCAAGCTTGGATCTCCCATCACTTCCAGAGGTGGATCCAGCAGCAGGAGTGGATGAAGGGAACATCAGCCTCCACAGCTCTTTCCCTCTTTCCAGTCTCCATGCCCACATTTTAACTGGAAATACCCTGGAATGAACTATTGTCCTTTCCAATGCATTTGGAAATGCTGGGTGATCGGTCATGAGTTGGAGCAAAGGATCTGGGGAGCTAAAAATGGGAGTTTTCCCCACAAAAATGAGAATTAATGGAGATAACAGCAGCTTTCCACTAAAAAATTGTCCTTCCAGACCAGCATTCCAGGCTAGGAATTCCTCTGGCAGCTGGGAACAACTACATGATCTTAAAGGTCTTTTCCAACCTTAGCAATTCCATATAAAATAAAAATTCATGGATTTAGTCTCCTCAGCTTTAAACATTTCACCTCTTTTTTTGAAGACCAAGCAGATCCAGGAAGTCAGCACAGGTTTTGATTTAAATTTTCCAGGAAATAAAACAAGGAAACTGAAAACCGGGAAAAGCCCCATCCCATGATGGATCCAGCAAAAGGTCAACGCATCCTTTCCAGGATTTTCCCTGGCATCACAGCACCCTGGGATGGAAAAAAATCCCCCTTACTTCTGCACATCCAGGAATTCCAGCAGCTTGATGTCGGGGAAGAGGCTGAGATCCACAATTCCCTGGCAGTAGAGATCATCTTCCCGCTCGTGGTAGAGCATGTAGAGCATGAAGAGCTCGGGGTAGAAACAGGGCAGGATCAGCGGCAGGACCAGGCTGGAGCCCTTCTGGGAACTGGGAAAGCAGGAAAAAAGTGGGATTTGACTGTGGAATCCACCTGGATATTCCCAAACCCACCCAGCACCTGATGGAAGAGGCACTTCCAAGGTGTTCTCCTTGTTTTCCTCTCCCTGCTCCCAATTCCAGGTCACAGTGCCCTGGAATTCCAGGGCTGTGGTGCCCACAAGCTGCAGACCCAAGAGGATCTTGTGCTCCGTGAGATCTCCATGGGATCTCCATGGATCACCAGGAAAAACCTGGAGCACCAGAGAGCAATTCCCTGCTGTTTTTCCAGGCTATTCCAATGGAGCACTTGAGGACCAAAACCAAATAAATCCACTTAAAAAGCTCTTTTCCAGCTTCCCATCATCCCACACTCTCCTGGCTTTGTGGGAAGTGGTGCCCACAAACTGCAGATCCAAGAGGATCTTGTGCTCCATGAGATCTCCATGGGATCTCCATGGATCACCAGGAAAAACCTGCAGCACCGGAGAGCAATTCCCAGCTGTTTTTCCAAGCTATCCCAATGGAGCATTTGAGCGCCAAGACCAAATAAATCCACTTAAAATAAATAAATCCCTTTTCCAGCTGCCCACCATTCCACCCTCTCCTGGCTTTGTGGGAATGGCTGCGGAAGAATCGGCAGAAAATCCACGCCAGCTGCTCCTCACTCTCCAAAATCCTAACCCTGGGTCTTCCATGATTATTCCTACAATTTATTCCAGGAACACCATGTTTTCCACCTCCTCTGCCTGTGCCCTGCTCCGGAACACAAGGAGGAGGAGTTGTTTCCATGCTCCAAGCGGAATTATGGAAAACTGAGCACTCGGCGCCAAGCCTGGGCACTAAGCCCAGCTCAGACACACAAACAGCAGCTCAGCACTCCATGGATTTCAGGAGACACCTCGTCCATCCCAACAGCTGGAAATGAAACCTCCAGAGGTGACACAAACCTGGGATCTCCATCCGCTGAGGGCACCTGGCCTTTCTGTTCCAAAGCCAGATGGAGCAAACCCCTGGAAAAGCAGCACAAACAAGGGTTAGCTCCTTCCCTGGTTTTATTTTTTAAGGATAATTTTTTGTTCCTAAAGGAGGAGCTCAGCTGTGCCAGCATCAAGTGGGATATTAGGGAAGTTTGCTGGAATTTCTCTGGAATTCTCACGGTATTGAGGGGTTTCTCCTGGAGCAGCAGGAGAACCAGCAATGGCTGAGAGTTCCAAAATCTCCAGGGATATGAAGGGTGCAGTGGTCACAATTCCTTAATTCATGAGCATTAAAGTATTTTCCCACTTGGAAAAAGGAGTTGAACTTTGCCTGGATTTTTCAGAGAATCCCAGAGTGGTTTGGGTTGGATATTGGGAAGGAATTCCTGGCTGGGATGGAATTCCCAGAGAAGCTGTGGCTGCCCCAGGATCCCTGGAATTATCCCGGGCCAGGCTGGACATCGGGGCTTGGAGCAACCTGGGATAGTGGAAAGGGATTGAAACTGGATGAGCTTTCAGATCCTTTCCAACCCAAACCATTCCATGAATCCATTTTTCCCTCAAACGTGGATCTCTGATTGGCATTATCACCTCGGTGAAGCAACATTCCCAAGAATTCCCAAGAATTCTTAAATAAAAGGAATACAAATAAGGCACAGCACCTAAAAACACAATTCCAAAGGCTGCTACACAGTCCCTCCACGCTCACACCCCATGGAAAGGCTCTGTGTCTGACTTACTGGTAGAACTCCCAAATTTTCTTGGCATAGAACTTGACTTCCTCCTGTGCCATGGTCAGCAGGTGCCTGTTGGCCCCAATCCCGGAATAAGTTGCCTGGAATGCCACAGTCAGAGCCCTCAGCAGCTTTCCCAAGGGATGCAGGGAAGATTTCAGCGCCTGCAGGATAAAGGAAAATCCAATTTTCCAGGCTGTGAGGAGAGGAAAACCCCAAAAAGGCATCCAACCTTCTCCTGGCAGCAAAGGAGAAGCAGCCTGGAGGTATCAACTGGAATTTTGGGATATTTTGGCTGCCACAAATCCTTTCTCCTCCCCTTATCTGGCAGGAATGTGCTGTTCTGGTGGGATTTGCTGGGATATTCCAGAGAGAACAAAGGGTGCTCCAGGAAGGGAAAACCAGTAAAAATCCCAAACTGGGGGAGGGTTTGGAACCTTGCTCCATGGCTGGTTTTCCAAAGGTTTTGGAGTCCTCAAATCCCGGTGTTCCCATCCCAGGGATTCCTGTTCCCACCCCATCCCACCGGGAAAAGCCAGAACTCCTAAAAAAAAGGGGAAAACCCAGGAGACAGGGCTAAATTCCAGGATTAATCCTGGGAACCTCTGAGAGTGCCTGTAATGCCATGAGTCCCTTCCAGGAGATGCATATTCCCTGATCCAGGCTGGGAACAAAGAGTGGAGCTTTAGCATCACTTCCTGGCCTCAGAAAGAGTCCAAAAAGCAGGAAGGAGAAGCCTCTTCTCCAGACATTCGATGGAAAAGCTCTGGAAGTCCCTGCCAGGGTTTGATGTGCTCAGCTTGTCCAAATCTCGATAATTTTAATAAATCCATCTTTACCTTCTCCAAATAACTCTGGAGCGATTCCAGCTCCTGGTGCTGGACAAGCTCTTCCAGAATATCTTCGATTTTCCAGGATATCTCCTCGGTGCCCCTGGAAAGATGGGAGGTGAGGAAGGAAAAACACAGACTGACAAATCCAGATTGGCAGATTTAAATTTAAATTTAAATAAATTGACTTTTGCCTTGTGTGCAGCAGTTCCAACAGCCTGGGTTTCCATGGAGGTGTAAAATTCCTCCTGCTGCCTCTCAAGCAGGAACACCTGGATAACCCTTGGATTCCTCTGCAGTACCTTTGGCAGAACAGGTATTCCTGGGATTTCCGCAGCTCCTTGCTGGTTTGGATGTGGAATCCTGTGAAAGATTCCTCCATTTCCTCTTTGCAGCCAGAATGGATGAATTCCAGGAACTGGTCGTAGATTCCTGTCCATCTCTTCTCCACTGGGAATTCCCTGAAGCCCAGCTGGCTGAAAAACAATGTGGGATTGGGATTTTCCATGTCTCTCCTCGGTTATTGCAGATTTCCCCTTCAAATATGGGAATGTTCTCCAGGATTTGATATTAACACTGGGCTGGAGCCAGGCTGGGAGAGCTGGGAATGTTCACCTCGAGAAGGGAAGGATCCAGGGAGAGCTCAGAGCTCCTGCCAGGGCCTGAAGAAGCTCCAGGAGAGCTGGAGAGGGACTGGGGACAAGGGATGGAGGGACAGGACACAGGGAATGGCTCTAAGCTCGGGACAATGTTTAGATGGATATTGGGAAGGAATTCCTGGCTGGGATGGAATTCCCAGAGAAGCTGTGGCTGCCCCTGGATCCCTGGCAGTGTCCAAGGACAGGCTGGAGCACCCTGGGATAGTGGGAGGTGTCCCTGCCATGGCAGGGGTGGGACTGGGATGATCCTTAAGCTCCCTTCCATCCCAAACCATTCTGGGATGATCCTAAATGGAAATTCAACAAAAGCACCTCAAGCCTCTTGTCCTGACAACAAAAGTGCCTTAAGAAAAAAAATTCCACATGCATGGGACATAAATAATCCCAGTTTTTGCTGATGAATTGGGCTTTCTGCTGCATCCCCTGATGGATATTCCTAAATCCAGATGATTTATCTCATCTGGAATCCCGCAGAAAAGCCTGGGAAGAGGAAGAATTGAGCAACCACCACCCCCAGGAGCTTTTCCTGCCCCACGGATGCTCTGAGGGAGTGGGAATATTTTGGAGAGGAAAAAGGAGGGAATTGGAATGGGGTCTGTGAGGGGAACTGGAATTTATGAGAGGAACTGGAATTGGTGAGGGGAATTAGAATTTGTGAGAGGAATTGGGATTTGTAAGGGGAGCTGGAATTTGTGAGGGCAACTGGAATTTTTGGATCAATTCCCAGCCAGGGCTGCCCTGATCCAGGGATGGATCAATCCTGAGCTCCTCCAGGAATAATCCCATTCCAGGCTCACATTTTGGAGATGCTCTCGTCCAGCTGCTCGTTGGAGGTGTTGAGGACGCCGTGGGTCTGCAGCCCCTGGCCTGACCTGGTGCTGAAGGTTCCTTCCAGAACGAAGCCGTTGGCAAAGGACAGCTTTCCCTGCGGAGCAGAAATCCGGGATTATGCGGAACTGAGATGGAGGAAGAGCTGAAATTCCCAGTTTGCAGCAATGGGAAGTGGGAGCCTCTGGAGTCAAAGCCTCTGGCAATCAGAGCAGAATATTTGCATTTTGCTCCACAAATCAAAATCCCCTCAGAGTTATTCCATTCCCTATTATCAAAATCTCTATTTATTATTAAATTCCATATTATAAATTCTCTATTTATTATGAAATTCCCTATTATTAAAATATCTATTTATTATTAAATTCCTTATCATTAAAATCTCTATTTATTATGAAATTCCCTATTATTAAAATATCTATTTATTATTAAATTCCTTATCATTAAAATCTCTATTTATTATGAAATTCCCTATTATTAAAATATCGATTTATTATTAAATTTCCTATCTCTAAAATCTTGATTTATTAATAAAACATCTATCATTAAATTATTATTAA
>VZRM01003475.1:631737-652462 GCA_013397955.1 Grantiella picta
TATATTATTATAATTATTCTTATATATTATTAATTTTCTATTAATTTGGCAATGGTTATTTTGAACCTGGAATACAAAACTTCCCTTTCTCCTCCATTTTCCCTCTGCTGCTGAAAACCACAAGGCAGTTTGGCCTCCCAAATCCTGGGATTTTCCCCGGAAACACTTCCAGGCTGTTTGCTGCTACCAACACAAACCTGAAATCCTCAAACATATCGAGTTGGACTCCAAACTTTCAGGATTTCCTTCAATATCCTAACAAATCTGCCTTGGAATTCCAGCCCAAAAACCAGGAAGGACATTCCAGCTTGAGATCAAAAAAACATTTTTCTGGACTCAGCACTAAAGCTAAATAGGAATTTCAGAGGGAAAAGTATCCAAGGATTGATCAATCCCTCCAAATCCACCCCAGAGCCTCCCGGAGGAGGAAGATGATGAAACTCTTCCTCCCCTGCCAGGCCAGCAAATGACAAAGCTCGTTTGCATTCATTAACGAGCGTTAATTTTGCCATCTCTCAGCGAGGCTGAACCCCAGAATTCCCGCCAGGCTCATCCCAGATTTCCCTGACAGGCTGGAGGACTCGTTTTCCCTGCACTGGGAATTTTATCAGCACTCTGGGCAGATATTTCTGCTCAAAACCAACCGCAGAACGTCAGATGTGTCGGGGCAGAGCCTGGATTGCAAAACCCGAATTTCAGCTCTCTGAAATTTGTTTGTCATCATTTCCTGAGGCCCCAACCGCCCCAAAGCCTGAAATGGTATTCTTTTAAGGGTAAAAAACGGATCTTGGGTGTAGCTGCAAAGAACAGCCGGAAATGTCTAAGAAAACCCAAAAAAACCCCATGAAAAAACCCAAAACACACCCTAAAAACTCAACCGAAAAACCCGAACAAATAAAACTTATATAAATAAAATCCAAAAAATGCCCCAAAAACTCAACTGAAAAACACCAAACGAACAAAACTTCAACAAATAAAATCCAAAAAAACGCCCCAAAAACTCAACTGAAAAACACCAAACGAACAAAACTTCAACAAATAAAATCCAAAAAAACGCCCCAAAAACTCAACTGAAAAACCGAAATGAACAAAACTCCAATAAATAAAGCATTAAAACCCAAAATTATTCCCAAATTTCCCAAAGTCCCTCAGTCCTTCTGTGTATGAGGCTAATAATAGACAAAAATACTCCAAAAATTAGGAAAATGCTGTTTTTAGGAAGCTGAGGGAAGTGGAGCACAAAGGAATGAACTTGGAAGGTGAATCCATCTGGAAAAAAAAAAAAATCCAGGATGAGAGGGAGGAAATTCTCACCTTTCCAACAAATGTGAGATCTTCCGTGAAGTTCCCTTCGTAGACAGAGTCATCTTCCAGGAGCAGAATTCCAGAACCCTTGGGATGAAAGGAAAAATGGTGAATTCATGGCATGAAATTCCCACCTGCTCGAATTCATCCAGGAAAAAACCCTGGCTTGGAATATTTCTGGGATGCAGATTCCCAGAATCTGTTTTTTCTTAAAGCCAAACGTCTCCTTTCAATGCCTGGCAGAAGAGCAAGGAGAAGCTCCAGGGAAAATCCATGGAAAAGTCCTGGGTGGTCGAGAGGCTTGGAACAACAGAATTATTCCAGGGATTTTCCTAGGAAAAGGAAGGAAAAGCAGGATCCTGTGCCAAGGAGAGCCACCAGGGATTGTCACAAGGTCAGACTTGTGCTCCCAGTCCTGGGGCATTTGGGGTAATTCCTTGGGAAATGATCAAGGGAAAACAGGAAGGCGGCGACTGTGTGGAATCATGGAATTCCCTGTGGATCCACAAGGACCCAAATCCACGCCCAGGCCCTGCCCAGACACCCCAACAATCCCAGTCCATCCCTGGGATCATTGTCCAAACCTCCTGGAGCTCTGGCAGCCTCAGGAATGTGCCAATCCCATGGGGAATCAGTTCAGTGCCTGACACCCTCTGAGGGAAGAGCCTTTTCCCAAAATCCAACCCTCTTCCTTCCCATTTGCCCTCTTGAGTTTAACATTACATTTCATTATCCATCTCTTCCTTGGCAGCGAATTCCACACCCCAGGGATTCCCAGGTTCCAGTGAAATCCTGGACTCACCACCATTTTATCCGCATGGAACGTCCTCTGGTAGCAAACGCCAGACTGGGTCACCACGATGCCCTGGCCGTGCCGGTGGTCATCCAGCCACGTCCCAATGTATCTCTCCCCTCTGGAATGCAAGCAAAACCAAATCATGGATTCTTCCCGGTTTTCCTAGGTCTAAATCCATTGGCTGTGCCATCGCTGAGGGTGTTTTTATTTTATATAATATTCCATGCAGGATGTCCCACGCAAACTCAGCTCCTGGCATGTTTTCCAAGGAATTCAAGCTTTACATCCCTCCCCTCCCCATCCCAAATCCCATGCAAACGTGAGGATTTATCCAAAACAAAACCAAAGCTCTCACCCACCTAAACCCGCTCCAGATCCACCCCAGCTTTACCTCTCTCTGTCTTCCCAGACTCCGTATCCGTTCTTTTTGTCGTTTTCCCATTGTCCCGTGTATCTGAACGGATGCTCGGCTGAGAAGCTCTCCAGGATCCCAAACCCTTGGCGCACGTCGTCTTTGAAGTAGCCCTTGTAGACTAGGTCATTCCCATACCTGCAGGGAGAGGGAGAGGATTCCAGACTGGGAATTCCAGACTGGGAATTCCAGACAGGAAAAGGAGATCAGGCTCATCCATCTCTAAATATTCCAAACATTTGCCTGATGGGACTGGAGATGATCCTGTTTGCTGTCAGGAACGTGCAGCACGCAAAGCAGACATTCCAGAGCTTTCCAAATTATCCAAGGACACAACTCATGGGCTTGGAATTGTCCTGGGAGAGGTCCTTGACCCCTGGTAAATCCAGGCTGGAAGATCAAGCCTATCCCAGTTGGAATGTTGGATTGTCCGCTCTCCTCTGCCACACTTGGCACGGAGAAATCAGGGATTGGGATGAGCAGGAGCCATGGGCAGCCCAGTGTTCCCAGCTTTGGCTCCAAGCCACATGTGACCTCAGAAGGGAAGGATCCAGGGAGAGCTCAGAGCTCCTGCCAGGGCCTGAAGGGGATCCAGGAGAGCTGGAGAGGGACTGGGGACAAGGGATGGAGGGACAGGACACAGGGAATGGCTTCCCACTGCCAGAGGGCAGGGAGAGATGGGATATTGGGAAGGAATTCCTGGCTGGGATGGAATTCCCAGAGAAGCTGTGGCTGCCCCTGGATCCCTGGCAGTGTCCAAGGCCAGGTTGGACAGGGCTTGGAGCAGCCTGGGATAGTGGGAGGTGTTCCTGCCATGGCAGGGGTGGAATGGGATGATCCTTAAGCTCCCAAACCCCTCTGGAATTCTAAATGCCCACAAAGCAATTACAGCCCCAGCTCCATCCCAAATCCCAGCAGCGCTTTGAGGGGGAGCTGAGACAGGAACACTCCCCCCTTCAAACCCCTGGATCGCCCTTTTCCCTGGAATGCAGGGATTCCCTACTCCTGGATGTTACTTACTCACAGATTCCATAGCCCCTCATCTTGCCCTGGTACCAGTGGCACTTGTAGCAGTCGTAGCGATCCTCGGAGCGCCGCGGCACCAGGCAGATCCCAAACCTACCAGGAGCACACGGAAAAGGTCACCATGGAAAAGTCACCACGGAAAATGTATCGCAAGAAGTTTGCATCCATCCTTTGTATTGGATGAAGTTTAAAACCCATACTCTCTCTCCCAGACTCCCAATGTTTTGTGGTTGGAATCAACTCTACTCCGACACTTTTCCCAGGTTCTGCTGGACTTCATCCAAAGGAAAACTCATCCCACTGGGAGCTGCATTCCCAGCTCCTCGTTATTCCTCCTCCAGAGTTTCTTTCAGTGATGTTTTCCCCCCTCTTTACCCTTTTCCCAGTTTAAAGGCTGAGTTAAATGTTCTGGTATTCCTGACACAAAATATTTGGGATATTTTTTCCCCTTAAAACCCTAGCCTTGGAAAAACAAGGAATCTAAAAGTCTCACTTCTGGTAAAATCGAGATGAATAATACTGGAATTTCATGGAATGGTTTCTCAAATTGTGAGGAAAAACTCTTTTACAAAAGGTTTTTAAAAGGGATCTAAAAACATCTCCGAGACACTTCCTATAAATAAATCCCCCTGGGAGGAACCATTCCATAGTTTATTTAAAAAGCAGGAATACTCAGTTTGCCAATGCTTACCCATGCTCCAGGCCTTCCCGGAAATCTCCAACATGGTTGCGTCCATCGCGCCACTTCAGCGTCCCCCTGGAATTCAAGGAATTCTCTCACCAGGGACACCACAACAGCCTGAATATTTAGGCCAGCATGGATGGAATTTTGGGTCTTTTTGGAATATTGGTAATCTTGGAAAATTGATAGATTTGGAATGTTAACGGAAGGTGCCCACGGCAGGGGCTGGAATTGGATCTTTCCCAAGGTTCCTTCCAACCCAAACCATTCCCAGATGCTACGGCAAACATCCAAAAAACTCCTCGGAGGACAAGGACACAAAAGGCACCTCTAGGCCTTGGTTTTCACCGTGAGGATTTAATCCCATAATGTTTCCACGCTCTGGAATGAGTGGTTAGAATCCATTCCATGCTCCCTAATCCCAAAAGCATTTTGTGGCGGTGCTGGGTCATGCCTTCAGGACCTTACACATGATCCTTGATTAATTACAGGGATTAATCCAGCCTGGCACATCATCATGGACAACAGGATGGCACCACAGCCCAGAATTCCATTGGAAAAACAAGAGAGGAACAGCAATCCCAAGGGATCGTGAATTCCATCAGTTTTGTGTGGGAGCTGCAAAAGTGATTCCAGGAGGAGATAGCGAAGCACAGAGACGGGAATGGTCAGCAATGGTGAAATTCCCGCCTGGCCATGCCCAGCTCTGGAGTGATTTCCCTCCTTCCTGCTCTCCCACTCCTCCCACACCCACTGACAGCTGTAATTCCTGCCTTATCCCAGACAATCAGATCCCTGCACATTCCTCAGCTGGACACAGAGGAATTAGAGAATCCTGGAATGGCTTGGGTTGGAAAGACCTTAAGGATTATCCTATTCCTGGCCAGGGACACCTTCCACTATCCCAGGCTGCTCCAAGCTCTGTCCAACCTGGCCTTGGACACTGCCAGGGATCCAGGGGCAGCCACAGCTTCTCTGGGAATTCCATCCCAGCCAGGAATTCCATCCCAATATTTAGTCTACCCCTCCTCCGGGTCAGCCGAACAGGCGATGGTGCAACACCAAAACCGTGACTGGTTTGTTTGACTTTCACCAAGGCTGCTGTTCCAAACACCCACACCAGCTGGGCTCCTCTCCAGGTTTTACAGGGAATTGTTTGGATGGATTTCAGATCCACTTCAGACTCATTTCCCTTTGCTTTGCTGGTAGAAATGGAAAAGGGGATGAAGGCAAAGAGGATGAAGGAACGGCTGGAGCTGTGCCAGGGTGGTTGAGGTTGGATTTAGGGAAAGTTTCTTCCCCCAGAGGGTGGTGGGCACTGGACATTCCCAGGAATGGGAACATTCCCAGGGCTGCTCCAGGAGCACAGGGTGGGATTGTTGGGATATCTGTGCAGTGCCAGCACTTGGATCAATGATCCTTAATGATCCCTTCCCACTCAGGATATTCCATAATTCCCACTGCTGCAGCCACGAGGATGTTTCAGCCACATCCCAGTGGGAGTGTGTCCTTCCCCCACACCAGGTCACTCGGAATTCTGGGACACTGAGTGGGGGACGCAGATGTTTTTGCCAAATTCCCACTCCCACAGCTCCACTCAGGTGCTCCTCCCTTCAACAGCCCTGAGCAGCCAGGATGCTGCTCCAGAAAATTCCCTCAGCAAAACCACAGCAGGGGAATTTCAGGAGCGGGACGGGAACTCAAATCCAAGATATTAAAACACCTGAAGTCGCTTAACTCTTCCCCAAATTTCCTGAGATGCCTCACAGGAGAGGTTTTGATTAATCCTCATTTTCCAGCCCTGAGGCAGGAAGAGATAAAAACCAGCAGCTGGATTTTGGGAATAAAGGCGGGGATGATGCAAAGGGGTCTCCTCAGGTGCATTTCTGCCCTAAACATCCCTTTAATGCTGTTCCAGTCTCCTCCCCAGAACATTCAGGATTCAGTTTTTGATTTGGGCTTGGAACTGGATGATTAAAATCCCTTCCAAAATTTATATTCTGGATTCTTTCATTATTTTAAGGCTTTTTCAAACCAAGTCTTTACATCCTTTTCGCTTCAAGAGCAAACCATGGAAAATTCATGGAGCATAAAATTCCCAAATCTGCCTGTTTTGTGTCTGAGGAGGTTGGTCATATTCCATGTTTCTTCCCAAAAAACAAAACAACCCAGACTGTTCTCTGTCCTATATCACAAAAAATTTTGGTTGGGAGCATTTGGCCCTTGATTTACAGACATTCCCTTCTGGCAGAGCTCACTTAAACTTGGATTTACTGGGAACAGATTTAATGGGAACAGTTCTCACATTCCCATCAAATCATCTGAGAACCTTTTGTATTGAAGCTTTTTTTAATTCCTCGGATAAAAGTTATTCCTTGGATAGAGTTAAAAGTGATTTTGACAGCACAGGATAAAACTTCTCTCCCATTTACAAGCGAGATTTTTCTCGTCATGAGGGTGAGATTTTCACATCTTAGGCTGAGATCTTGATGTTATTTACAAGCAAGATTTTTCTCCTCGTCAGGGTGAGATTTCCACGTCTCAGGCTGAGATCTTGATTCAACGCCAAGCCTAAATCCTAATTAGAATTTTAAATCCTAATTAGAGGCAGCAGCCCACGCAGCACCTTCAGCGTAATCAACACATTATTGATTTACGGATTCAATCCTTAAGGATTCAATAGACCATGGATGAGACACCTACACTAAATCCCAACTCTCGGGCTTTGCTAAGGCCAGAATTCCCTCTGGGAATGGGTTAGGATTTAATAAACCACGGATGAGATGTCTACACTAAATCCCAGACCTCAGGTTTTGCTAAGACCAGAGTTCCCTCTGGGAATGGGTTAGGATTTAGTAAACCACGGATGAGATGTCTACACTAAATCCCAACTCTCAGGCTTTACTAAGGCCAGAATTCCCTCTGGGAATCAGTGAGGCAGGAAGCAGAGTGCCTGGCCCACCCCAGCCTGGACTCACATCCACAACCTCATTTCTAATCCAATTATTGCATTCTCACCACCCTGGAAATGCCCTAAGATTGACCAAACCTCGGTGACTTGGTTGAGTTGCGACGGTTGGGTTGACCCTGGCGGTTTTTCCCAGCCTTTGCGGGAACACCAAGGCAGCACTCCCATCCTTATTCCCGCCCGGAAAAGGAGCCCAGGAGGTTCCTTACTTGCCGTGGGGTTTCCCCCAGTGCCACTGTCCCTCGTAGGTGGCCCCGCGGAGCCGTCCCTCCAGGCGGAAGGCGTAGCTGAAGAAGCGGCAGGCCGAGGGCTCGGCGCCTTCGCCGCTGCGACCCCAAAGCGGGAAATCCCGCTTGCCGTTCAGCGCCTGCCGCACCGCCTGCTTCAGCTTCCACTGCCACACCGCCTGGGACACGGGAAACACGGGGAATCGGCACGGATCCCGGGAAACTCAGCACCAGGAGATGAAAACTCGGGAAAAGCGGGGAGAAAACGATGGGCTCCCAGCACAGCTGGGGAGATCTGGCACATCTCCAGCTTCCATAGGGGTTATCCTGGGAGTCAGACACTGCTCCAAGGCACCACAAAACTGTGAGGGAGGAATTTCCACGTGGATTTTGAAAAGAAAAAAACTAAAATTTCCAGTAGATTTGAAAGAGACGCGTCAGGAAAAGCAGGAAGGAGCTGGTGGGTTCCCACTGAAGTCCATCTCCAGCATCCACAGGAGTTATCCTGGGAGTCAGACACTGCGCCAACATAACTGTGAGGGAGGAATTTCCACTTGGATATAAAAAAAAAAATAATTAAAATGTTCAGGTTGATTGTGGAAAAGAGACACGAGAAAAATTGGGAAGAAACCAATGGATTCCCACCGAAGTCCATCTCCATAATCCACAGGAGTTATCCTGGGAGTTGGTTACTGCACTGAGGAGGAATTTCCACTTAGATGTTAAAAAAAGTGGGAAATTTCCACTTGGATACTAAAAAAAAAAAATTTAGAATAAGGAGTTCAAGTTGATTTGAAAAAGAGACACCTCAGGAAAAGCAGGAAGAAACAGAAGCATCCACAGGGGTTATCCTGGGAGGATAACTGTGAGGGAGGAATTTCCACTTGGGCATGAAAAAAAATCTAAAAATTTTAAAAAATTAAAAGAAAACTGTTCAAGTTGATTGTGGAAAAGAGAAACGAGGAGATGCACAAGAAACCCATGGGTTCCCACCAACATTTCCCACAAACCATCAACTCTGAGCCACCCCTGGCCACCTGATCCAGGATGATCCTGGAAAAGGAGCCAGAAATCCCAACCCAACCCCACCTGGATTATTATTCTGCTGTAAACAAGAAATAGATGCCCAAATCCCAAAATCCCTGACCTTCATCTGGGGGTCCTTGGCTGAGAGGATGAATGTTTCTTCCGGGGTTGTGATGCGCAGGCTGTACCTGGGAGGCAAAAAACAGCATGGAAAACACATTTCCCAACCCAATTCCAAATTCCTACTCTTCCCATTCCCCTCCAGGAGCTCCTGGTGCTTTTCCAGGTGGTTTTCCTGGAGAGATCTCGAGGTCTCCAGGTCTGGATTAAATAATTTTGGGGTTAACTGGCAACCGCTAGGATGAGAGGGAACAGCCTCAGGTTGTGCCAGGGGAAGGTCAGGTTGGACATCAGGAGGAATTTTTTCCAGGAGGATTGGAGTCCCCATAACTGGAGTTTTCCAAGGAATTCTGGGCGTGGCACTCAGAGCCCTGGGCGGGGGACAAGGTAGGGATTGGGAATAGGATGGATCTGATGATCCCAGAGGGCTTTTCCAACCTCAGGGATCCTGGGATTTCCATCTGTCAGCAAATCCCAAACTGCTGTGACTCCATCTGAGAGGTTCCTCCACCACCATATCCCAGAGCCAATCCCACTGCTTGGGGCATTCAATCCTTACAAAGCTTTGGATCATTTTCTCCCACTGTCACCAGAAATTAAACTTTTTTTTTTTTTTCTTCTAACTCCCAGTGGGAATTTCTCACTCACGATCCCGGAGCTGATTTCTCTCCACAGTTTTCATCCACCCACACCAGCTTCAGATCAAAACTCTGGAAGCTGTTTCCCTGGAAAAAAGGGGGAAAAGATGGTCCTGTTACTGATGGCAACATCACCCTTTGCTCTGTCAATCCATGGAAAGAATGGAACTGCTGGATTGCGAATTCCCTCTCTTTTGGGCATCACATCCATTAGAATGAGAGACCTTGGAGATGGAAAAACATAGGAAAAGGAGGAAAGTTCTTATTTGAACATCCATAAAGTGATTCCATAATTCCATGGCTACAACCAGCAGGAAAACCTTTCCAGATCACCTTAATCTCCACGGGAATTTCTTCCCTATCACATGGCAACATTCCCAGAGAAGCTGTGGCTGCCCCTGGATCCCTGGCAGTGTCCAAGGCCAGGCTGGATGGGGCTTGGAGCAGCCTGGGATGGTGGGAGGTGTCCCATGGGAATGGATCCTCTTTAAGCTCCCTGTCAATCCAAACCATTCTGGTATTTATTTAGGATTTGAAATCCAGATGGCACCACCAATAATATCCCACAAATCCCAAATTTAACTTTAGGAACGTACTAAAATGGTTGAAAAAATTAGGTAAGGATTTTTTTTTTAAATTTTCTATCTCCCTTCCCTGTCTGACATGCAGAGATGCTGCCTGGGAAGATGTAGTTTTCCAAGGAATTCCCCAGTGCTGCAGCTCCCAGATTTGGGAAAACAGGCAAGGAAGGGATGTCAAGATTCCCAACCAAAACCAACCACTTAAAACCCAATCCAATTCTAATTCCCAAACCTCAGTAAATCTCAGCAGCAGCAGGTGAGAGCCAGATGGGAATCATGGATTGAACATGGAGATAATTCCATGGGATCTGCTGATCCCATTCTCCCATCCCAGCCGTTGGAATCAGGCCGTAATCCAACTCATCCCACTGCTGACATCCCAAACAGGGCAGATAAACCCCAGCCCGTGGCACAGGCTGCTCTTCCCAGAATTCTGAGACAGCCTGGGGCACTTGCTCCCAGCAGGATCAGAATTCCACAGTGTCCAGGTGGAGCAGGGAATCTCTACCCCATTCCCCATAGCTGCAGACACTCCCCAAAAATACCCAAAACAGCACCAAAACCACCTCCAGCATCAGCAACCATGGAAAATCCTATTTATTCCAATGCATGGGAGCTTATGGAATCACATCATCGACCGGCAGATCCCTTGGAATGACTAAAGGCCAAAATTCCCTGTGGAATTAAACGTGGATTATTCCAAAGGCACCTTGGTGGTGGTTGGATAACCCACATTTACTAGGAAAATATCATATGGATTCTCCTCCACTCCTTCCCAGATTCTCCTTTATTTCCCAGTGAAAACCAGACACGGATGAATCCAAAACAAAGCTTTCCCAACATTTCCCAACAGCCAAACTCCACTGTACTTTCACCATCAAAACAACCGGATTTTTACCGCCGCCCCTTTGGAAATTCCCATCATTCCTGCCATTCCATTGGAATTTTAGTGTCAAGTATCCATGATGCCTCTGGAGGAGCTCGGACTGACCTGGATGAGCACCAGGACATCGTCGAAAAGCAGGATCCGCTCGGAGCGATTGGAGCCGGAGGTGATGGGGAGATTCCTGCTGTCCTCCAGCAGCCTCCTCTCCGGGACACACAGCATGTCCTGCACGGGATGGAGCATCAGGAAAAACCGGGATTCAGGAGAAAACATGGAATTCTAGGCAAGAATTCCTGCAGGGATCATCTGGCTCGGGGTTCAAGTGACAACGACAACATTGGACACAAAGTCAATGTTCAAACTCCCTGGGAGTTTCTCCAACTCTTCTGAGAGGTGGGAGAGTTGGGAGTTTCTCCAGCTCTTCTGAGAGTTGGGAATGTTGGGAATTTCTACAACTCTTCTCCATTGACTTCCAGTCTAAAAACCTTGCTCCACATCAAATTCCTGATCCCTATCAAATTCCTGATCCACATCAAATCCCCTCACGGATACGTGGAAAACCTTCCCCAAGGTCTCCCTTTTCCCACTGGGACTCACGGTGAATTTGTATCCCAAGGATTTCCACAAGGCCTTGGTGAAGCAGGCTTCATCCAGCACCTGGCTGATGAAAGATTCCAGCTTCCCATATTCCTGGATCACAGCGCCGACCCCATCCTTCTCAGATCCCTGGGAAAACATGGAAAAACTCAAGCAATGCTTCCATCCTGGGCTGAGGGAAGTCCAGGTCGGATTTTAGGGAATATTTCTTCCCCGGTATTTCCACAAAGCCGATTGACAATCAATCAGCAAAGATAATCAACAAGATTATCGACATCGATAATTGACATCCAAGATTTTGTGGATGAATCCAAGACTAAGCTTTCCCAACTTTTGCCAACATCCAAACTCCACTGCATTTTCACCATCAAAAGAACCAGATTTTTACCACCACCCCTTTGGAAATTCCCACAATTCCTCTGATTTCATCGGAATTTTAGTGTCATGGGACGTCCAGGTTGGATTTTAGGGAATATTTCTTCCCTGGTATTTCCACAAAGCCAATTGACAATCAATCAACAAAGATAATCAACAAGATCATCGATAATTGACATCCAAGATTTTATGGATCCTGGAACAGAGGAAAATTCCCAGCCCAGAGGGCTTGGAATGAGCTGATCTTCCAACCCAAACGATCCATAATTATTCCATCATTTTATTCCATCATTTCCTATCATTGCCCTTTTCTTCCTGTTCCCGTGGCGCTTTTGAAAGCAAATTGGCATTTTAAGATTTCCTAACATTCCCAAAGGAATTATTTTAAATCCAGGGAGCTTCCCACCTCTTGGAGAGCCTGGTGGAGCTTGGAGAGGAGCAGGAGGTATTCCTGGATGTGATCCCGGATGGATTTGTGGAGCACGGTGTACAGGGCCAAGGCCAGGGAGCTCTCGGAGGTGAAATCCGCCAGGAATTGTTTCAGCACCGTCTTGTGGTGCTTCCAGGCCTCGCTGGAAAACGGGAATGATGGGAAAGGTTTGTTAGCTATGCTGGGAATTTCCAGGCTTTTTTGGATAATCCACATTTACTGGGAAAATGTTATGTGGATTCTCCTCTGCTCCTTCCCATATTTTCCTTTATTTTCTAATGAAAACCAGACGGGGACGAATCCCAAACAAAGCTTTCCCAACTTTTCCCAACAGCCGAACTCCGCTGTATTTTCACCATCAAAAGAACCGGATTTTTACCACCACCCCTTTGGAAATTCCCATCATTCCTGCCATTGTTTTCTGCCTCTGTTTTCCAGGTTTTCTCTGTGATATCATCCCAGAGAGGCTGGAGAAAACATGGAAAATCAGGGAATAAAGCAGTTGGGAATCTGCTTATTGTACAGTTTTCATTTGCTGTATCCATAAAATTTTGGGACAAACTAAAATTCCCTGCCAGATTCCCACAGCATCCTCTGTCAGAATCCTTTTCCTGGATCCCTAAATCCCAAGTTTACAACTCCAGAAGGAGCTGGGTGTGCTTGGGAAGAGATGGAGAGGATGGAAAAGAGGGAAATCCATCCTGGAATTCTCCAAGGCCAGGCTGGACAGGGCTTGGAGCAACCTGGGATAGCAGGGGGTGTCTTAGTGTGGAATGAGATGATTTTTGAGGTCTTTCCCAATCCAATTCTGGGATTTTGGGATTCTCTCATTTTCAGATCTGCCCACTCCAGTTTGAATCCAAGAACATCTCCATATCCCAAGGATTCCCAAAACTCCCAAGGATTTTCCACCCCACTGACCTCTTGCTCTTGGTCGCCTGCTCGAATCCATGGACGACGGCAAAGTTGGCAAAGGTGACGAAATACCTGGAAAAAAATCCCAAGGATTCTCAGGATGAGTTAGAGAGGAACATTTGGGATGAGTTTAGGGATCCCAAGTTGTTGGGAAGTTCTGTTAATCCCACAAAGGCATCTCTGGGAAAAGACAAACCCAGATGGTTTACTTGGGATTAAAAACTGGGATTTAATCTTGGAATTCTTTTCAAATCTTAATTCCAGTATTTTATGGTAGAGTTGGACGAGGAGAAAGTGCTGAAAACACCAAAATCCACTTCCATAGAATTCCATGGAATGAATCTCCTGCCTGCAGGATCAGAGTTGTTCATTCCCAGCAGATCATAGACTTTTCACCACGGAATTCCCATTGGGATTTGGAGTATTTGGGATTTCTGGGATGTGAATTCTGGTGGAGGTGTGATGCTCTGGTTCTGACGTTGGTTTATTTTCCCAAGCAGAATTCCCAATTTTCTTTCTCAGTGCTAATTTCATATTTTGCAATATTTTCTTCCAAGATCTGCATTTTCCTGGAGTAAAAATTCCCATATGGATGATTTTATGGACCCTGGGATAGAGGAAAATTCCCACGGGGCTTGGAATGAGCTGATCTTGGATTATATTCCATCATTCCCTGTAATTTATTTTTTGTTTTTCTCTTGTTCCTTTTGAACTTAAAAAAAATAAAAATTGAAATTTTAAATTTTAAACCACAAATTCCAGCCTCTGTCCTAATATTCCCAGAGGAATTGTTCTAAACCCCCAGCAGAAAATCCATGGATTTTTCANCAAAAAATCTAACAGAAATTTTAAATTTTAAACAACAAATTCCAACCTCTGTCTTAATATTCCCAGAGGATTTATTCCAAATCACTAGCAGAAAATCCATGGATTTTTCACCTCCCTCCAGTGATCCTCAACCAGAAAAGAAAAATTCACTTAAAATAAATCGAATTTAAAAAAAAAAAAACAAAACCAAAACAATTCCAGGATTCTGGAATTTGATGAAACCTGAATTTTTTGAGTTTCCCTAAAATATTCCTTTGGTGTGGACATTGAAATAAAATTCCATCCTTTGTCCTTGGGAATGGTCGTTTATTTCCCCATAAAAAATAGGAGTAGAACAATACAGAGCACTCCAGGATTCCATGAAATGCATGGAATTTATCTCTATTCCCCAAGCAAATCCAGGATGTTCCTCTCCAGTGTTCCTCATCCCACACTAGAGGGAGATCGAGACACATTTTCCCAGCAAATCCAAAAACTTCTCAGCAATTCCCACCTTTTCTCCCAGAAAATCCTATGTTTTCTCAGAAAATCCCACGTTTTCTCCCAAAAAAATCCCACATTTTCCCAGCAAATCCCACATATACTCCCAGAAAACTCCACATATTCTCCCTGCACATCCCACAACTTTCCATAGCAAATCCTACTTTTTCCCAGCAAATCCCAGTTTTCTCCCAGCAAATCCCACATTTTCTCCCAGAAAATCCCACATTTTCTCCCAGAAAATCTCACATTTTCTCCCCAGCAGGTTTGCAGTTCAATCCTGTGGAACGTCCAACCCAATTCTCCGGAATTCCGTTTTCCAAGGACAACATTCCCTGCTGATTTCCAGGCCCCTGACCCTCAGCTTTCCTCCCTCCTGCCCCATTCCCATCAGGATTTTTGGGATCACATGGAATGAGTCAGGAGGGGAAGAACCAAACCTGAGTTTTAACCCCCAAAAAACCCAGATTTAAATCCAAAAAAAAAGGAAAAACCTTAGGATAAACTTCTCCTTTGGGTCATCCCAAACCTCAGCACAAATTCCCATCTTTTCCAATCCCCGGGAAAAGCAGCTTTAATTCCTGGAGCAAATTCCCAAAGGAGGATCCCTACTGCTCCAAACCTTCCCCATCGAGGCAAAGCTTGGGCAGCACTTCCTCAAATGGGGAATTCCAAACAAATAGGAGCCAATCCTCCCTTCCAGATGGAGGAAATCCATGGAAAACGAGCCTGGAGGAGCAGGAATTTGGGAACCACTACCCACTTCCCATTCCCTGTGGGGCCAAACTGGAAAAATCCAGCTGGACAAGTCTTGGCCGCTTTTATGGAAAAGAATAAATGAGGAATTGAACATTTTCATGGAATGTCAGATGTCCAGGAACCTCTTTTCCTGCTGGGATATCATATCCCTCTCCAAAAGCGTAAAAACCTGGGAAAAGCACAGCGAATCCAATTTTTCTAAGGATATTTTAAGCAAAAAGAATAAAAACCTGGAAAACCACATCAAATCCAATTTTTCTAAGGATATCTTAAGCATTAAAAAATGCATAAAAACCTGGAAAAACCACATCAAATCCACTTTTTCCAAGGATATTTTCCCTCCTGATCCTTCTGAGTGTTTCAATCCTGTTTTTTCCCAACATTCCCATTGCCACCTCCAACTTCCCTCTCCAAAATCATCCCAACTCGGATCAATCCCATCCTTCCCATATTTCGGCACTCACTGGATGTAAAGGCTCAGGAAAAGAGCTCCTTTCCAGATGATATAAATATCCTGGATGCAGGAAGACGAGGAATTGGCGCATTTTTGCCGCAAAATTCGGGAATTTTCCTCCGTGAGATTCCAGAGGGCTTGGAAGCGATCGTTGAGGAGAGTGAGGAGCTTGAAGTTCTCCTTTCCCTTCTGGTCGTGGGGCTCTTGGGGGGAAAAACAGGGGAAAAATGCTGTGGAAAAGCTGGGATTCCCAAAAAAATTGTGTGGAATTTTCGGGAGTGATCCAGAAAAATCTCCTTTCCCAGGATCCTCCTTCAAAAATTCCTTCACTTCACAAAAATCCCTTCCTTCCTTCCTTCCCTCCAACAATCCTTTATTTCTCCGTTTTCATAATTCATTTTAAAGAGTATTTAGGGTCAGAATGAGAAAAAAAGGGGAAAAAATTCAGGAGTGATCCAGAAAAATCTTTTTTTTCCTGGATCTTCATTCATTCATTCATTCCAAAAATCCTTCTTTTCTCCACTTTTATAATTAATTTTAATGAGTAATTAGGGCCAGGGGGAAAAAAGGGGAAAAAGTTCAGGAGTGATCCAGAAAAATCTCTTTTTTCCTGGGTATTCCTTCAGTCACTCCAAAACTCCTTCATTTCTCCCTTTTTATAATTAATTTTAATGAGTAATTAGGGCCAGGAAAACAAAAGGGGAAAAACTTCAGGAGTGATCCAGAAAAATCTCTTTTTTCCTGGGTATTCCTTCAGTCACTCCAAAACTCCTTCATTTCTCCCTTTTTATAATTAATTTTAATGAGTAATTAGGGCCAGAATGAGAAAAAAAAGGGAAAAAGTTCAGGAGTGATCCAGAAAAATCTCCTTTCCCAGAGTCTTCCTTCAGTCACTCCAAAACTCCTTCATTTCTCCCCTTTTATAATTAATTTGATGGAGTAATTAGGGCCAGAATAAAGGGAAAAAAAAGGGGGAAAAATTCCTGGAAGATTTGGATGGAAAATATCCATGACTGAATTACGTCCTTCCTGGAATGGGAGAAGATTTAATCTCCAATTGATAGGAATAACTTCAGGCATTGAGGATAAATCCCATTCCTCTGCTTATCTGCCCCTGGCAGGGAAAAGGGGAATTTCCAAGGAATTTTAAGTTTTCCCGGGACAAAATAAATCAAACACTTTGGAAAAGTCGAGAGCAACAAAAAATGAAGTGAAAAAATGAATTTATCCCATTTATCTCCTGTTAAACTGATCCATCTTTTTTCTAAAGTTGGCTCAGGGAGAGAGCAAAGATAATGTTTTGGAATTTTGATGGGAATGTTCTGAGGGAAATCTGGGAATTTTTGAAGTGCAATAAACCTGGGTAACTCCTCCCAGAGAGGGAATTTCCCAGGGATGAAGCTGGATGAAATTCCAGCAGGGAATTTGCCAAAGCTGGAGAGATCCTGATCCCATCCCAGTGATTAGGGACAGAAAAATATGGATTTAAATTTCCTGCTAAAACTGAGTGGGAAATCTTGGAATCCAAAACATTCCAGGGAATGTTGTGAGCCCAAATTTTTGTTTTTCCGGGAGGAAATCAATTCCATCCCAAACTCCCTGGAAGGCTCAAACTGGAGCTCCAGAGGGGAATTTCCTGCCCTTTTTCCCAAAGAACTCTTCTCAGTTTCTTTGGGATTCATCCCAAAAATGAATTCATTCACTCCACTGTCCACCCAACCCAGTCCCATGGGATATTTCCATGGATTTGTTCTTTCCCTGGAGCTGCTCTGATTCCCTGCCAGCTCCCAGCCTGCTCCCACAAGTTCTCCCTGAGCAGGGAATGGGAGCAGGATCGGGAGAGAGGGATCATATTTAGGGATTTCTGTGGGATGGATTTTGGGGATTTGTGTGGGATGGATTTTGGATTTCCACGCTGGAAACCCTGGATTGCTGATCCAGGTTAAAATGTGGATTCATCCCTAAAAACCACAGCAACCACAGCCCTGGGGCTGACCATGGAATGAGAGAGGGATCGGATTTAGGGATTTCTGTGGGATGGATTTTGGGGATTTGTGTGGGATGGATTTTGGATTTCCACACTGGAAACCCTGGATTGGGAATGCTGATCCGGGTTAAAATACAGATTCATCCCTAAAAACCAGAGGAACCACAGCCCTGGGGTTAAGCAAAAGGCCATGAACACCCATAAAATTCCCTGTTTTCCATAAACCACTCACTCCAAGGAAACACCTCCAGCGGGAATTCCAACTGGAATTAGATCACGCCCCGAATTCCAGCTGGGAATTCCAGCCCAAACTCACCTTCCTGGAGCAGAGGCTTGAGGATGAGAGCATCGATCCTGGCCAGGCAAGAGGAGAAGTTTTCCTCCACTTGGAGCAGCGATCCCGTTGTTTCCACCACGGACATTTCCTGGATAACACGGAAGGAATGAATCAATTCCCGGGAAAAAGGAGCATCCATCGGATTTGAGGTTTCTCCCACTGAAAATCCTTGGATTTTCTCTCTCAAGGATTCAGTGCTCTTGGCAAAGCTTTCCTGCCCTTGGTGGTGCTGTGATCAAAAATTCCCAACTTCCCAAAAATCCCCAAATTCTCAAAAATCCAAAAATTCCCAAACATCCCCAAATTCCCAAAAACTGGGAAAACTTGGGAAAGGAAACTGAAACCAACCAGCTCAACCTGAGCTGGCAGCACAGGAAACAACCAAACCCATTTTCCCAAATTCCCAACAATCTCAAGACCACTAAACTCCTTCCACACATCTGGAAAAGCCTGGAATTCCTTCTGTCAATCCTGGTGAGTCCCGGAGTCATTTTCCCAGGAGGAAATCCCAAAAATCCAAGGCGGCAAAAGATGGAGAGAATCCCAAAAATCCCTTCCAATCCCTCTCACCGGATTTTAGGCAAATCCACAATTCCTGAGGTTCAAACCATGCCAGCCATCCCAGAATTCCAGTTTTTCCGGGAGCAGCGGGTTGGAATTGCTCTTTTCCGAGCGCTGTCGCCGAAAGCTCTCCTGAAGCTCTCTGGCAGCTTCCTCATTCCCACGGCTCTCCGGAAAAATGAGGCACAGGAAGTGAGGGCAGGACAGCTCAGGGCACGTCAGCCCCTCTGGAAAAAGGCCAGGAAGTGAAAATGGCCCGGGATGAATCAGCTGAGAGCACAGGAAAGGGCTGAAAGTACGGAATTTGGAGATTCCTGAGCGGAATGGAGATCAGGGATTGGGCAGGGAAGCACGGAAGGGTTTGGGATGGAAATGATCCTTGAAAATCATCTCTTTCCAGCCCCTTCCACTATCCCAAGTTGGGATATCCAGCCTGGCCTTGGACATTCCCAGGGATCCAGGGCAGCCACAGCTTTTCTGGGAATTCCATCCCAGCTCACCATCCTCCCAGTCAAGAACTCCTTCCCAAAATCCCCAAATTTCCCTTCAAAACCATTCCTCCTTTCCCTCTCACTCCCTGCTGCTTGTCCCACATCAATCCCACCCGGATGCCACGGAATTCCCATCGGGAAGAGAACCAGGATTTGGAATTATCCCACAAATATTGACATTCCTAAATCGGTGGCACAGGTTTGATGGGAATGAGGAGAACCTGGAGTAAAAATAACCCAAGGAATATTGGGAAGAGGGAATCTGCAACTGGAAAGTTGGTTTAGGAAAAATGGAAATCATGAATTGTCCAACAACCACTTGGCTCTGGAGTTGAATCCCATTTATTCCCTAATGGAATAAATTTATTCCCATTTATTCCCTAACAGAATACATTTCCTATGGAAAACGGGAAAAATTCCCTAAGGGAGACATCACTGATTTCCAGGGAAATTTCCAGGAGCTTTTCCCTGTTTCCAGGAAGAGGTGAATCACTAGGATATCCCAAACTCCACCCTGATTGCTCCAAATTAAATTAATTAATGTAATTAATCCTCCCGGCGGTGATTTGTCAGGAATTCAGAGCCAATCCTAATTTATACTTCCTGGAAGGAAATTCCTTGAGGACCCCAGCATGGATTGGGAAAAGTTCATCCAGGAATGCTGGCTGAGTTGTGTGGGAAAAATCTCATTTTTCAGCTCCACCCGTGGGTGGATTCTTTGCTAAAAAAAAATCTGAATTCCCAAAAAAAAAATCTGAATTCCCAAGGAATCATCCCAATCTGTTTAAGGATTTTTTTCCCAGGTGATCCCGGAATTTATCCCTAAAAAACAAGGGATTTTCCAGCCGTAATCCAGAGAAAACCGACTGCAGCCTTAATTTCTCCTTAGTAACCAACAGCCTCAAATTCCATTTGCCTGAAAAATGGGAAGCATTAAAGGAAAAACCCATAATCTCGTTAGGATGGAAATTTCCATCCATCAAGCTCTACTTCCAGACTGGCTTTTTTTTCCAGGAACACAAATCCCACAGGGAAACTCCAGGCGTGGAAAAAACTCCTAAAAACCTGGAATTCAAACTCCTCCTGGACTTTCCCAGAAAAACAAGAAAAATGGAAAATCAGGAGCCCAAAATGAGAGGGCAAAGCTAAAATTCGATTTTTTTTGCTGATTTTTTAACCTGTTTATCTCATAAAAACCAGGATAAAGATGTTTCCCACAGATTTTAGGGAGAGCTGGAGATTGTTGGAAGTTTTCAAGGATGATCTGGAAAATCAGGCTGGGATGGGAGAGGATTTGGGTTTTTTAGTGGGGTTATAGGAGGGAATCTGCTGGATTTACTTGGAATTTTTGAAGCCTGGTGATTTTGGGGATTGTTTTGGGGTTTGGGGAAGGAGGGAAGATAATTCCATCGAAATCCAACCCCATGATATCCGGGGGTTGATGGGAGATTGTCTCCAACTGGGCTTTATTTAATTCCATGAGAATTTGGGGTTTGCATGGCAAAAAAAACCAGAAACACCCAAAAAAACACATAAAACCCAAAACCGCCCCAAAAAAAACCTCAAAAATCAACAAAAAAATCCAAAATCCAACAGAAAACAAAAAACAAAAAACAAAAAACAAAAAACAAAACNCAAATTTAATCCAATTCCAGTGAAATCAGTGAATTTTCAAGCTCAGTTTAATCCAATTCCACGGAGCTAAGTGAACCTAGTTTTAGGCTCAGTTTGATCCAACTTCAGTGAGATAAAGAAACCTAATTTGAGGCCCCAGTTTAACCCAATTTTAGTGAAAAAAGTGAACTTTTAGGCTCATTTTAATTCAACTCCAGTGAAACAAGGGA
>VZRM01003475.1:652546-667855 GCA_013397955.1 Grantiella picta
CCCCAAATATCAACCAAAAAACCCATCTGGAGTTAAGATTATCAGGCAACAAAACCATTTGGATGGGAGAAATCCACCGGGAGCTCTGCTGGATTTTGGGAATTCTGAGGGAATTTTCCCTCTAATCTCCTCCTCTCCTCCACCTCCTCCCTATCCCTGCTCCAGCCATCCCAAAAACCAGGATTTCCAGCCATTCCAATCCCATCCTCCCTGGGAATTCCTCATCCTCCCACTGCCTCCGGAATGAGTTTTCCCTTTCCCAGCCTTTCCAAGTTGCTGCTGCCATGGAACTGGAATGATCCTTTCCCATTCCATCCTCATTTTCCTGGAAATCGGGATCAGAATTCCAGACTGGATCAGGTTGGAACCCTAATTCTCCCTTTGCTCTGGGTGATCCTGATTAATCTGATCCCAAAAAAAAAAAAGGATTTATTGGGAGGGAAAACCTGGAATAACATGAAGAGTCAATCCTAAGGGATGTGAAGGGAGAGGCAGGAATTTTTGGGATCCAAACTTTCTTTTTCCAGGTTATTTTTGAAGCTGGATCTGTTTCCCAATCCCACGTCCTTCCAACTTAATCCATAAATTCCACAGGAATCCCTATGGACAACACCGGGATGTCGCTCCTCTCTTCCCGACCTAAATTTTCCTGCTTTTCCAAACATCCTCCTGCTTTTCCATCATGATTCCAACCCCCTCACGGTCGGAATTCCGGCTGGCACAGCGATCCCGGGAAAAAACAATCCCAGACTTTGTTCCATGCCATTGGAGCGAATTTTCCCATTCCAGAGGGTTGGGATTTGGGATGAATAGCCTGGCTCAGTTTAATCCAGCGAGACCAGGTCCCTTTCAGGGCCAATTTAATCCAATTCCAGTGAAATCAGTGAACTTTTCAGCCAAATTTAATCCAATTCCAGTGAAATCAGTGAATTTTCAAGCTCAGTTTAATCCAATTCCACTGAGCTAAGTGAACCTAGTTTTAGGCTCAGTTTGATCCAACTTCAGTGAGATAAAGAAACCTAATTTGAGGCCCCAGTTTAACCCAATTTTAGTGAAAAAAGTGAACTTTTAGGCTCATTTTAATTCAACTCCAGTGAAACATGGGAACTTTCAGGCCCAGTCTGACCCAATTCCAGTGAAATAAGTGAATTTTCAGGCCCAGTTTGATCCAATTTCAGTAAAATAAATGAATTTTCAGGCCCAGTTTGATCCAATTTCAGTAAAATAAATGAATTTTCAGGCCCAGTTTGATCCAATTCCAGTGAAATAAGTGAATTTTCAGGCCCAGTCTGACCCAATTCCAGTGAGCTCAGGGAACTTCCAAGCCAGTTTAATGCGTTTTCAGTGAGATGAAAACTCAGTTTAATCCAGTTGTGAGGGAGGTGAAGGAAATTTTAGGCTCAGTTGAGATAAGCGACTTTTAGGCTCAGTTTAATCCGATTGCAGTGAGATAAATGAACCTGATTTCAGGTCCAATTTAACCCACTTTCAGTGCAGTAAGTGAATTTTTGGGCCTCCTGTGCTGCCCCGGTGCAGAATTGAACAGGAATTAAATCCTGGCTTTGTTGACAAGCAACGCCAGGGAAGATCCCTCTCCCCCTAATTAAGGATTTCATGAAGGATTTAATTAAGGATTTAACGAAGGATTTAATTTGGGGTGGAAAGGGCTCGTTAAGGAGCTGCTCCCTCAGATGTTTAATCCTCCCTGGCTGTGTAATTCCCATTATCCTTATCTTTACAAGGAGCTTAGGGCTGGGAAAGTGTCCCTGGTGTCACCCAGCACAACCTGGGACTGCTGGGATTCGTGGATAAAATTTGGGAATGGCTTGGGATTCATGGAAAAAATTCCAGCCTGGGATGGGCGAGAGGCAGCAAGGGGAGGAGAACACCAGGAGGGAGGAATTCCATGGAGTGGGAATAGGGAAAGGCGAAAGAGAGGGATGGGAATCATTTTTATGGCACAGCTTTGGGAGTAGGAGCTCCATATTCCCAAAATCCCAGAATTCCAGGATGGTTTGGGGTGGAAAAGACCTTAAGGATGATCCCATTCCAAAGAGAAGGACACCTCCCACTACCCCAGGGTGCTCCAAGCTTTCCTTGGACACTGCCAGGGATCCAGGGGCAGCCACAGCTTCTCTGGGAATTCCATCCCAGCCAGGAATTCCTTCCCAATATCCCATCCAAATCTCCATTTTTCCAGTGGGAAACCATTCCCTGTGTCCTGTCCCTCCAGCCCTTGTCCCTCTCCGTGTTTCCTGCAGTTTCCTGCAAAACCCTCTCCCTGGAGCTCTTTAAAAAATCCACGAACATTCCCTGGAATCATTTCCAGCACCAATAACTCCAATCCTAAATGACAAACTCCCAGTTTTTTTTCATTCCTGCAACCCCCAGGGCCTTTCCCAAAATCTGGGAGCAGCAGGAAGCTCCTCCCATTCCATCCAACCCCTCGGGTGATCCCGGAGGACAAAGGAGAAGCCAAATTCTTCCCAAATCCCGCCCAGCATTCCAAGGGGGAACCACAATTCCCGGAGGAAAGAAGCCCCAGGTGCTTTGCTGACCTGCAGAGGCTCCCAAGGGAATTCCCAAGGAAATTCCAGTTCGTGGAGCTCTGCGCTCTTCCAATCCCAAAGGAATGTCAGCAATTCCCAAGCAGCTCGGGCATCAAGCTCAGAGGTGGTTTTAGCAAACAAACTCCATCCCAGCTTCCCGAGGTTTATTCCTCTCGTATTCCCGAAAAAAAAAAACAAAAACAAATGTGGCATCGGGAATCTCCAAAGCTCCAACCCTATTCCCTGTTATCCCGGAATTTCTCTTTAACTCGCCAATAGTTTGGCCTCCAAAATGCAGTGAAGGGAGAGTTCTGAAGGATAATCCTGCCTGGTTTCCCCAAAAAATTCCCATTTTCCAGCTCATCCTGAATTAAGCCATTCCAGAAGCACTACAGAGCCCCAGAAAAATTCCCAAAAGATTTTTCAGCTCATCCTAAACAAAGCCATTCCGGAAGTACTAATGAGCCAAAAAAAATTCCCATTTTTCAGCTCGTTGGGAATGAAAACATTCCAGAAGCACTAAACAGCCCCAGAAAAAAATTCCAAAAAATTTTTCAGCTCTTTGGGAATTAAGCCATTCCAGAAACAGTAATGAGCCCAAAAAAAATTCCATTTTTTAGCTCATCCTGAACAAAGCCATTCCAGAAGCCCTAAAGAGCCCCAGAAAAAAATCCCAAATAATTTTTCAGCTCTTTGGGAATTAAGCCATTCCAGAAACAGTAATGAGCCCAAAAAAAATTCCATTTTTTAGCTCATCCTGAACAAAGCCATTCCAGAAGCCCTAAAGAGCCCCAGAAAAAAATCCCAAATAATTTTTCAGCTCTTTGGGAATTAAGCCATTCCAGAAACACTAATGAGGCCCCCAAAAAAATTCCCAAAAATTTTTCAGCTCATCGGGAACGAAGCCATTCCAGAAGCACTAATGAGATTTCCAGGGAGCAGCTGCACATTCCAGGAAACTCCCAAGCCAGAGGAAGTTTCCCCGAAGAGCCCAAACAAATAAAAAAAATTAAGCCAAAGTTTAAACCCAGCCCAAATTAAACCAAAGAAGTCTAAACCCAACCCCTGCTGAGAGCCGCAGTTCCTCCTCCTGATTGTCATTATTTATCATTTTTACAAAGCCTCCAATGTGCTTTTTTCCCCCTTTAATCCACACTTTTCATGGAACACCTGGAAGCTTTTGTTTGGTTGTTTCTTTGGTTTTTCTCCCCCCGACAGAAAGCTGATAATCCGAGTTTACCAACCTCTCCTTAATTAGCAAGGCATTGATTTCTTGCCGAGCCAACCCAGAGCCTTTTCCAGCCTCGTTTCATCAGCCTGGGAATGCCAGGTGAGGCTGGAAAATCCCGGCTGGAAAACAGGGAACATCCCCGGCTGGGAGCGAGGGCAGGATTTAAACCGAGCCTGAAAATCGCTGGGACTGAAATTCCCAAAAAGCAGGTGGAATTCCGCACGGAAAGCCGTGGTTTTGTGCTGATAAACCGCGTGGAAATCCTGTTCATATTCCAGGAAAATCCGCCCCACCATTCCATCCCGTGCGCGCATTCCCACCTGGGGAAGACATTCCCAAACCTTCCTCGGGAGCGAAGCAATCCAAGTCCCTCCTCAAGCCACAACCCCAAAACCAGCCGCGAAATCCCAAAATTCCGGGAATCACGGATCCACCCACCTGGCATGCGGCAGCCGAGGCGAATTCCCCTTTTCCCAAGGCTCGGGCAGCGCAGAAATCCTGGAATTCTCGCTTTTCCCAGAGCTTCGCCCTCCCAGCTCCGAGCCGCAATTCCCCAACTCCCACGGCGCGAGGATTACAAAATCCACGCTCGGGAGCTTCCCAAAGTTCTGCCCCTCCTCTTCCTTTTTTGTTTTTTTTTTAATTAATCCTAAAAATAACAGCAAACTGGCGATCCCTGCGCTGGCAGCTCGGATTTTGGGGAAGTTCCAACGCGGGGAAGTGAGAGGGGAAAGGTCGGGATGGGTTTGGGGCAGTTTGCTCAGCTCCCGACCCTTCCCAGCCCCGCGCTGTTCCCGCACAGCTTGGCCAGAGAAATTCTGGGATTTATTTTTTTTTTCCTCCTCCTGCTCCTGCCAGGCTCCCCCCGCCCCGAGCAGCGCAGCTTCCAGGAAATCCTGGGAATTGGGAGCTTTCCTGCCGTTCACAGGCGCTGCTGGCAGCGAGGAGAGCTGTTTGTGCTGCTCAGCCCAGGAACCATCTCCCTTCCTCCTAAAATAACCCTAAATCCAACCCCAAACCCCAAATCCATCGCTCGGGAGGTCAGAGAGTTCCTGCTGCACCTCAGGCACCTTTAACTCTTCCCCCTCCTTCTAAAAAAAGGGAACCACCCTTCCTCCTAAAAACCCTAAATCAACCACAAAACCCTAAATCCATCGCTCGGGAGGTCAGAGAGTTCCTGCTGCACCTCAGGCACCTTTAACTCTTTCCCTTCCTCCTAAAAAACCCTAAACTGTCCCCAAAATTCCTAAATCCATCGCTCAGGAGGTCACAAAGTTCCCTGCTGCACCTCAGCCACCAGGAACTCATTCCCCTCCTCCTAAAATAACCCTAAACTAACCCCAAAATTCCCAAATCCCTTGCTCAGGAGGTTCCAGATTTCTCTGCTGCACCTCAGGCACCTTAAACTAATTTCCTTCCTCCTAAAAAACCCTAAGCCATCCCCAAAATCCCAAAATCAGTCGCTCAGGAGGTCCCAGAGTTCTCTGCCGCACCTCAGGCACCAACCAAAAACCCTAAATCCAACCCCAAACCCCCAAATCCACCTGTCGGGAGGACCCAGGCTCCTCCCCAGCCCATCTCCTGCACCTCAGCCGCCAGGAACCCTTTTCCCTTCCTCCTAAAAAACCCTAAATCAACCCCAAAATTCCCAAAATCCATCGGTCAGGAGGTCCCAGGATTCTCTGCTGCACCTCAGGCAACTTTAACTCTTTCCCTTCCTCCCGAAAACACCCGAAACCAATCCCAAAATTCCCAAATCCCTCTGTCAGGAATTCCTTCCCAGTATCCCATTGAACGCTCCCAGTTTTTCATCTCCCCAGCCCCAATCGCCTTTTTCCCTTGGATGCTTCCAGCAGCAATCCACACATCCAGGATTTTCCCGGATTTCCCCAGATTTTTCCTCCGGATATCTTCACATTCCCACTCCCTCCTCTCCATCCTCAACAGGATAAACCCTTCAGCTTCCAGCCCTGGATTTTTCCCACATTACCAAATTCCAACCTCCCAGTTCCAGGAGGGTTGGAGCTGGATGAGCTTTAAGGTCTCTTCCAAGCCAAAGCATTCCAGGATTCCATGATCTAGCCAACGGCACATTTGGAAAAGAGGGAAATTTTAATCCTGAAGATGAAAAGTGAGATAGTTTTGGTCTTGGATTCAAATTTGGTGGGGAAAAAAATCCAAGGAAAATAGAGCTGAGATGTTTCAGTTGTGATAAGGAAACACTGGGGAAAAAAATAATCAAGGATATATTGAGAAATGCAGCTTTTTCTTGGGAAAAAAAAAGAAGGATTTTTTTATCAGGATTGAGCTGTTCCTGGTTTTATTTAATGAAGGCAACGGTTTTCCTTGGAAAAATTCCCAACCTTCTTCCCAGCCTCTCCTATCAGCTCCGGGTCTCTGCCATGATCCGACCAGATCATTGTTCATGGAATTGTCCCTGGATATCTGCAGCCACACATCTGCACTGTGGGATCACCTCCAGCTGGAAACTCTGGGAATGCCCCAAGCATTCCTTGCTCCACAGGTTGTTCCACAGGGACCACGAGGTCTCCAAGGTTTTTGTGGCACAGGGAATTATCCTTCATTATCCAAGCAGGCAATTAAAAGCATTTTCCCTCTGGAAATTTCCCTCAGTCCATCACTCCAGGAAAGCCTGGCTCCTGCTTTTCCCAGGAGAAAGCTGCTGGAATATGTGAAAAATAAAAAATTTAAAACAGAAAAAAACAGAAAAAAACAAAAAACCAAAACAAAACCAAACCCAAACTTACAAAAAAATAAAAAAAAACCCTAACAAAAAAAAAAAAAATTTCCCCCAATAAAAAAATCTGTTGGATTATAATTGAGGAGTTCTTTTGCAAGCTTAAGGATTCCATGATGTTTTCTCCTGGCAGAAATCCCAGGATCCTATAGCTCCCAGTTCCTTCGAAAAAGGGATTTTTAAAAGTTTTTTTTTTTAATGGATTTTTGAAAGGACTTTTGAAAGGATTTTCAAAGGATTTTTTAAAGGATTTTTTTAAAGGAATTTTAAAAATAATTTCAAATTTCCCTCAAGACATTCCAAGAGTTTCCAATGCCCATCAAGAACATGGAGCTGGGAGTTGGAAGAAAATCCCAATTTCTGGAGTCACCAGGTCCATAATCCCAGCTAATTCCAATTAGAGATTTCCACTGCTTCGCTCCAGGACAATCCAAGGTTTTGGCAAAGAACAGGGAGCTCAGAACACCTGGAATTTCCTTGGAAAATCTGCTGTGTTTCAGCCAATTCAGTATTGAACTCCACAGAAGCTGGAAAACTCAAATTCACTCAGCCAGGAGATTCCCAAAATTCAGGAAAATCTGCTCCAAGCATGGAATTCTGTGGCTTGCAAGCCCAGAATCCTGGGATTTGCGCGGGCATGGAAAGGGAGCTGAGATCCTTATCTCATGCAAAAGGAGTTGCACAATCTCCGGGATAATCCAATCCCGGTTTTTTCACTGAGGCAACACAAAGGTTTTCCCTATGGGATGAGGGAACGATTGGAAAACAAGGTGCAAAAAACTGGGAATGGCAGTGGGAATTGGAAAACAAAACCACAAAAAACTAGGATCGGCAGTGGGAATGGGAAAACAAAGCACGAGAAACTGGGATTGGCAGTGGGAATTGGAAAAAACTGGGATCGGCAGTAGGAATTGGAAAATAAAGCGCAACAAACTGGGATCGGCAGCGGGAATAAGTCTGAGTGGCTGTTGGAAACCAGGATGGAAATTCCATGTTTAATTCCGGAAAATGTGGTTTTAGACTTTCTCCAGATCCTCACTGGGATGAACGGGAAGATTTGGGGAAGAGTGGGCTGAAAAGAAGGATTCGGGGAAGAGTGGGCTGAAAAGAAGGATTCGGGGAAGAGTGGGATGAGCACAAGGATTCAGGGAAAAGGCACTGCCCAGCCCTGTCCATGGGATACAATCCAAGAAAAAACAGGGATACAGACTGGCCAGCAGCAGGACGAGCACATGGAAAAATATCCATATGTTGAGGCTTTTCCTCATCTCCGTATGGAGAAAATTCCCATAAAAAATTAGGAGGTTGACTTGTCCTACAAACTGCAGTGTCAGGGATTCAACCCAAATATCATGGGATCGATCCCACACAGGATCCCGGATGGAAGGATCACGGGTTAATCCCTGGAAAATGCCTTTACCCATGATGGGGATGAGGGGACAGCAGGTGGGATGTGGATCTGCAGAGGGATCCGGGCAGGATGGATCCATGGATTGAGGAGAAATTCCCGAGGTTGGGCCAGGCCAAGTGCCGGGTTGGGTCACGGCAATTCCATGGAATGCTGCAGACTTGGGAAAGAGGGGATCAGGCTCTGCTCCCGGGGAAAAGGGACAGGAGGAGAAGGAATGGCCTCAGGGCGAGGCTGAGGTTGGATTTTAGGGAAAATTCTCCTGGAATGAGTTGCCCAGGGCAGGGGTGGAGTCCCCATTCCGGGAGGGATTGAACATCCCAGTGGATGTGGCACTTGGGGACATGGAGCCGTGGTGGCCTTGGCAGCGCTGGAGAACAGTTGGACTCGAGTTTCAACACCTTTTCCAACCTCAAAAATCCAAGAATTCCATGAACCGAGCTCAGCCCTAGCTGGATATTCCAACCCTAGCTGAGCAGCCACGTGACCTAAATTCCCTTTCCCCAGCTGTTCCCATGATTTCGGAATGTCTCTCCCAGCTGTGCTCTCCTGTGTCCGGCAGCTCCTGGGCTCAGCATTCCCAGAGATCCCTCACCACTAGGAATGTGCTGGAATTCCAAACTGGAGAAATTCCAGCTCATCCAAGGCCCTGAGAAACCCCTGGAAAAACAAAACCCATGGATTGCCTTCACCAGGGACCACCAGGATCTCCTCCGACTGCGGAAAAGCTGGAAAAGGACAAATCCCAACCAGATCCCAGTGGCTCCAAAATAAGGGACAATCCTTGCTCGTGATCCAAGAAATCCCCAGGAGTAAAACATTCCCTGTGCCTGTTGGTCGAGCCAGACCAGTTCAGTAAGCTCCCGGAAAAATTCCAGCAGCAGCCAGCTGGTGGAACTGGCCTGGGAATTGCTGCCTTATTCCCAACTGAATTCCAGCCTTTCCTGTCCCATTCCAGCCTCTCCTGTCCCATTCCAGCCTCTCCTGTCCCATTCCAGCCTTTCCTGTCCCATTCCAGCCTCTCCTGTCCCATTCCAGCCTTTCCTGTCCCATTCCAGCCTCTCCTGTCCCATTCCAGCCTTTCCTGTCCCATTCCAGCCTCTCCTGGCCCATTCCAGCCGCATTGGAATTTTGGGAAGCCTGGAATGTTTGCGGACATTTTGGGAAGACACCAAGCCCACCACACATCCATGGATTCCCTTGGGACAAAACCTTCCATGCCTGATGTTCTTCCTGCTCAGTATTCCCACAGAACCACAGGGAGAAATTCCAGTCCATTCCAAGAAATTCTTTGGAATTCTGCTTCAGGATCCATTTTCTGGCAGCAGCCAGCAGAGAAACAAGGAATTCTTTTTCAGTGGTGCCCATTTAGTTCCAGGAATTAATCCATGATTCCAAAGGAATTCTTGGATTTTCCACAGGCCTTGCTAAAGAGGCCTGGAGTCAATCCTGATTCCACAGGAACAGGGGGAAAGCGGAAATTGGGAAAACATTCCCACTTTTCCACGTTAGCACCTTCCGCTCAGAGCTCCTTCCTCTACACAAAGTTCTCTAAATCCAGGAGCTTTCCAGGGGTTAATTGGATCATTTTCCAGAAAAATATTATATTGTGGGATTTTGGGGATTGGGAACATCTCAGTTGGGAATATCAGACCCCAACAGTGTCTGACTGCACGGAATGCTGACTTTTCCAGGGATGCTCCGGGCAGGGCGGCTGTGATCTGGGAATTCTTCCCAGCCCTTGGGAAGCTCTGCCAGGTGCACCTGGATCAGAGCAATTCCAGAGGCGCCTGAGGTGGAGAGAAGGAAGAGGAGCAAAATTCCAGAGGTGGGAGAGTCACCAGAAGGGCTGGAGAGTCACAAATCCATGAGGTTTTCCTTCCCAATGCAGGGAATATATAGGGAATGTTCCTTGTGGCCACAGCCATTCCCACCCCGTGGGTTTTACGGCATTTCCTGGGAAAATCACCCTTGGATTCGGGAAATCCTCACACAGAGAGTGGGAGGAGACGCCAAGTCAACTCTGAAAGGCTTGCCTCACTCTTCCCACCATTCCCATCCTTCTCCATTCCCAAATTTCCCCCTTGGCTGGAGGAGCAGAGGGAAGCGACCAGGAGGGGACCTGGTGGAGCAGAATTGTCCCTCGTTGGGACATTGGGCTGGAGGACATTCCGAGGTCCTTTCCATCCCAAGCCATTCCAGGACTTTTTTCCTCATGAGTTGGTGGTCTTGGAGTGACCTTTCCATCCATATCCCAACTTCCCATCCATATCCAACCTTCCCATCCATATCCAGCCTGGATTGGACAACCTGGCCCTGTCCCACTGGGACACCAGGAATCACGAGGGACATCAGATCCATGATGAGCCACAAAACCAGGGATCCTCCAGGATCATCCGATCCCATTCCCGGTCCTGCCAGGACATCCCAAAACGTGCCAGGGATCATTATCCAAACATTCCTGGAGCTCCAGCACCACCTGGAGCCATTCAGGAAAGACAAAGCCAAACTTTTCCCTGATCCTTGCAGGGGTTGCTCTGGAGGACTTTCCATTCCATTTCCCAAACCATTCCAGGATTTTTTTTTCCTCAAGCCACAGGAGTTCATGGCNGGACTTTTTTCCTCATGAGTTGGTGGTCTTGGAGTGACCTTTCCATCCATATCCCAACTTCCCATCCATATCCAACCTTCCCATCCATATCCAGCCTGGATTGGACAACCTGGCCCTGTCCCACTGGGACACCAGGAATCACGAGGGACATCAGATCCATGATGAGCCACAAAACCAGGGATCCTCCAGGATCATCCGATCCCATTCCCGGTCCTGCCAGGACATCCCAAAACGTGCCAGGGATCATTATCCAAACATTCCTGTCCGATTCCCGATCCTCCACAGGTTATCCCATAAATCCCACCATATTCCCGAGGGTGTTTTCCAAACATTCCTTGAGCTCTCTCACCACCTGCAGCCACACAGGAGAGACAAAGTCTCCTCATCCCAGGGAATCCCGCTGTTCTATCCCGTTCCCAATGTCCCATCAGGGATTTGGGGGATGTTCGCAGGGAATCAGGCACATTCCTGAGGCAGAAAAGGCAGGATTTTCCTGAATTCCCAGCTCCCCAAGCTACTTTGTGGATCCTTCCCTAACCCCACAAAACATCCAAGCAATAACATCGGGAGAGAGATTCCCAAATCCCAAAAACCCCAGAGCCGTACAATTCCAGAGCCCCGATCTCCACCAGGAAGCCAAAAACACCAGGAGCACAAATCCCACGGGATCAATTCCAGAGCAACTCTGTAGCGAAAATTCCCACCCTACCTTGGGATCAGCCGGGATGTGGATCCATGGGCATTCCCGGCGGGAAAAAACTCCCGAATCCAACTCCTCTCCTGCTTTCTTTCCAAAGGAGCTGAAATTCTAGGAAGTGGAGCTCCTTTCTCCCAAGGTGCACCGCACAACATTCCTGGTAGGCATGGAAACCTCTGGCAAGCTGCCATCCCTGGAAAATTCCACCGGCTGGAATGGCTTGGGGAGGATTTAAAGGGAAACGGCGGCAGGAATTCGCGATGTTCCCGAGTTTTCCCTCCTGGGAAAGCTCTTGTGGAGCGGAGCGAAGTGAGGATGGAGTTTGCGCGTTTCTCCCACCGAGAATTCCCAATCCGCAGGGACAACCTGCAGATCCTAAAGGCGAAGGGAAAAATTACGGGTTAAAGTGCAGTGAAGGGAAAAATTAAGGATTAAACTGCAGCCAAAGGGATTTTACCAGGAACATTTTTCCAAGGATCATTTTCCTGGCTTTTCCCAGTTTTTCCTGCATTCCAGCTCTCCTCCCCTCCCCTGCAACTGCTTCTCTTTGCTCGGGCTGGATTGAGGAGTGTCAGGGAAAATTGGGATCCAGGTATCCCTGGAAATCTCCGAACATCCATAAAAGAGGGAAGCACGAGGGTTTGGATCTCACTGCTCTGGGGGAAAACCGAGGAGAGCAGAGCGAGCTTGGAAGGGATTCTTGGAAAGCCTGGGATGTCTGGGAAGGGGTGGATGGAGCTGATCCCACACTCGGCAGGAATTCCAGCTTCCCTCAGGCTGGACAATTTGGGAAGCAGGAATTCCCTGTCTCGCTGCTGCCACCCTCTGTCTCCTGCCAGCGCATCCCGAATCCCTGAATTCCCGAGCCTTTTCCCATCATCCCAGCCCCGTGCCATTCCTCAAAAGTCACGCCGGGATCATTCCAAACTCCTGGAATATTCCCAAGCTGATCCATAATTAAACCTCAAAGCGGCTTGAGCTGCTGAAATATTCCTTCCCTACGGAGATATTTTTATCCTTGAATTGTGTTTAATTCCCTAAAAGTGCTGCAACACAGCAGCTGGAGGGATTGGATCCTCCTGGATCCCTGGGATTGTTTCCCTGCCTGAAATCCCAGGATTCTTCCGGGACAGAATCCCAAAATCCAGTTCAGAAATCAGCTTTAAATGGAAGGAGGGAATGTTTAGATGGGATATTGGGAAGGAATTCCTGGCTGGGAGGGTGGGGAGTAGCTGGGATGGAATTCCCAGAAAATCTGTGGCTGCCTCATCCCTGAAAGTTTCCAAGGTCAGGCTGAAGAAATCTGGGATAATGGGAATTGTCCCTGCCATGGAATGGATGAGCTGTCAGACCCTTTCCATCCCAAATCATTCGGGAATTTCGTGATCCTAGAAAGTTCAGGTGACATCCCAGACTGCAGGAACACATCCATAAAATCCACCGGGAATGAAAAACATTTTGAAAATCCCGGGATTCCAAACATCCATCCCCAGCACCCCTGAGGAAGCCCCAGCTTGGCTTGAATCCCCTTTTTCTTTTTTTAAGGGAATAAAATTCCCTCCCCAAAACAACAGCTGGAATCGCTCAGGCAGCTGGAAAAAACCATGGAAAAGCAAATCAGGGAATTGGGAAAGTGAATTCCTTGCCTGTGGAGCAGCAGGAAGAGCTGCCGGTGCTCCCTGATCCCTCCCTTCCCGCAGCTCTGTAAGCGACACCATCTAATTAATTAATTAACGACTCCCAGCGCCGGATCCCGCCTGGAAAAGGCGCCTGGAAAAGCAGGGCCGGGAGAGCGTTATCCACAAAATCCCGGGATCGGCAGGAGCTGGAAAAACCCCGGGGAGAGAAGATGGCGTGGGATCCACCCTGGAATGCTCCTCTCGCCTCCTGCCTGGGATTTTCCTGCCTCATCCTGGTTCGCTCCAGACTTTCCCTGGCGCAGTTGATCGAGGTGAGGGAAAATCCCGCTGGAAAACTGGGATCTCCGGGGCTCCGGGGATGTGGAGAGCGAAAAGCCGGGAATTTAAGGTGGCTCCAAGGGTTTTTTGGGGAGATTTGGGTGATTCCCGAAGGGCCTGAATTGGGGGTGAGGAGTTTTCCAAGGGTTGGAATCTCGGCGTTTTCCAGCCCCGTTCTGCACTTCCAACCATCTGAGGATCGGGGGAAAAGGACCTGGAATGATCCCAAAATCCTGATCCTGGATGTGCATTCCCGAGGGAAATATTCGGGCTGTGTTTTCCTTCTCCTGCCTTCCCTCGTTCCCTGTAATCCCGAAAATACCTGGATTTGGGGAGTGGAATTCCTCTCCCTCCGCAAGAGTTTCTCCCTAAGGATGACTCTGCGCTTCCTATGGAAAAAACTGGGAATGACCCAGGAGGGCCGAGCAGCTCCCGATCCCTGACAGCAATTCCAGGAGGGAAAATCCCTGGGAAAACGGCGCTCTGGAATCCCAGCTCCCAAAAACTTTCGCTTTTCCCCCTCTGGATCCTTCCCTCTCCAAGCTGGAATTTCTGGAGCAGAACTTTGCTGGGATTTCTGGGATTAGAAAATTCCTGCCTGCGTGGCTGTGTTAGGGATGAACACTGGGATTTTCCAGGCTTTCAGGCCTCTCATCCCTGCCCTTTCCATGTTTTTTCCAGGGATTTAAAGCCTCTCATCCCTGCCCTGTCCCTGATTTCCAGAGCCTGTGGAATTTGGCAGCTCCTCCCTAAAACCAGGGAAATCCCATTTCACATCCATTCCCCACTTCCAGCTCCTTCCCAGCACTTTTCTTGTCCCATTCCCAAATAATTCCCTGATTTTTCACCATCCCATCCTACCTGAGCATTCCCTAAAATCCCCGGCAAGGCAATCCAGGAATCCTTTCCAAGCTTTCCCACGCTCCAGGAATAATTCCAGGTTTTCCGAGCTGTTCGACCTCTCTCAAGGGGACAATTGAGGCAGAACTTCCCCTGACAGTGCAGAATTCCCAAATTATCCTTCACGGAATCCAAGGGATATGCAGCACAATCCATCCAGCAGGAAGATTTTCCATTTCTTATATTCCAGTTTCCAGGAATTGTCCTTATGCCGAAGCAAGCAAAAATAAAATGTCAAACCCACAAAAATTGGGATAAACCAGGGAGAATTGGAGGATCTGCTTTGTTTATCCCAGGTTTTCCTGGAAAAGCTCTGCAAGGAGTGGGATTTTTTTTTTCCTGGAAATAATTGGATAATGGAGTTGTCCTGAATAATTGGATTTCAGCTCAGCCAGACTGGAGCAAACAGAGAAGGAAAAAAAAAGCTGGAAAGAAAAAAAGAGCAAAATCATTCCGGCAGCTAAAAAAATTCCCCAAAAAACCCAAATAAGGGAAAACAAAGGAGCAAAAGTAAGGAAATGTTTGGCTCTGAGGAAGGAGCTCTTTAGGAACAGCCGGGAATTGCAGAACAGCCAGAAGATTCCCTCTCAATCCCGAAAATCCCAGCTCAATTCCCACATTCCCAAAACACAAACAGAGCTCCACATTCCTCCAACATTCCCAAAATGTTGGGACTCACCGCATTGGACCTGCTCAGGGATGTGCTGACAGCGCAGGAGAATTTTTGGGAATTTTGCCATCCTAAGCTGTGTTTCCCCATTGTATGCCTGTTTTCCTGTTGTTTTCCCGTTATATCCCCATTTTCCCACTGTATCCCCTTTTTCCCATTGTTTTTCCATTAAATTCCTATTTTCCCACTGTATACTCTTTTTCTCATTGTTTTCCCGTTATATTCCTGTTTTCCACTGTATTCCTGTTTTCCCATTGTTTTCCCATTATATTCCCATTTTCCCATTGTTTTCCCATTATATTCCCGTTATATTCCTGTTTTCCCATTGTTTTCCTGCCGTATTCCCGTTTTCCCACTGTATTCCCATTATAATCCCGTTTTCCCATTGTTTTCCCACTGTATTCCCATTTTCCCATTGTTTTCCCATTATGCTCCCGTTTGCTCTTTGTTTTCCCATTCCCGTTTTCCCATTATATTCCTGTTTCCCCGCTGGTTTCCCGTTATATTCCCATTTTCCTATTCTATTC
>VZRM01003475.1:672384-684351 GCA_013397955.1 Grantiella picta
CCTCCATTCCCAATAACTCACCAGAATTCCCGTTTTCGCCTCCATTCCCAGTCATCACGCTGTGCTGTATATTCAAGTGCCGCATCCCGCGCACGCGCAAGGAGATCGAGGCGCGCTACGCCCAGCGCAAGGCGGCCAAGAACTACGCCGACAAACTGGACACTGTGCCGCCCCTCAACGAGCTCACCGAGATCCCAGGAGGTAATTCCCGCCTTTTTTTTTTTGGGATTGAGAAGGAAAAAAATCATTCCCTTTGTGGGAACGCGAAGTTGGTGACGCCATTGAGATTGACTCTTCCAGGGATGTTTTCTCTGGGCAGAAAATAAGGATATTTAGATAAGATCCTTCGGGTAAGAGGGAATTTTTCTGTTGGTTTGAGTTGGAATCGTTCCTTTATTCCCAGATTAAGGTGGGAAAAGACCCTCAGGTTCATTAAATCCTATATGCAACCAAATCCTGCTAAAAAGTGATGGGAAGTGCCATAATTCCTGGTTTTTTGAAGCCTCCCAGGATGGTGATTCCATCACCGTCATTCCATTGATGTCATTCCATTGATTCCATTGATGTCCATGATTCCGTCTCCATCATTCCAGTGATGGTCATTCCAGTGATTCCAGCGCTTCCCTGGACAGTCAATCCCAATCCTTAATCACTCTTCCAATTAGGAAATTTTGCCCCTAATATCAAGTCTGAACCTTTCCTGGGACAATTTGTGGCCATATCCCATTTTCCTATCAAAATCCGAGCCTCACCCTCCCATCAGGGAGTTGGGGAGAAAAATTCCATGTTTAAAATTCCCAGAAGGAATTAAGATTAACTAAAAGGCCACTCTTCGGGTTGAGGGTATAAATAGGAGCAGCTGGAATTCCCCATTCCCGGTTTTTCCCGGCGGGATGGGAGCAAACACACCAGGAATGTTGGTTTCCCGGCTCTCGGCGGCTCTCACTCTCCTTTCCTGATTCCATAGGCTCTCCCGAAACTCTCCTCACTCTCCCTGGCCATATCCAGTCCCGACCTCTCCACTCCCTGCCCGTGCTGAAGGAAGAGGATGAAATGATTCTCCAAGGAAATTAGGGATTGACTTCCTGCCTGCCTGTGGCTTCTCTTTCCAAGGGGATCCATCGACCCTTGGAATTTCTGCTTCTTCACTCCTGGATTTTTCCTCTTTCCTTGACACGTTTTTATGGCTTTTTTCCCTCTCTTTCCTATGTCTCTCTAAACTGTAATTCTATAAAAAGTGCTTTTCCTTAATTCAGGATGTGCTGCTTCAATCCTTGGGGAAAGAGGCAGATTCCAGCATTGTAGGAATTTGGGAATTTAGGAATTCCTTGGAGAAATTCTGCCCTACACCAGCAGAACGCAGAACTAAGAGCTGAACAATGGGAATTGCACAAATCCCAGGATTCAGGGGGTGTCCTGACATCTGAGCCCAAATTCCATGGATAAATCCTTGTTTACACTTAATCCTTGTCCTTAAATCCTTAAAATCCAACTGATTTCAACTCCAAGGTCGTCCAAAGGTGTGGATAATCCAATCTCGGAGCAATCCCACATTGCCCACATTTCAGCAGGAAATTGAGGGATTCTTTGATTCGCTGCCCAAAAAAACCAAATTCTGACTCCATAAATTCCGTAGATCCCAGGGAATGCAAAGGATTGTGTGGATGACAGAATTCCCAATCCATTCATTTGCTGCTGTATCCTCATCCCTCTGGAAAACCAATAATTTAAGGATGAGAATATCCCAAAAAGACAGAGAGGGAATTTGGTTTTACCCCAGAATAAATCTGGATCTCCTGGAAAAATCCTGTACATCCCACAGATATCCATGTGCTCCACCCAAAGGTTAGATCTTGGTGTGGATTTAATAATTCCATTGGAAGTTCATGATTTTGTAATCAAGTTACTAACTTGATTCCAAATTTATTATTAATTAATTCGTAATCAAATTCTTACAATGGAAATTCAGGAATAAATTCCCACAAGTTATCTGTAAGAAATCCATTTTTTCGGAGGCAGTCACACCGTGAGGAATATCCCAACTACCTTTTATCCCATTAAATTTGGATCACCCGTGGAGAATTCCAGAATTCTGGTGTTGATATTTGATAAAGGCTCTGGAAAAGATGTTCCTGGAAATTCCTGATCCTCTGGGAGTTGGCAGCCCAAATTTCCTGGAAAGAATCGATATTGGGATGGGAATTATCTCTTCCCAAGAGTGTTATCCATACTTATGGAGATGGATGTGGATAGCAGTGATTTTCCAGACTTCATCCAATTATTCATGGCGGAAAATAAAAATTTCCATTTTTTCCATGGGAGAGGAGGTGCTGAAGTGGAAGAGGCAAATTGTGCCTTAAAAAATCCTGGGAGTCTCCAGCCTTGGGAATTCCAAAGGATTCCTTCAGCTGAGGACTCCTGGGGTTGACAGATCTTTGTGGGACCAAATTCCCAGGTTTTCCCTGTGGAGATGCATCCTGATTCCAAAAAATCCTCCCCGTGCAATTCAGGCATTCCAATGGGAATTGTGGGAATCTTTGGGATTCATGTCCATGCTGGAATTTTTGTCTGGACACCTTGACAAAATCACAGATCCCGAATATATTCCAATGTTTAAATACTCCCAGTTCTCGGGATTATTTTATCCTATTTCACCTTTCCTACGATGGAATATCTTAATTCCTAAATGCTCTCCGTGTCATTTTTGGAATGTCGTAAAGAGCAAATCCTTCTGGGAATAAAGAAATGGATTTTAGGGCTCGGTGATTAAAACGGGATTTAAAACTTGATTTGTGCTCCATTCCCAGTTTTTGGGAGAAGAAAAAGCAGGATTTGGTCGGAGTTTCCCGTGTGGATCCATGGAGATCTCCAAGCATTCCAGTCTGAGGCTGCTCCAGTTGATTTTTTGGGAATTCACCTGGTTCCTACTATATTTTTCTGGGAAGGAGACAATGGGGTGGCTTGGGGCTTGTTTTTAGTCTTTATTTTTTTTACTGGAATGTCAGGAGTTCCTCTGGGATTGTAAGGAATGCTCTGTATTGTTCCACTCCCATTTTTTTATGGATAAATAAACGGCCACTCCCAAGCACAAAGGATGGAACTTTACTTCAATGTCCACACCGAAGGGATATTTTATGGAAATGCAAAAAAATTCAGGTTTCGTGGAATTCCAGAATCCTGGAATTGTTTGGGTGGGAAGAGACCTTAAGGATGATCCCATTCCATGGGCAAGGACAATTCCCTCTATCCCAGGCTGCTCCAAGCCCTGTCCAGCCTGACCTTGGACACTCCAGGGATCCAGGGGCAGCCACAGCTTCTCTGGGAATTCCATCCCAGCCAGGAATTCCTTCCCAATACCCCATCTATCCCTACTGCATTTCAGTTGAAAGCCATTCCCTCTTGTCCCGTCACTCCATCCCTTTCTCCAAATCTCTCTCCCTTTCCAGAGAAGGAAAAAAGATGCAAAAATTCCCCCATTTTCCTTGGATTTTATAAAAATTTATCCTCTGCTTTCCTCAAGCAAAGGAAAAACTTTCCATAAGAAACACATGGAATGTGATCCATGCTGAAGGGTCAAGTTCTGCTTGGGATGAGTTCAGGGCATCAATCCCTGATTTTGGGAGCACTTTGGGGAAATGGAACCACTTTCGGTGGAAAAAAATCAGGATCATTTTTGTTCCAAGGAAAAAAACCAGGGAGAGTTTTGTGCTATGAAATTCCTTCCCAATGATTGGATTGGAAGGGAATTTAGGGATCATCCCATTCCATGGGCAGGGGGAAATTCCATTATCCCGGGGTGTTCCAAGCCCCATCCAACCTGGCCTTGGACACTTCCAGGGATCCAGGGGAATCCACAGCTTCTCTGGGGATCTGTGCTGAGGCTTTCCCACCTTGAGAATAAAGATTATCCCAAATTCCTCTCCTAAAAAACTCATCCGGAACAAACAGCTGGATGGGAAAATCCCCATTAGGAGTATTTTCCATTTATCCCAAATTTCCAGCAGGGAGCAAGAATTTTGATCTATTCCCGGGTAATTTCAATTCTCATTAATCCTTTTCCTGTTTTTTTTTTTTATTTCCTATCATTCAAAACAGCTCAGGTTGCAGAAGAAAAAAAAGAGGAAGAAGTTCCCACTGTATCCGGAAAAGTGGAAAAGGCTCAGGGGAAGAAGGATGGATCGAAAGATTCCAAGAAGAAGGATGGAGAGAAGGAGAAGGAAGAATCCAAGAAGGAAGGGAAGGATGGTGCCAAAAAGAAGGAAGGAGAAAAGGGGGGAAAGGGAGAAAAGGGAGGAAAAGAAGAAAAAGGAGGAAAAGGGGGAAAAGGGGAAAAGGGGGAAAAGGGAAAGGATGGAGGCGACAAGAAACAAGGAGCTGGGAAAAAAGGGGAGAAGGAAGGCGAAGCTGGAAAATCAGGAGGTGCCAAAAGCAACGGAAAAGCCAGCGGGAATTCCAAAGCTCCGGCAAAGAAGAAATGACCTCCCTAAAAGGCAGGGCTGGGATTTTTTTGGGAATTCTCTGGAAAATCGCTGGGGGGGAGCACTGGGAGGATGTGCTTTTCCAGATATTCCAGCTGGAGTGCCACTGGATTCATGGATTGATTCCATTTTGGAGATCAAAGCGCTGGGATTTGGCTCTCCAAAGGAAAACTTGGATATTTGGTTGGAGAATAAATAAAAATCTCCAGTGGGAACAAGGAGAGAACAAAACTGGAACCGGAATGGGAATGAGACTTTGGATAAACATGGGAATGCACAGGGATGAGGAGCCAAACTAACGGGAAAATGGGATTTGTCCCAGATTTGTTCTCCCTGAGGACCTGGAGACTTTGGATAAAGATTTCTTTATCAGCACTTCCCCACTGGAATTTGCACATGGGGAATTTTAGGGATGATGTAAATTCCAGAAAAATCCCGAAGGATGGAGTTCTTCAACCTGTGAATTCCAAGAGCTTGTTTGGACATGTGGGAATTTTTCCTTCCTTCCTTCCCTCCCAGGTTCCTCTTTCCCTGGATCACTGCAGGTAACACAAGGAATTGCATCTCTTCCAGGAGATTCATCCACCCTTTTCCTGATTTTTTGCTGAGGCAATCCAGTTCTGAAAGCTGGAATTGTGCTGCACTTCCCTGGGGCTGTTATTCCCTCACTTCCTGGGGATTTCTGCGGAGTGGTTTTATCAGGAAAAACATTTTTCCAGGTTTTTTTTTTTTGGTAAATATTCTAACAATTTATGCCTTAGAATTCCCATCTGTGGGGGATTTGCTTCCAAAGCTTTTTGGGGATAGCATGGAAAGTCTTGGGATGATGAAAATTTGGGATATCCACTGGCACGGAATTGGCTGCCTTTATTCCAGGCCTTCATTCCTAAATCCCAGGAATGAGATTTATTTTATATTTATTTGATTTTTTTTCCAGCTGTTTTCTCCTCCCGCTGTTTCGCCAACACAGATTTATCACCATAAAGACATTTCCCATTTTTCCCACTTTTCCTTGTCCCGGTTTTCCTTTCTCTTCTCTCCTCCCCAATTCATCCTGGTGGGAAATGAGCCCAGAAAAATTCAGGGAATATTCAATCAGCTCCAAAAACGCCCCAAAATTCCAGAACTCCTGAAAAGATGGAAAACTTGAGAGAGGTTGGGAATGATGTTTGGGAAGAGCATGAGCAGTGCCAGTTGGGAATTCTGGGAATCGGGGTTGGGAATTCTGCCCAGCGGAGCCCTAAATCTCCATCCTCAGAATGGCACCGATGGAAAAATGGGAATGTGGACACAGATATTGGATTTCATTTGGAATCTCAATCTCAATCCAAATTTGTTGGGAATGGTCACAGATACTGGATTTCATTTGGAATCTCAATCCCAATCCCATTTTTTCAAGTCCCTCTTTAATCAGAAATCACAACCAAAAAGTAAGATTTTAACATTAGATTCCCTGGGATCTGCCTTATCCCACTGGGAATTTTGGGAAGGGAAAACTCCAGGATGGGATCCAGCTGGGATTTGGGCAGGAAAACTCAGATTTCCTGTCCTGCAGCTGGAATTGTGATGGAGAGCTGTGAATCCCGCTGGAAATTTGGGATTTGCTGAGGCTGCTGGCTTCGTCTGGAAAGAGGGAAAAGGAGTGGATTTATGGATTTATTACCAATCCAAAGGTTTCCAGGAAGAAAATCCACTCCTTTACTCCATGAAATTCCTCCTCCCACATCCAACTTCCATCCCTATCCCATTAAAAAATAATCAAATTCCAAAATAAAATAATTGTTTGGATTGGTGGATCCTTTGAAATCCACCTTCATCCCTTCTTTTCCAAGAAAATATTCCAAATCCTATGGATCAGATCCCAGCAATTCATGGGAATGTTTTACTGATTGAGGGGGGAAAAGAAATTAAAAATTAATTTAAAAGAAATTAAAAATTAATTTATCCTTTGGGAATAAAGTGTGGATTAAGTTGGGCTGGAATTATTATGTGGGGGTGGAATTCAGGGAATTCATTTTTGGGATCAGGGAATACATTCCTGGAGGCTCCAGGGAACATCCTGTCCCAAAAAATTATTCCAGTTCCCGAAGTTGCCACGGAAGGAATAAATTCCCAACCCCAAATCGTTGTTTTCCCCGATCCAGTGGGATCTGGAAGTCGGGAAGTGAGAAAAAGGCGGAAAATTCCATCCCGGAGAAATTCCAGCATTTCGGGAATTGCTTTTCCGCCAGCAGGTGGAGAAATTGCCTTGGAAAATCCACAGCCGCGGGGCTGGAGTGCGGCAGAAGGAATTTTAGTGGAAAATTGGATTTATTTTTTATGGATTTCGGTGGGAATGGAATTCCAGAGGCCAAAATTAGGATTTAATTCCCAGAAATCCAGGGAATAATGACAGCATCGCTCATTCCCTTGGATTAAGGTGATACTGTTTCGTGGCAAAGGTGGGAGGAGGAAAAACCATCCAGCCTGGATCAGGAAAAAATTCCAGGATCTCCACAATTCCATAGATTCCATAGAGGGGATCTTTTCTGGGATATTAGAATTGATTTTAATGGGAATCTGGGCTTAGTTGGGATGGAAAGTTAAGCCTGGATTTGGGAAATCTTCCAGCTAAGGATGTTCCAGGCGTTGGTTTATCCAGATTTTCTCCCTGGATTGTTTTTCCATGGATAGTAGAAGAGAAAGTTGGGTTAAATTCCTAATGGATGGAAGAGATTCCGAAAAAATCTTATTTTTGTTGGAGGATAAAACTAAAATTAGCCCAAAAAGTTGAATCCAAAGGATTTCAGGGAGGCTGGATGAGCAGGAGGAGATGGAAAAGCGGACTTTGGAATTGCATTTGGAATCATTCCTTTGGGAAAGAATCCTGGGCAAAAGCTGCTTGTAGAATTTTCCTCATGGATTTTTAGGATTTTTAGCATTAGGGAAAAGCAGGGAAAACGCAGAGACGCCAAAGTGTATCCATGGCTCAGAAATTCCAGGATATCTCCAAAGGGCCAAACCCTCTAGAAGAATTCCAACTGGCACAGAGTCTCTCAAGGAAAAACCTGGGATTTTTCCCTCTCCTTCCACAGTGGGAATTCCAGGAACTGCTGGGATTTTATTTTACAAAATGTATTAGTTCATTTTATGAAATTTATTCTCTTATAAAATTTTTAAAAGGATATTTTATATCATAATGTGGATCTAAACATCGGAAATTTTTGGGTTGTGCTCCCTTTGGAATTGCAGCAAAGAAAATCTGGCATCTCCTGCTTAAATCCGTGGAAAACCAACCCCAAGGAGTGGGAGATTCCCTTTTCCAGGTGGGTGAAATCCCTGGAAGCAGAGCTGTACAAACCTTGGGATTTTCCCATTCCAAGTGGCCAAAAAAATGAAAGGATCAACTTCCCAAGGATTTCCCGGGTTGGAGATTGAGCTTTTCATCCATAGGTCAGGTTGGGATTTGTATTCCTGACATTTGTCAGAGGTTGGGATTTGCAGCCTTTAAAAATTGGGAATTTTTGACCAATGAAAAGCTGTCAAATGCGCCTTTCCTGATTTTTTTTTTTTTCCAGGATGGGGTGTGGTCCTTTCCCAGAATTCCCATCCGGCTCAAAAATCCTCCCGGGGCAAAATTCCAAGAATCCCTGAGGTTCCTCAGACAATAACAGGGAGATAAGCAAGGCGCTCCATGATCCCAAATTTCTCCCGGCCATTTCCCACGGCACTCCCCTCCTCCCCACACAGGGAATTTTATGATCCCAAACTTTCCTTGCTGGAAAAAATCCGGGGAAAAAAAATCACCTGGAGTGACGAAAGCCACCGTGCTGAATGTCACAAACAACGCCAAAGCCACATTCCCTTCCAAGGATTCTCCAGGGATTTGATCCCAAATAATAGCAGCAAAGCTTCCCTGAACTTCCCAATCTTCTCTTCCCATAAAACTGCCTCGGGTTATTCCAGGGAGGTCATGGATACAATGGGAATTCTCGGATTTAAGGGCCAATAAAAATCCAGATTTGCATTCCGAGTGTGCCGGGGAGAAAGCGAGGAGGTGCTGGAGGAGCTGGGGATGGGAATGAGGAAAACAAGGCGTGAAAAATTGGGAATGGGCTTTTTACGGAATGATTTGGGTTGGGAATAAATGAAAACAGGATTTATTCTGATTTCCTCTGGAATGTGCCACCATTCACGCTCAGGAATTCTCCTTCTTAGCATGTAAATCCGTTAAAAAATGGTTCACGTGGAATTCCTCTGCTCTGGATGGCCTCAAATCCCAAATTTCCAGCCTCACCTTGGTCCAAACTTTTCCCACATTCCCTCGGGAGAAATTTTGGCTTCCAGGAGGGAATCAATCCCTCCATGGATTCAGGGATTTGGAAAGGACTGGATTATCCCACTGATGGGATGATTCCCATTCCAACCATCCCATCACTCCATGATTTTATGATTCCATGATTTTATGACTCCATGATTTCATGATTCCATGACTTCCAAAATTCCAGCAATGCCCCAACCCTGATCGGGTTTTTTTGGGATTTGGGGTGTTTTTGCTCCATATCTTTTGGAGCCTAAACCTTTGGGATTTTGGCCGTCTGGAATAAGATCCATCCGAATTTTCCATGGAGCTTGGAGAAGCAGTGTGGTGGGGAAGGAATTCTCTAGGAAAAGGAGCCTCTATTCCCAAACTTTCCCTGTGTTTGGAGTTGTGGATTCCTTGGAAGCAAAATCCACCTTTTCTTCACGTTGACTCTGCAGAGCCAAAGATTTAATGGGAAAATCGTCTCCTTTGCCTTCCAGCTCATCCAAACGTTTGGCCACGTTCCAGCGGCAGAATTTTTTTGGGAACGACTTCAGAGGTTTCCATCCCATCCCAAATTTGTGGGAATTACAGGAGAGTTTAAAGGAATTAAAAGGAAAGTTCTCCTTTCGGGAATCAATCTGGAAGCCATCGAGGGAAACCGGAGAGGGGCAGAGAAATTCCAACTTGCCCCTTTTTATCTCTCCGGTTTCCAACTCAACTTTCATGGGAATGGTTTGGGGTTTTTTCCTGGCCTCTGGAATGTTGCTGGATGTGGGATAAAGGCTATGGAATTTCACGGATCCAGGATTTTTGGGGCTATTTTCGCTTTGAAGGATGCGGAATGGGAACATCAAAGGATACCTCGTGGGGAAGGGGGGTGGAAAATCCTGGGGTTTCCTACAAATTGGAAGACAATCCTAGGGGTTTTTTTTGGGAAAAGAATCCAGGCTGGATCATCCTTCAAAGGATTGGGGTCAAAGCAAATAATGGGATTTTTGGTGGGGTTTGAGGATCCCAAAGAACTCCAAGTTTTGGGTTCTCAGAGATGATTTCATCCCAGAGCAGGCAGAGCCAGAGGAAAAACACAGGAAGGGCTCTAAATCCAGGAATTCCCTTGGAAAACATTTTCCAGGGCAGGGAAGGTCCCACCTTGCATATATTTCCAGATGAGAATTGGGAAACCCTTTTACAAAATCCTACAGAAAAAAAAAAAAAAAGAAGAAAAATCCCTTAAAAAAAAGAGACAATGATGAAAAACAACAACCCTAACCTCAAAAACCGTGGAAACATGGATTAAAAAGAGGGAGAAGCAACCAGGAGAGGAAAATAAACTCCCTGGAGATGGATTGGAATGGGAATGACTTTAAATCCCTTCTCTCCCAATCTCCAGGGAGGTTAAATTTTCCAAAAATTGGCTCTGAATTCCATCATTTTTATTTTGTCCCATTTTCTCCTTGAGCCAGGGAATTCCCAAAGCAGGGATGCCAACATTTCCTTTAACAAGCAGAGCCTCTGGGAAATATCCTGAGAGATTTATCCAGTAGTTCACTGACCCAATCCAGGATTCTGGGATTATATTCCCAAAAATAATGGGAGCTAAACCCTTCGGACCCCTGGGAAAAGACATGTGCCAGTCAAAGCCATGGGGTGAAGATGTCCCTATGGAACACACAATCCCTGGAAAATTCTTCCTGGGTTTGCTATTCCTGACAATCCGTGTTTCCCAGGAAAGAGGTTTTCCCACCAGTTACGGATATTCCAGATTCCGGAATTATGGAATTCCAGGCCGGTTTGGGTTGGGAGGACTCTAAAGCTCATCCATTTCCAAGCCCATGTCACAGGCAAGGACATTTTCCACTAATCCTGGATGCTCAGAAAACCAGGATGGACGTCCCTGGAATGTCTCCTTCTCCAGCTCATCCCAGATTTCCCCACCTCTTCCTAAGGGAGAAAATAAAAAGGGAAAAGCTCCTTAAACCCTTCCATTAAAAACCCCAAGCCCACAACTCAAGCGACCCTCAGTGAACGTTATCCCCTCATCCTTGCATCTCCGAATTCCGAAGAATTCCCATTCCAGCCAGCCCGGGATTTCTGCTCTCCCCAGCAGCTCTGTGAGCCCAAACTCCGTGATCCATCCCACAGAAAAACCCAGGAACTACAGGATTCCTCTTTCTTTCCAGACACACACGGCATTGATCCCAGGCTCTGTTTTATGGGATTTGGAGGGGGGAAAATGGGATGGGAACAGGATGGGGGAAACCATGAGGGAATTTCATTTACAAAGCCAAGCCCTGTTCTGGTGGAAATCAAAATTCCTGGGTTTTTTTTTCCCCTCTGTATTAAACTCCCTGTCCTTTTACAGGAAGTGTTAATAAAGTCCCTCGGGATCTTTCAAATGGAATTTTCAAAAATCATAATTCCCCCATTGGCCTCGGGATCCACCGCAGGGGGATAGCCTGGAGCCAGGGAATGTTTGGGAAGCCTGTAAAAGAACCTCGTTAAGTTGGAATTCTGAACAAGAAAGTTCTCTGGGAGTTACTTCCGATCTCCGGAGCAAAGGGAAAAGATGGATTTCCCTGGGATGGAGGGAGAGCAGCGCTTGGGATGAGGCAGGGAAAAACAGCAAGGAAAGGTCCTCCTGGACCTCCTGCTCCAGGGATTTGTGTCTTCAAGGATCTCTCCTTTTTCCTGGAGCTCCTTTGGTCCTCGCAAAGAAACATTTCCATGTGGGAGGAGGTGGGAAGAGGCTTTGGAATGTTGGAATTGGGTCAGGAAGAGACCATTCCAGTGGGATTCGGATTTGGGACACGGCAAGGTGGGAATAAACATGGAAAGGCTGGGATGGAATGATCCCGGAAAGGGGCAGAGCCCAGGGAGTGAGCAAGGCACACTCCAGGGGAATGGGAATAGGAATTGGGATAGGAATGGGAATAGGAGTAGGAATAAGAATAGGAATAGGAATATCCGTAGAGAGGGATAGGGATAGGGATAGGGATAGGGATAGGGATAGGGATAGGGATAGGGATAGGGATAGGGATAGGGATAGGGATAGGGATAGGGATAGGGATAGGGATAGGAACAGGAATTGGAACAGGAATTGGAACAGGAATTGGAACAGGAATTGGAACAGGAATTGGAACAGGAATTGGAACAGGAATTGGAACAGGAGTAGGAGAAGGAAGAGGAATAGAAATAGGGATAGGA
>VZRM01003475.1:684363-695467 GCA_013397955.1 Grantiella picta
GGATTGAGAATAGGAATAGGAATAAGAGTAGGAACAGCAATAGGAACAGGAATAGGATTGAGAATAGGAATAGGAATAAGAGTAGGAACAGGAATAGGAACAGGAATAGGCTATGCAAAGGCCTCCAAAATCCGGTGTTCCTTCAGGATTGTCCCTTTCCTTATCCCTTCAGCCTGGAGAACAAAGAGAGTCTTTGCAGCCCTTCCAGTGGCACTGGATGATCCCAAAGGTTCCTCCCAACCCAAATTCTGGAATTCCTGGATCGTGTGGCACTTGTTTCACACAGGTGGCACCAAACTAGTCCCAACGCAGTCAGACACTGCTGGGACACGGAGTATTCCCAAGAAACTCTGAGGAAAACCATTTGGATGTTCCTCAGGACCAATTTTCAACTCCTGCTGGATTATTCCTATCGTCAGCCTTGTTTAAATGCTTCCCATTCCCTGAGCCATGGAATATCAAGGCAAGAAAAAGCAGAGGGGTGCCAAGGAAACAGCTGGCAGGGAAAGTGGGAAGGATTAAAGGATCATCACAGACTACAAAGCTGTAATTCCCAACTTTCTCCAGCTCTGTTTTCCTCCCTCTGTCGCCGCCAGCTCTCCAGGAGCATTCTGGATAATCCATTCTGGGATGATCCGATGGCCTCGACTTCCCCTTCCCTCCAGAGCTTCATCCTGGTTATATTTAGTTCCAATTTGGAATTTTAACCAGCCTCGGTGGGGTTGTGTCCTGCGAAAGTGAAAACTGGGATTAGTCACAGCCGATCCCTACAAATTCCATGCCTCAGGGTTTTGGGAGCTTTTCCAGAGGGATTAAACAGAGCTCAGGCCAAATTAGTCCTGGGTCAGGGAGAAGATGCTTGCAGGGAATGACAGACTTGCCATGCAAGTCCATGGCTGGAAAGAACTTCCAGAGGAAGAGGGAATGCGCTGAATTTTGCCCGGAGTGCTCCGGCAGTTGTTAACCACATTCCCAGCCCACCTGGAAAGGGATTGTGTTGTTCCCTCCGTCCTGCCTCGGTGCCCAGGAATGTGGAGGCCATGGAAAGCCCGAGGGAAAGGGGGAATGTGCGGTGGGAGCAGTGACCTGAATCCCAGGACATTTGTGCGACATTCCCGGCCCCGTGCGTCCCCTGGGGAATACCAGGAACCGCCTGACCCCTCTTGGAATGAACCCAGGGAAGCAAAATCCATAAAAAACCATTCCCAGCAAGGTCCTGCTGTGGCTCAGAGCTGGTGTTGAATTGGGAATTTTCAAAGGGCAAAGGCACAGGAGCTCCAGAATGGAATATTCCGGATTTTATTTTTCATTCCCAGTCCCTCTGGATCTGTCCCTGGGCACCACTGACCAGGGCTTGACTGCGTTGTCTCCACCCCCATCAGTTATTCCCACAAATTCCAATCCCTCCCAAGCCTTCCCAGCCCTCCCAATCTTTCCTCATTAATGACGTGTTGAGGTCAATCAAACTTTCCCTGCACTCTCGGAGATGAGACTTTGAGTTTGCCAAGGGAATCCCAAGGAAAAGGAATGAGGGGTGAATGGGGGTGATCGGGAAAATTAATTCCGTAAGATCTCATGGAATTGTCACCTCAGCCGGATTTTGGCGTGGATAACATGGAAATCGCCAGAAAAATCCGTTATCCCTCTCTGTGCAATCCATATGGAGAAATCAACATTTCTGGGATATTTCGCATCAACCCAACCTTGGTGTTTGCTGCGGGAAGAGAGGAATCTCTCCCTCAGTTTGGGAATTCTTCACCTAATTCCATGAATATCCTGGAGAAGAGGAGGCTTAGGAGGATCACCACAAATCATGGAAAAGGATCCCATGGATGGGAGGCCCTGGAATTGTCTGGAGAGGACAGGGAATGCACAGGAAAAAAGCAGGAATTACGTGACAATCCCAAATCTCTGCGGCAAAGGGGGATTTTTCCAAGCTTTAATTTTTGCCAACTGTGTGTGAATTTTATTTTAGGAAGAGACAGGACTCCAAATTCCACTTGATTTTTATTTTTTCATTCGGGCCCAGTAAAATACTCTCCTTATTTATGGAAACAGCTGGGTCGCGTTCCCACTTTTTATTTAAATAAGGAAGCTAAAGCCCTTGCTAGACTCTTTTAATCCAGCATGACACGACTGAAAGGAGGTTTTGGATTAAAATCCCAAAATCTTGGAATGGTTTGGGTTGGATCATCTCATTCCAACCCCCTTTCACGGACACATCCCACTCCAATAAAAGGGTCAGGAAGTATTATCGATGCTGGAATTATTGAAATGCAGGGAAGCATTTTAAAGGAGGAGTGGTTTCCATGGCAACCATTCATCCCAGCTCCCACCATTCCCGTTTCCAGCCTCTGTTTTCCTTCTTCCAGCCAACAACAGCTTCCTGCCCATCCAGTGACTCAGCCCTTCCCTGTCCCAGTCTGTCACCTTGGGAAAGCCAAGGAAAAGAGAGCCTTCCCTGATCCTTCCTGGCAGTGCTGCTTTTGGAGTATTTGCCTTTTCCTTTCGGGATTTGCACCCCAGAACTGGATAGTTGGGGGCAGAGGAAGTTTAGGTTGGTTGTCGGGAAAAATGCTTCCCTGGGAGGGTGGGGAGGGGCTGGGATGGAATTCCCAGAGAAGCTGTGGCTGCCCCTGGATCCCTGGCAGTGTCCAAGGCCAGGCTGGATGAGGTTTGGAAAAACCTGGGATAATGGAAGTTATCCCTGCCCATGGAAATGGACCATCCTTAAAATCCCTTCAAACCCCAACCATCCTGGAATTCTGGGATTCCACGTGATTCTGTGGAAAAAACCCACGAGTATTATGTGCTGCATTTCCAGAGTGTTCCCAGCTGGATGAGGGAGTGGATTCTTCCCCTCTTCCCAGCACTGGGATCCCATTTCCGACGGGCCAGGGAAAGTTTGAATGACCCCAACACGTCATTAATGAGGAAAGATTGGGAGATCTGGGAAGACTTGGGAGGGATTGGAATTTGTGGGAATAACTGACGGGGGTGGAGAAAACAGAGCCATGCCCTGGTCAGTGGTGCCCAGGGACAGATCCAGAGGGACTGGGAATGGAAAATAAAATCCGGAATATTCCACTTCATCAGTTGGTCTATCTCCACTGGGAAATAGACCAACACTGGAAGGTGCTGCCCTTGGATTTATGGAATATTCACCTGTGGAGACATTCAGAACCACCTGGATGTGGCTGTGGTGGATCCTGCTCTGAGCAGGGGTGTTGGAGGAGATAATCGATAAATTCAGGATAATCAATAAATTCAAGGTAGTCATTAAATTCAAGGTAATCCATCAATTCAGGATAATTGATAAATTCAAGATAATCGATAAATTCAAGATAATGGATAAATCAAAGATAATTCAGGATAATCAATAAATGTATTGATAAAAAATTAAAGGTGATCAATCAATTCAGGATAACCAATAAATTGGAGAGCAGAGCACCTCAATCTGTCACTGGCTGGAAAATTCAAGGTGCACTCTCAGATCCTTGGTTTTCCTCACGGGCAGGATTTGGGAAGCTCTGTGTTGAGTCCAAGCTGGGAATTCCATTGGATACCTGGGGCAGTTTTCCCAAAAATCTTTGTTTGTCTCCCATCTCCTTCCCCCAGAGCTCCCTGTGGAGACTTCTCCTCATGGCAGCACCATCCCAGCTTTTTCTCCTGCCAAACTCAAAGCCATTTTCCCCAGCATTCCAGGTAATTCCGGGATTTCTGGGAATGGGAGGATATTTCGGTGGGAGATAATTCCAGCTGTGCTGTCCTACCCTCACCTGGAATTTCCAAAACGATGTTTTGGGTTTCAGAGGTGACTCCAGCCGGGAATAAAGACAACCTTGAGGGAAGACAGTGGGGCGATTGTGCCTCGGCTAAATCCAGTTTTAATTCCCTCCAAGTAGATGTCCTAATTTGCAAATTGCCGCTCTGGGATCGAGATCCTACATCCCACGTGGAGTTCAAATATCAGCAATTCCCTAGGGATCAGGTGGGAGCTGATTAAAAGCAGCAAACCACAAATGGCTCTTTCCTTGCATTCATCATTCCTGCTGAACTCCACGTTTGCTTTGGCCTAAAAACTTTGGCCTTTCCAAAAAAAGAGACTCCCACAGTGGCTGAGTTGAGCTTTTTATTTTTGGAATTTTTTCCCCCCCCCTTCTGCCTGGAATTCTCCTCGCCCAGCGTTTGGGTGGTCAAATATCGTTCGTGCACCTCGGGGTTGTTATTTTTCGGTTTGTCTCCCATAATAGCCCAAATCTTCATCCGTGGGTTGTCTGGAATTTAATTGTGGGGTCGGCAGGGAACGTTCTTCCCAGAAAAACGAGGAGGAGCTGGAGGAGCGAAGATGGTTAACCAGAAAAGCAAACAAAAGCAGCTCCGAGCCGTTCATTAGGATCGAAAATAGAGTTTTGCGGGACACCCTGGGCGAGCAGGATGAGGGGATGGGAATTGGGGAGGGAAAAAAAAACCATTCAGGTGGGGGGGGAAGAGCCAAACTGCAGCCTGTAATTTTCCAAAAGGAGAAAATTTGGAGCAGGAGCCTTGGGATGTGAGGTCAGCTCGCTGTCTGCCAGGATGGAGTGGCTGAGTTAAGCTGGGCTCAGCATTTTCACCCAGCTTTTATTTAGGAAAATTACCAAAGAAATTTAAATTAAGCATAATTTGAATTTTTTAAAAAAATGCTTGTTGTGCTTCCTCACCACAAGCACTGATAGCAATGCTGTGATCGTTAATAAATCTCTTCTTTATTATTCATGATCTCTTATTTCTTATTCATGCTCTTATTTATTATTCATTATCTTGTATTTATTTCCTGATAGACACTCTTGGTGAGCTGACAAATGCTAAAATCTGTGTCCACAAAAATAAACCAGAAAAGGGCATTTTCCTCCCAACCAAAAAAAGTGAAATAAAAATTTGATTTTTTTAATTGAAAAACAGCAATGTTGGAAAATTTGTGCTAGATAAAAGCTTTGATTTCATTTTTAGCAGATGTGATTTTTTTCCATCTTTGGGATTTGATTTCCAGCTGCTCGGGGAGAGGCTGATTTAAATTTTTTAATTTCTGTTACAGGAACAGCTTGGTGAGGCCTTGCTCAGTACAGATCGGAGATTTTAAATCCCCTGGAATCATTTTAATCCAGTTATTCCATTATAAAGCAGGATGGAGTCCATGTGGATCTGAATTTAATCCAAGCTTGTGTAAAGCTAATCAAAATTAACTCGAAACAGCAGCTCAGCCCCAATTCTTGTTGCAAAGAGCAGGAGATGGAGACCAGGATTAACGGAAAATCATGGAATTGTTGAGGTTGGAAAAGAGCTTTAGGATCACCGAGTCCAATAGGACTGAGCCATGTCCCCGAGTGCCACATCGACGTGGATTTTAAATCCCTCAGGACTGAGACTCCACGGCTGGACAACCTTTTCAGTGACTGGATTTTTCCTAAAATCCAATTAAAACCTCTCCTGGCACAAATATCCTCTTTCCTTGTTCCCTGGGAGAAGAGGCTGACACTGCTCAGCTCACAGAGATTTCAGGATGTTCTTCCCAGATCCGGAAAACAAACCCAGTTCAGGGATCTTTAGGATTTCTGGAAATCCAGAAATCCCAGGCTGGGATTGAGCATTGCCTTGGGCAAATTAATCCAGAACTCCTTTTTTTAAACTCTTCCCAAATGAAAATCTGTTTTCCAAAAGGTGATGAAATTCAATCTGAGCGTATTTTTGGGAGTGGAGGGAATGGAAAAGAGGGCTGAGCAAAGAGATCCAAGGAAAACCGGTTTGTGATGGAAAGAGACAACAGGAACTGTTCCTAATCCAGTTAAAATCTCCAGATTTAGTGATTTTTTGAAGGGAAAACTTTTCCCTTTCCAAGTATCCAACTGCCTGCCAGTTGTCAGCGCCTGAATTCCATTGGGCACCCAATGATTTTATCAAGGTGAGCCAAAATATTTCCTATGCTCAGGGAAAACCACAAAATCCCTGGAGTTATCCTGAGGGGAAACCTGCAAAAAATCCGCAGAGGAGCTGTTTGTAACGTCTTAGAGTGACAGAAAACAGGGAATTGCTTCAGCCTGGAGGAGAGCAGGGTTAGATGGGATATTGGGAAGAAATAATTCCATGGGAGAGCGGTGAGGGACTGGAATGGAATTCCTGGAAAAACCATGGCTGCTCCATCCCTGGGAGTGTCCAAGGCCAGGTTGGAGAGGGTTTGGAGCAGCCTGGGACAGTGGGAATTGTCCCTCATTCCCAAAGGATGAGCAGCTGGAAGTTTTGCCTCATCCTTCATTTCATCACATCCTCTGAACTTCAAGGGCAGAGACTTTGGGCACGGAGCTGGAACAAGAGCCAGGGAGTTGGGAATAAAAAGCTTCGTTTTCTGATCCCGAGCCAGTGGAAAAGCCATCTGTGAATTTCGGGATGGATCAGATTCCTGCTGGAAAGCATTTCCAAGGAATGTGTTCCTGGTGTTTCTCTTTACACCAGGCAGAGCAGTCACTGCTGATGTCACTCTGCATCCAGGCCATCCCTGTTATCCCAATCCTAACGTTAATCCAAATTTCATCCAGTCAAAAACCTCCAGACAATTCCTTTGGAGGGCTGGGAGTGGATTTAGAGTCAATAAACATCTGGATTTGGAATTAAATGACCTTTCTAGCTGGATTTCTCCTGAAAAAAAAAGCAGGATTTGAGAGAAAGAGGCTCCATTCCCCACAGCCAAGGATTTCCAAGGCAGATGGTGGTGCTTAAAATAAATAAGGAAAAATGAGGCAAATTAATTCTCCACTCTGTCAGCATGAAAACATCAGCAGTGCTCCCCTATCTCCATCTCCAGATGAATGAGGGCTCCACCCTCATTAAAACCTTCTGCACTAATTAAACACCATTTTTTAGGAGTGTTAAAAGCTCGGGAAGAGACAAAAGTCTCCTGTTTATGAAATAATTCAGGATAGAAAAATTGGGATTGATGGAGGAGTTCTCCCTGCTGTCCCCACTGAAATGTGATTCTGGCTTTCATTTAAAAAAAAGGATATAAAAATACAAGGAAAAAAAATAAAAGAGATTTAAAAAAAAATCTCTGGCTTTGGGTGGCCAAGGGGTTTCTATTTTCAGTTCATAGCCAATGGATTTTGGGAATTGAAATCCCAAATCACCCCTGGCTTTGAAGGGAAGGAGACAGAATGAAAGCAGCAAACCACTTGCAAAGTCTGCCTCTCAAAATGCACCTTTTTCCCCTCAGAAGTGGTTTAGGAGAAAATGCTTTATGTTGCAACCACAAAATGTTGGGTTCAAGAAAAAACAGCAAAAATCTTCATTCCCAGCTTCTAGATTTTGCTTCCATGAGAGCATCAGGACACATGGAAGGGGAAAATTTTCCCAATTTAAGACCAAGATTTCCTAAAATTTCCTGAAGTAGAGAAATCTCTGTGCCTGCAGCAGTTTCGCAGAATGAGAGGGTTCCATATCCTCATCCCTGAGGACCCAGACCTTGGAAAATCCTGGGATTTGGGGGCCTTTTTAGTGGCTGCTTTTCCTTCAGAGGGAAAAGCAGATGAGTTGAAATGGCAGAACTCACAGTTTGGTCTCATCCATCCATCCATCCATCCATGTATCCATTAATCCATATTTCCATTAATCCATGCATCTATCCATGCATCCATGCACCCGTGTATCCATTAATCCATCCATGTATCCATCCATCCATCCCTCCATCCATGTATCCATCCATCCATCCCTCCATCCATCCATCCATCATCCATCATCTATCCATAGTCCATCCCTCCATCCATCCATTCATCCATCATCCATCTATCCATCCATCCATCCATCATCCATCATCTCTCCGTCGTCCATCCCTCCATCCATCCATTCATCCATCATCCATCCATCCATCCATCCATCCTTGTCTCCAAAATGAAGGAACAGATTTTAGGAGGGAATTACAGCAATGCTTTGCTTTGCAATCAGAGGGTGTTGATTCCCTCATTTATTGGCCATTGGATCATTTAGTGGAATAGCTTGGATTCCAAGTAAAAGAGAATCCAAAGTGTGGCTCCACTGCCGCCATCCAACTTGTATTCCTGAAGAATGCCATGGGAACGGGAAGTTTTCAGTCTTAAGTAGGGAATTTGAAAGGGAAATCTCATTGCTGCCTTCAACCACCTAAATCCCAGCTGGAAGAAGAAAAATTCCCTTTAAAGATGGAATATTCCCTTTAAAGATGGAAAATTCCCTTTAAAAATTGAAAATTCCCTTTAAAAATGTCACATTGAAAGGTCCAAAATGCTTTTCTTTTCCTCAGCCTGTGGAAATGTTCCAGCTGGATTTAAATTCCTTCTATCCATACAATCATGGAACGGTTTGGCTTGGGAAGGACCTTAAGGATCATCTAATTCCCTATATCCAAGACTTTTCCTAAAGAACACTTCTTTTGAATATTGTCATCTCTTCCTGCTTTTAGATCCTCAGGCTGAAATCTCCAGACTGGAAAAGTGAAACCTGGGTCTGCTGATAACATTTGGAAAGAACTGTGGATCTCCTCTTCCCAGAATCCCCATTTTCCTCCTCCTCCCATCAAATTCCTGCCTCTCTCTGCTCCACGGCCCCCAGTTCGCTGGCAGTGCCTGATTTTTCTGCCTCGCTGTCTTAATTTCACCTTTAACTGCCAAGCACAAACTCCACCAAGAAATAAATCCCACATTTTCCCTTTCTCCCAGCAGGAAGCTCCATAAAGAATCCCTCATTAGCAACCTCAGAGCCTCCAGAGATGCTCTTTAACAGCTCCTTCCCCTCGGAGCTTTAGGGGCTGAAATAATTCACACAAAAAATGAAAATATCTCGTTTTCCTGATTGTTCCTCAGCGGGAAAGACATTCCAGGCATGCCAATGATACCTCCCTGATAATTCCTCCCAGGGCTGGAATTCCTGGGCGTTGAGATGCAAAGCACTGCAGGGATCAGCAAATCCATCACCCAGAACCACCAATAAACAAAATATTTGTTTATTTTGTTTATTTTGTTTATAACACAAAGAAAGGACAAATTGGCCTCCAGCTGCTCCGTTTGGACAGGGCTTGGAGCAACCTGGGATAGTGGGAGGTGTTCCTGCTCATGGAATGGGGTTGGAATGGATGAGCTTTAAGGTTCTTTCCATCCCAAACCATTCTGGAATTCCAGGATTTTTCCCATCTGCTCCGTGTCCACAAGACAGCTCACAGGTCACCCTGAATCCCAGGTTATCCTGAAGCCCAAGCAGAAAAAGGCTGGAATAAAATGTAACAACACTGAATATTTGGACATTCCAATTTTCCCCTCCTTATTTTAAATTTTACTATTTTCAGCTGCTTTTCATTAGCTCTTAAATCCTTCCAGCAGCTTTGAACCCTTCCCTGTCCCTTCCAAGCACCCCCAAATTAAAGACTGCTTCCCCTGTACTGAATCCATTAAAAACCGGGAATAGAGACCAGAGGGTTTGGATTCCCTTTTTTTTCTTTTTCCTTTTTTTTTTTTAAAGCCGAGACATTCCTTGTTTTATTATTTCCCCACATTTTGAAACCACGGCAGAAAGAGCTGCCATTTGCAGGTCCCAAATTCCAGCTTGTAAAATATTCCCAGAGTTTTCAGGCAGGGCTGTACAGTAGAGTTATTTATAGAGATCTTTTTTCCTCTTCTTTTTTTAGGGAAGGAATAAAATGGGGAAAAATGGGATTTTTTGGTGCAAAAAGCGCTTTGCCCACTGTGCTTCAACAAGGTCTGGCAGGTCCTTCACGGATGGTTTCCCTCAAAATCAGCACAGTTCCTCTGACTTCCACCATGCGTGGATCCATCTGAAAGGAGCCTTCCATAAAAAATGGGTTCCATTTCTGTGGCTAGGAGAGTTCTGTTCAGTTTGGCAGCTTTTTCCAGCCAAAAATGGAATCGTTGAATTTTCTCCAGGGCTTTCCAGAAGTGATCCAGACAGATCAGGGTGGAAGGGCTGGAGGTTGTCCTTCGTGACCTTCCCTTGCTTCTGGTTGGTCTGGGGACAAAGCCAAGCCTGAAAGTTGGATTTGCCAAAAATTCTTTGGATTTGCCAAAAATTTTTTGGATTTGCCAAGATTTCTTTGGATTTCCCAAGATTTCTTTGGATTTGCCAAGAATGACTCAACCTGTACCACGCATCCCTGGGAAATGACAGGAGTCGCTCCCAGGTGGGACATGGATTGTCCACCAGGATTGGGTGGGGTGGGACAGGAGGAGGTGACTTCAGGATGGTGACAGCCTTTTCCTGGTTTATTCCCACCTCAAATCCAGGGATTTGTGCTTCCCACGCCAGCTGAGCGCTGGCTAATACTGGATCCAAATTCCTCGGGAGCTGCCAGCTCGGATTTTCCCAGATTTCAGTGCTTCTATCCAGGAATGTCACATTTGCCAGAGCTCAGTGGGACAGTTATCCCAACGTGTACACAGCGTATTCCTACAGAGCCATTCCCTGCGAGTTTAGGTATTAGGGAATGGGATTTGGGATGGGGTTCTACCTCTGCAGAATCAAGGAATCTTTGAGGTTGGAAATACATCCAACGTCATCGCATCCAATCCCACCTTGTCCCCAGCCCAGAGCTCTGAGTGTCACATCCAGGAATTCCTTGGACACCTCCAGGGATGGGAACTCCAAACCTCCCTGGGCAGTTCCTTCCACTGTTTATTCACAGGTAATTAAATCAAATTCCATTAAAGAAAAAATCTCAGCTCAGAGAGGGAATGTGGCAGGTGAGAGAGCTCTGGGAAGCACCAAACCTCCGGAAGCCTTAATTATGGGTTATTTCGGGGTTATTCCCTAATTAGGCTTGAAGGTAAATTAGGCAAATTGCATTCTCTTAATGAATTTTCAAGCTTGGTGTCAGCTCAACAGCCAAAAGTTCAATGCCAAAGGGATTCCAAATTCCTGCCTGGGCAAGGAGCTGAGTTTCCCCATGTTTTCCATATTCTCCAGGAGTTTTTGCTCCCAGCCTGCAGGATAAAAGCCATGCAGGAATCCAGGGAGGATTCCAGGAATCTCCAGGGATCTTCAGGGATCCCTCCCAGACAGGGAGAGGGACAGAGAGAAATATTCAAGGATTGGA
>VZRM01003475.1:699321-711201 GCA_013397955.1 Grantiella picta
TTGATTTTTTTTTTTTTTTTTAGTATTTATGTGATTTGCACCCTCTGTTTCTCAGGAAGGACATTCCCGGCGCTGGCAGAGCAGAGGATGAATTCAATTCCCTGGAATTTCAGCCCCACCTGTTGGACTGCCCACCGCCAGGAGCTGCCAGAGCCTTCCCAGCAGGGTGACTAATCCATGCTGGGAACACCACGGAGCTTTCCAGGCCCTGTTTGGGATTTGCAGCATCCTTGTTGATGTCTCTTGCATTTCCCCATTGCTCCGAACTTTTTGGATTCCTTAACAAAACTTTCCCTGATTTCTCCCCGTGGATTTGGGGTTTTCTACCTCACTGTGTTATCCCTTTTTCCGACTCAGGAGTTTGTTGTGTCCAGAAAAACAGGGAGGTGGGAAGGACTTGGAGCACTAAGCACAAAGAGCTCTGCCTTTGAAAGGATTTTCTCCTTGGACAATATTAGGATTTGGAATTATCTTTTCTCCAGAGCTCGCAAAAAGGTCCATGGGCTTGATTTTGTGGGATATTCATGGAGCTTGGACTGGCTGGTCTTCCCGTCCTGCTCTGCTCAGCTTCTCCTGAGCTCTGGAGTTCCGTGATCCAAGGGTTAGAGGAGGAAGGGCAGGAGCAGCTTTGTTCAACTGCTCAGGAACAGTTTTTGCCATTGGTTTAATTAAGGATTTGAAGATCATTCCCTAGAATCATTGGGGAACTGAGGAGTCAGACTGGGATGATCCTTGGGGTTCTCTTCCAACTCAGGAGATTCTTCCAACTCTCTGATTCTGAGATTTTCCTATCCCACTTCGGAGTTTGAGGGAAATAATTTTGCTTTTGGGAGTCAGAGGGCCTTGTTTCATAAACCTTCCTTATCTTCCCAGAATCCCAGGATTATCTGGGTTGGAAAGGATCTAAAAATCCTTCCTGTTCCACCCCTCCCACTATCCAAGCTCCATCCAGCCTGGCCTTGGACACTTCCAGGGATCCAGGAGCAGCCGCAGCTTCTCTGGGAAAACTGCATCACCATCAGGGTTTGGAGCCTCTTAACGTGGGGAGGAAAAGACAGAAAATTCAGGAACAATGATGAATTAAAGGGAATATTTGCCAAGAGCACTGGGAATGAGAAAACCTCCTCAGCTGGATTGAACTGGCCCAGGTCAGCAAGATCCGAGCTTTGGGAAGGGAGGGATTCAAGGAGCAGGAGGATTTTAATCAGAAATGACAGTGAGGTGTCAGGGAGGCCACAGTTTTCCTGGGATATTTCCTGTGGAAAAGCTCTGGGGTTGGTCTGACACAGCTTCAGACAAAGCTGTCAGACAGCCCACGGATAATCCAGGGAAAACTGCAGCTCCAGAGAGATAAAAATCAATGGACATCATTCCAAAAGAAACCCATCTTTCAGGAGTTATTTTAGAGCTGCTTTCACTTCTCATAATTCCCAAAAAAATCCAGCTTTGTAGTTCTGCCCTGTTGCAGACATTCCAAAAATTGGCTTCCTGCAAATCCTTTTGATCACTGGGATTTCTTCACTCCTTGCTGCTTCTGAAAATGTTTTTTCCATCATCAAGCATTTTGTCCCAGTTGCTTATCAGGTTATCCGGTGTCATCTGATCCCCAGGGAATGGGCTGGGCTCGTCTTCCTCATAAACCAGGTTTTCAATTTAATATTTATTATTTAAATATTTCATGTTTAATATTTAAATAATGATGTGTAATTTATTTATTATTTAATATTTATTTAATATTTATTTAATATTTAAATGCTCTGCCTTTGGACTCTACCTAGCAAAGTTTTAGGGAAGTGTCAGCAGTTGTCCCTCCTCCATTTGCTAAATGGAATTTTCTCCATCAGATATAAATATGGGAATATTTCTCTTTACTTACGTGAGGGATTTGAGCAGAGAAGCACTTTTTTAGGGAAAAAAAAGAAGGAAAGAGGAAGTTTGCGATTTCAGCCTGGATATTTATTGCAGCTGGAAGGGAATCACCGAGCTGACAGAAGTTCTTACACACTTCCCAAATAAAGATTTATCCAAGAGTCTGAGGATTTCTCCATCGGTATCCATTTATTTGAGTCTCTTAATCCCTTTGCCCTCAGTGGCTTCCAGCCATGGAATAAAGACAATTCCACTCATTCATTCCTTGGGTTTGAAACACTGGAACACCTCTGAGCTGGAATAATTAGGAAACTGTCTCAGGAAAAGGATAGAACTGCCTCCTTCCAGTCCAGAAATGCTCAGGATCCTTGTGTGTGGATGTGAGTCCTGGTCTGGAATTTGGCCTCGGGGCTGGAAATAGGGCCTGGAGTGTTGGATGTGCTCCATAATTTAGTGGGAAAGGGAAGGAGAAGGGATCTTGGATGGGAATTAAATCCCAAGGCCTGGAATTCAGTGGTGCTGTGCTTGCACATCGCCAGGCTTGACCTCTCCTATGACCTCTCCTCCTGCGCTTTGTCCATCCTGCCCTGGAGAAGGTCCTGGATCCAAGATTCTCCTATCTCCACAGCCATCCCACCATTTCCCTTTCCTGGATCCAAGATTCTCCTGGCCCCACAGCTATCCCACCATTCCCCTTTTCCACCGGGATAACCTGTAGAAGTGCAGAGGAGTTCGGGACACCCTGCAGGTTGTTACTCCATTCCCTCCCTGAGCCTTCAGGATCCTCCTTCTGCTCTTCCCCATCATCCCCATACCTCTTCCCTGCCAAATCCCCATTCCCTCTTTCCAGGAACTCCCAGCATCAGTTGGCAAATCCCAAAATCCTCTCCCCCCATCCAAGACCCCTTTTCCCCTCCCATCTTCCCCTCCTTTGCTGCAACTCCTGGAACATTCCCAAGTTTTCAGCTTCCAGCAAGAATAAACTCCATCCATTCACTGGAAGCGGATATTCCAAAGGGTTCTCCAGCTCCTATTTATAAACCAGCCAGGGTTTGTTATTGTTGTAATTATTATTATTATTATTCCTGGGGCTGGACAAACAGAAGGAAGCGTGGCCCTGTTTGTGTGGATTTGCTGTCCCGGAACATTTCGGGTGTCGTTTGCAAATCCAATCCCAGCCAGCGGCAGGAAAATGCGGGAAGCTCCGTTAGGAGCGGAGTCGGGCTGGATTTCTGTTGCCATTGGCCGCCAGGTTTGGATGGGAGCTCCAGCCAGCCCCGGTGCCAAGAGGAAATCTGATCCAGATGAAAGCCTCACTTCCAGCACCTAAAAAAAGGCCAGGACGGCTCTGTGTGCACAGGGATTTTTCCTCAAGGAATTCCATGCATTTTCCGAGGGGATCCCGAGCCTTGATTGCTCTCGTTTCTGGGGTAGGAACAAAACCCAACTCCTGGCACAGCTTGAGGAGAAACCCTCCAGGCTCCGCTGGATTCCCCATCCACCTTTCCATCCTCCTGGTTTTCTCCTGGAGTGACCTTGGAGAAACTCGCCTGGAGGTGCTGTTTTCCTGCTTCCCGAGCTCCCGGCAGGTTGGCAGTGGCTGGATTTTGGGTGGGACACATCGTCTGGAGAGAATTCCCGGCTGTGCTGCTCTCCTGCACACACAGCCTGGAGAGGAGGCTGAATTCCGGTAGCTGTGCCTCAGAGTGGGAATATTTTCCCTTTAAAGAGGAATCTGCATCCAGATCTTTCAGGGATGCTACCAGCCATGGAGTTGAGGGTCAGAGATCCAGAATATGGGAAAAAGTTTCCTTCCCGTTCCATGGAAATTCCACTCTCCGCAATTCCCGGACAGAATTCCCAGGGGGGTCAGGCTCTGTTCCCAGGGACAGGAGGAGAGGGAATGAACAGGAGATGCTCAGGGTGGACAGCAGCAGGAATTTCTCCATGCAAAGGGTGCTCAGGGATTGGCAGGAGCTGCCCAGGGAGGTTTGCAGTCCCCATCCCTGCAGGTGTCCCAGGAATTCCTGGCTGTGGCACTCAGTGCTCTGGGATGGGGACAAGGTGGGCATTGGGCACAGCTAGCACTCCATGATTTTGGAAGTCTGTGATTCCATCCTGGAATCTTTAAGGTGGGAAAAGACATCCCAAATCCAACCTTCAAATCCCACCATGTCCAGTAAAATGGATCTACTTTTATATGAAAATATATGTGTAAAACCAGCATATGGAGAGACATGAATTCCATCAGCTACTGGCTATCATTCCTGCATTGATAATTTTCCTGGGAGTTTATCCCTGAAAAGGATGAATGGATTGGAATGCTCAGGTTTTTCTACCTCAATTATTCCTGCCTAGAAAATTCCTGTAAAACCGAATTATCCCAAAGAAGGAGGGAAATGATCGATGTCTGATTGATAAATCACGTCATGAAGTTTTTGTTTTGCTGCTCTGGCACGAGGGGTTTAATTCCCAATCAGTTCCATGGCATTGTCCTATTATTTCCTGGCTTTATGGGAATTGCAGTGGGAATCTCATGGCCTGGAAGCTTTTGCTCCCCATGTGCTCATTGGAGAGCACAGATGTTTTGACAGGGTTGGATTTGGGGCGCAACAAGAGATGTAATTTGGCCATAAAACTTTCATCCCACAAAAGGAATAAGATTCCAATTCCTTTGGAGGCTCCAGCTCTCCCACACCACATCAGAGGAACGAAGTCCACTGAGGACAAAACCCAAACAAAGCCTGATTTCAACAAGTCAAAGGAGAACGTTTTCATTTCAGGGAGGTTAAAATGTTTCTCCTCCGATGAATTATGGAGACGAAACAGTTGGAGATTTTTCACTGGAATTCCTCACGGTTTCTGTCCCACAAAAAAAAAAAAACTGGTAAAGGCTTTATTTCTTGGGATGATAATGGCTCAGAGCAAATCGAGGATGGAAATTTCCAAACCTCTGTCAGAGGAGTCGCTCAGTGACAATAATGCTTCCATGCAAAATGATCCATGGGCTGGAATGGCTTCATCCCTTGGGATTCACACAATTCCCGCTGAACAATGGAAGGACCATGCTGTTGCCTTTTCCAACAGAAAGGAGCTGCCTGGTGCCACCAAAGATCCTAGGAAATGATCGGTAAAAACGGGAATTGGGCTGGATTTTTCCTGCCCCATAAATATTTGTGATGTAAACATGGACTAAAGGCGGGAATGCCTTTAAGCTGAAGGAGGGTGGGTTTAGATGGGAAATTGGGATGGAATTCCTGGCTGGGATGGAATTCCCAGAGAAGCTGTGGCTGCCTCTGGATCCCTGGCAGTGTCCAAGGCCAGGCTGGAGCAGCCTGGGACAGCGGGAATTGTCCCTGCCCATGGAATGGGATGGAGCAGGATGGTTTAGAAGATCCCAAACCATTCTGGGGTTCCCCCTGCAGAGCTGGGAGTTTGGGATCATCCCTGAGATAAACAAGAACAACCAATTCTTAGTTTATTTTCAAAGGAAGTGAAAATACTGTATCCTGGGATATTCATCCCGTGGGATCAGAGTTTGGAAAAGCACCATCTCTGATGTTCCATGGACTATTTCAAGGCCATTCCAGGGAGAGGAGGTTGTGGATATTGTTTAATTGCCATAAATTAATCAACTCATAAATTAATTACTTCATTAATTTGTTTCATTAAGTATCAGGTTTTAAGACAAGGCAGCCCAATAATTCCCTAGAAATCTGATGGATAAGTGGATTTGGCCTGGATTGTGCAGGTGCAATGCAGCTTGGATTATTTTTTTTTTGCTCTATTTTCCAGCCCAGCTCCTGAATCCCTCCTGGAATACCATGGAATTCCCAAAACCCTGTGGACATGAGGCCACTTCCCAGCAGGATTGCTTTGCCAATGAGAAACCTTTTCCCACAGAACAGAGCCGAGAGCAGCATCCAAACAGGGCTGGATCTCCCTTCCCAATCCCTTTTCATTCCCAAGGGAGCAATTTGGGGGGGAAAGCCTCCTGGATTTGAGATTCCTTGCTGGAATGATGAGGAATATTGAACCAAGGAATGTTCACCTGCAGGATGTTAACTGGATCCACCTTGTGTTTATCCAGAACAATTCCTGGATGCCTCAGGAGAAGGAATACCAGAGGTGTTTCTCCTTCCAGGCCAAGATATCCATGAAGAGGATGCAAATCCCTCTCTGTCTCCTGGAAGGAAGCAGTGAGAGGCCAGGGAATGAGATGGATGGGAAAATGGATGGGATAATTGATTGATTGATGATCAGATATTGATCAGAAACAGCAATGCTTGGCTCCTTCAAACCCTTCCCTGATCAGGGAGGATCCCCTGATCCAACCACAAAGATCAAATTCCAAGTTCATTCAGAGCCTTCCATGGATTTTCACACTCCTTTTAAACCACGGAGGCAAATTGTTCCTATAAATCCCCAGGACTTCACACTCCTGAGAGCTGAAAATTTCCTTTCCAGGCTCAGCTTGTTCACAGCCAAGTTTTCATGGAAGTTGCTTCCCTAAACTCTGCTCTGGCATAACCCCAGGGCCAAAGGCTCCGATGCCATCATTCCAGCTGGGAATCACGAGCACTTGAAAAATAAACCTCCATGATCTGCCTGTGCAGCTGAATTCTGATGCAGAGAGAAAATCCCTGCAGCAAAATTCCCTTTTTTCCCTTGGAGCCAGAGGGGCACAGAATGGTCACCTCCCCGCTGGGCTGTTGGCAGGAACCTGGGGGGAGCCCTGGGAGGGGTCACTGCTTCCAGCACCTCCTGGGGGCCGTGATCCCAAATTTCTGGGCAGTTCCATGTGCTCAGGTGAGCTCCAACCCTGGTCAATGATCCATGGCTGAGCCAGCATTCCCTGCTCCAGGGATTTTATGGAATCAGGGATTTTATGGAATGAATGGTGAGGAGGGAAGAGAAGCAGTTTGTCCTTTCCTTTCCTTTCCTTTCCTTTCCTTTCCTTTCCTTTCCTTTCCTTTCTTTCCTTTCCTTTCCTTTCCTTTCCTTTCCTTTCCTTTCCTTTCCTTTCCTTTCCTTTCCTTTCCAAATCCCAAATATGTCTATCTGTGCCTCAGGAAAGAGGGAAGAACTGCCATTTCTTGTCCCAAATCCCATCCCAGGAATCCCACGTGGAATTACTCCAAGAAAGAACATCAGGTTTTAAAGCTCTTCATTCCAGCAGCAGATGTCCTAATAAATCCCAACGTTTGGAAAGTGAGGCTGGATTATTCCAGCCATAAAACTGGAATAATTTACTCCTGGAATGATCTGATAAAGGAGCTCTGCTTCAGGACACAGTGACTTTCTGGATGAAATTCCTACAGCAAATCCCTGAGACTGAATTTTGGGAATAAATCAGATTTTAAGCCCAGTTTTGCATCCCAGATTTAAGATTTTTCTGGTTTTAAAATCTCTTCTAAACCAAACTCTGTAGCCTCTGAGGAGACGTTTGTGGCCTTAGCTTTCAGGGAATATTGACTTTCCCATTTTATCCCAAAAACTTGCCCTGGATATCAGTTATATATTATCAGACATCCAGTTATAAAAAATAAACTTGGGGATCCAGTTATAAAAATTAATTCAGGAATTCACTTATAAAAATAAATTTAGGAATCCATGTAAGTAAACTCAGAAATTCAGTTATAAAAAAAATAAATTTGGGAATCCAGTTACAAATAATTAACTCAGAAATCCCCTTAAATACACACAGAAATCCAGTTATAAAAAAAATAAATTCAGGGATCCACTTACAACAAATAAACCCAGAAATCCAGTTTTAATACATTCAGGAATTCAGTTATAAAAAAATAATCGCAGAAATCCACGTGAATAAACTTAGAAATTCAATTTTAACAAATAAACTCAAAAACCCACTTATAACAAATAAATTTGTGAATTCAATTACAAGAAAATAAATGCAGAAATGCATTTATAACAAATAAACTCAGAAATTCACTTCTAAAAAATAAACTCACAAATGCATTTGCAATAAATATATTCCAAAATCCAACCCTGGGATTATCCCGGGTTCCTTCCAGATTTATCCCATTCCAAAGGATTCTCCATCCCACAGATTCTTCCAACACTCAAATGGCACAAAAAATGCTGAAATCCATGTTTTATCCCTGCTAATCAAGCAGGAATTTGCATTTCCTGTCCTCTCCTGAGGTTATTTATCCGACTGAGGCGCAGCAGCCTTGGGATAGACAAAGTACAGGGGAAAATTGGGGAAAAAATTAAAAAATAGGATCATGGGATGGTTTGGTTGGATGGGACCTGGAAGATGATCCCAGGTTGCTCGAAGCTCCAATATCCAACCTAGCTTGGACACTTCCAGGGATCCAGGAAACCCCAAACTTCCCTGCTCAGGTTTCTCTGAAGCAGCTCCAATAATCCAGGATTCCTTAATCCAGAAACTTTAATTTTTGCATTTCCCTTCTTCCAGCAATAATCCCTATTTCTCCCATTTTCCAGGCTGGTGAGGAGTGGAGGCAACATGGGAAAAAGCTGTTCCAAAGATCCTACAGTGACTCCGAGCTCAGGAAGGAGAGGAACTTCCCCATTCCTGCTTCCCTCTTCCTTCATCCAGATGTAATCCGTGATAATTCAGGGAAAAAGGGAGTCAAGGCTCAGTGGTGTGCAGGAAGGAACTCTCAGAGCTATTCCCAAATTTCTCCTATCCACACGAACAGGGAATATCCAGGGAGGAGATTCCTGTCAGTGTATCCAAGGGAAATGTGGGAAGAACAAAGGGTCAGCACACTGATGTGGAGCGCTAATTCCTGGCCCCTGGCTGTGGAATTTTATGGAATACTGCGGTGATTTGGGCCTGGATTTCACTCCCAAATGCCTGGAAAAAAGGGAATTAACCCCAGCAATCCAATAAAAATCATTTTTGTGCCGCACTGCCCCAGTTTTCCTGGAGCTCCAGATAACAATTCCATGGAAACAGGGAATGCTGGATAATAAGGAGCAGTGCAGTTCCTCGGGATAACACCGAGGGCAGCCACAAGCGAGGAAAACATCCTGATCATGTTTCTCCTCTGACTTTTCCAGAGCAGCTCCTGCCAAAGGGGAGAGAGAGAGAGAGAAAAAAAACAAGGAAAAAAAATGTGGAGGGGAGGGAGGAATTAAAAAACTCTGGAATTGTCAGAGACGAGAGAACTGGAGGAAAACGAGGTTTCCCCACACGGACAAAGATCCTCCAGCAGTGGGTTTGATCCAAGCCTTGCTGGAGCCAATGGAGAGATTTGGGAGCCTCTGGATCAGACCCAGAATTCCCAAAAGGATGGCTAAATCAGGCCTGGCAGGACAGAGCCAAGGAAAACCTGCTCCTCTCAAGAGCACTTTTGTTTCCACGAGCTTGGAGCAAAACCGGCTGCTGGAATCAACACCTGGAATGTGGCTCCTTGCCGTGGCACAGTCCCGCGGGAGATCATCTCTGGACACCCAGATCCACACAAATATTTGGGAATTCGGTGCCACATCAGCTCAGCTGGGCGTCTGGAGGTACCCAGGCAAGTTTGGGATGGATGTTCCCATTTTTGGTTCATTCCCTGTCCCACGGGACTGGCAGGAATAACGGGAGGGATGTAAGCAATCCAATTCCGGTGGGTTATTCCCCGAAATATGCCAATATCCCTGGATTCCTGGAGTGTCCAAGGTTGGATGGAGCTCAGAGCAATCTGGGATAGCGGGAGGTGTCCCTGCCATGGATGGGGATGGGAAATCCTGGAAAATCCAACTTTTCCCATCTTTCCAGGGAAAACAGGAACCTCCTGGTTGCTGATGTTTAGAGGCTGCACAAAATGTCTCAACCCTTGGGAAGTTCTTCCTCCTTTTCCTTCACTTCTCACCAAGGTAAGGAATTCTTCCCTCCCTCCGTGGCCAAGGCTAATTGGAACTTCTCCGAGCTGGAAATTTGTCAAATTATATCACATTTATTCAAATACCTAATATTTATTTAATTCTATTTAATGTATTATTTCTAGTCATTAAAGTATTTCATATTAATTAAAATATTTAATTATTGGATTAAATTTATTATTTCTCTACATTGAAATATTTAGTCTTTCTTCTTTTCCATTTATTTAATTTAATTTAATTATTTCCTACAGAGGGCAGAAATGGGATTCCTTTCCCTGTGTAGAGGAGGTTTATTCCCTGGAATTAGGGGGAATCCCATTCCAATCTCATTTAAATAAATCCATTTAAATCACTTTTCCCGTAGGAACCAAAATCTGTCCCCTGACACTATTTAATATCAGTCAAGAATTTTCTTTTTGGCAACACACTTTGGATCAGAGCTGGAATTTGGAAAAATAGAGAAGTCCAAGGGTTGGAATATCCACGATCCTTTTTTTCTTTAAACAAATAATTCCATGGTTTTAGCACTGCAGGGAATGTCCAGAACATCCCACCCAGGTTTAAACCTTCAGGCATTAAAATTAAAATTTCAATTTATTTTAATTTTAAAACTAAAATTTCAATATAATCTTAAATCCCCATCATTTTCCTCCCGCACAAAACATCTCCCTCAGCCCAGCGACGGGAGAATTGCAGGAATATTTGCAAGGAATAAACAACTCCGCTGCTTTTCCATCCTGCTTTGGGAATGACATTTTTATGGAGCCCAGGAAGTCAATTTTGGGATTATTTTCGGTCTGTGCCGCAGCCAAGAACACGAGATAAGAGAGATTAAAAGGGATCAAGGACAGGCAGTTCCTGGCTGTTCCGTCCTGCTCGGGGAGGAAGAATTCTGATTTATTCCAGTCCTCCTCAGCATTCCCAAAGGGATTTTTTCAGGAGTCACCGATGGTCTCCATTAACAGCAGCTAAATCCCAGTTTTGGAGCACTTTGTTATCCCTGTGTTTGCCTCTGGGAATATTTTTCCTCTCCATATTCCAAGCTTTTCTCCATAGGATGATCTTTTCAGCTCTTATTTCCGGATGTTGATGCGACCAGGAATAAAAGTGCATTCCGAACTTTTTTTTTTGAGGAAAAATAATGCAAACCCAAAGTAAAATCCATCTGCCGATTTTGTGTGCGTGTGGTTTGGGAAGGAAAGGGGGGAAGAGGGAAAATCATCCCCACTCTGTTTTTTGGGAAGCAGGAATAGCTTGCTAAGATCATCCAGGAAATGGAAATGCATGGAGAAGGCTGGAGAATCCATTGCTGTCAATTTGGGGGGGNTGGAAGTGTGAAAATTCCCGGAGGAGCCAAGGTGATGGTGAACCACAGCAGCTCTGGGAGCCAAACTGGACCCGAGGATTGGGATCTGACGTCATCCACGGACGCTGGGAATTTGGGAATTTGGGATGAGCTCCGGGAATGAGCTGGGGTTGTTTCCCAGGCTGTGATTGATGAGGCTGTCAGAGCTCCTCCTTCCAGAGAGTTGGAAAGTTGGTGTTGCTGCCAAGGTTTGGGGTTGGAGTTGGGAATGAATTCCACAACTCAGGAGTGTTTCAGTCCCAAAAAAAAGGGTTTTCTGGGAGAAGGCAGAATGGGTATCTTGAAGATTTGGCATTTCCCAAATTAATGGGAATTCTTTCCTGGGAGTAGAAAAGGCAAAAATTCTGGAAAATGAAAATTATTTCCTTTTTTTTTTCTTTTTTTTTGTCTTTTTTTAAAATAAATTCCAAATAATTTAATCCTTAATAATATTCCGGAAAAGAGACAAGATCCAAAGGGATACTGGGAGGTTTCACTGCCNCTGGGGGGGGGGGGGGGGGGGAAAATACAAAAAAAAAAAAAAAAGAGGAGAAATCAAAAGTTCTCCCTTGGCTACCTGGGGTGGGTTGAGGGAATTTTCCCTTTTCCTGGGATTTGGAATGCCGTGTGGACATTTCTGTTGGGAAACCTCTGCTTCCCAACGGGGAAGGAACCTCGAAAGTTCCCAGGAATGTCAACAGCTCATCCCAAGTATTTTTTAATATTAATTTTATTTTTCCTGATCCTTTCACTGGCAGATTTCTGGCACTGGGATTTTTTTTTTCTCCTTCACAAACAAAACT
>VZRM01003475.1:719645-746776 GCA_013397955.1 Grantiella picta
AGGAGAGGAGAGGAGAGGAGAGGAGAGGAGATTCCCAAGGGAATGTTTTCCATACCCAGTGTGGCCAGGACATGGCGCAGCTCAGCTCCCATGACCGTTCCGTTCCCCTCCTTGTCGAACACCCGGAGTCCTTCCACGAAATCCTCGTAGGTTCCGGTGTCTTTAGTCTTGGCAATGTGCTGCAGCATGGGCAGGAAGGTCTCGAAGTCAATCATCTTGGAGTTCATCTCTGGAAAACATGGCGGGAAATGGAATTTGGGGGGATTCGGGGAGAGTTGGGGATGAGCCATTGGATATCTACCATGAGAGAAGAGCTGTGGTGAGAAATCCCAGAGAAATCCCAGAAAAAAGGAGAGAAAAGCTTGGAAATGGAAGTTTGTGGGGATTGTGGGAGAGATGGGGATGAATTGTGGGATATCCACCATGAGGGTGGAACTGTGGTGATAAATCCCAGAGAAATCCCAGAGAAAGGGGAGGGAAGAGCATGGAAATGGAAGCTTGAGGGAATTCTGGGAGAGCTGGGGATGAACTATGGGATATCCACTGTGAGGGCAGAACTGTGATGATAAATCCCAGAGAACAGGGATTGAAAGCATGGAAATATGGAATACAGAAGGATATCAGAGCAATCCCTGCAGAGCTTCTCCCCCATCTTTTGTAGGACAATCTGTGTCCTTACACCCAGGTTATCCCTTTGTCTCTCTGGATGTGCTGGAAATAGCAGTGTTTTTAGGAAAAGCATGGGAATTTCTCCGTAAAAGCAACTTTAAAAGGCAAAAATTGGTCATTTTAAAACACATGAAATTAATTAATTCCTCTCGATTTGAGACAATTCTATTGACTGACAGACTGATTTTTCCTCCTTCTCTGCTGGCAATTCCAGAGGCTCCTCCACATCCCGAGTTGCTCCACAATTAGCAAATGCAGACCTCACCTTCTCCAGGAATAATTCCGGGAATTCCCTTTCCCAAACCCCACCGAGGAGGCCACCAACCTTCAGGTTTGGGTCTGCCGAGCAATTTCATGACCTCGGCCTGGGTGGGGTTTTGCCCCAAAGCTCTCAGGACATCTCCACACTGGGCGTAGGTGATCTTCATCTCCGACTTGGGAGTTCGGTCGAACAGGGAGAACGCTTCCTTAAATTCTGGAAGGGAAAAAATCGGGAGAAGTTAATTCCGTGCTCTCTCGGATAAAGATAAATCGAAGCTAAACTTTTCCCTCGCTAGCTCTGCCTGACCCTTTCACTTTGTGGTTTGGGAAAAATTTGGATGAGCTTTGTTATCTCCGATGTTTGTGTTCTTCCTTCCCCGCGTTTTCCGGTTCCATCGGGGAATGGAATCAGAGAGGTCAAATGCTTCTCCCGCGGGATTTCCGTCTCAGTTTGTGTTGGAAAGTGTGGAAAACAGGAGGAATGGATGACCTTGGGAACTTTCCAGCTCCTCAGGAAATCCCAGGATTCTACAGCAGCTCTGCTCATGGGAAACTGGATCTTGGATTAAACTTGGATACTTGGAGAGCACTGATGCAGCCCTGGGATCTCCAGGAGCTGGAAATGAGATATGCCATGAAAAATACTGGAATCATCACCCAACATTTAATTTATTGGTGGGGGAAGTTGAGGATCCTGGAAAACCGTATTCAGGAATCCAAGGATTCTCATGGAGTCAGTGCAAAATCCACGCCAGGCTTCCCGAGATGCTCCAATTCCTTGGGCTCTCCTTTCCCTGCTGGAATTGCAGAGTCAGAGGAGCATCCTAGGGAGCAGCAGGAAGAGGCTGCTATCCTTTACTGTTATCCTTCAACTTCATCCTTTATCCTTCAACTTCATCCTTTATCCTTTAATTTCATCCTTTATCCTTTAACTTTTTCCTTTATCCTTTAACTTTCCTGTTATCCATTATTTCCCAGGGCCCCACCAACGAGGGATCACAAAAATCCCTTTGGCTTTAAATCCCTCAATTCCTGGATCTGCCCCTTGTCCTGCTGTTACTTTTCCACCTTTATTTCCCTCCCACTTTTCCAAATTCATGGAGATTATCCTCTTTTCCCTAAATCCTGACTCATTCAACCATTCAGCATGGCAGATTTTCTCCATCTTTCCCAATTCCACGCCTTCATTCCATTTCCCTCTTTTTGCTTTCTTTTCCTTTGCTCCTTTCCCTCTGTCCTTCCTTCTCTGAGTCTTGCTGGATTTCCTTCTCCTCCTTTCTCCCTCCCTCTTAGTTTTGATCATTTCACCCAAATCTTCCACATCCATCCAACATTTCCAAACAATGAGGAATTTCTTCATTTAGTACTAATTAATATTCCCTTTGTTTTCCTCTTTCATTTTCCTCTTTCTTCCTCTCCCTGCCTCTCTCTCCTGGATTTTCCCTGGATTTTCCTCTTCTTCTTTCTCCTTCCCTCTTCATTTCAATCATGTCACCCATATCTTCCACACTCATCCAATACTTCCAAACAATGAGGAATTTCTTAATTTAGTACTAATTGACATTCCCTTTGTGTTCTTCTTTCACTGCTCCTCTTTCTCCTCTCCCTACATCTCTCTCCTGGATTTTCCCTCCTGTCCCAGAGCCCCTATCCCTTTTCCAGCCCCTCGTTCCAGCAGAGGGCAATCGTGGATTTTCCCGGGATTTTCCCGGCTGAGATCCTTTCCCAGCTCCTTTCCTGGGAGTCTCACCGCCGAGCTGGATGAGGAATAAGGAGAAATATTCCCATCTCCTCATCCATCCACCACTTTCCTTATTTTTGGGACCAAGTGCTGAGCCCCATCTCCTCATGATTCCCAATCCATCTGCTCCTGCCAGCTCCAATTTCCGAAGGGTTTTTTCTCCCCTTCTATTTTAACTTTTTCATTCGCATTTGCTGACTCCATGAAATTCCCGTCCAAGCCCCAAAACCACCTCGGCCACGGCGTCCTTTGCCTTCCCTCTGGCAGCAGCGATGGATATTTTCAGATTCCTAATTACTGCCTCTCCGCCCATCTGGAGCAGCTCCTATTCCTCCCTTCCCAGCAATTTTGGGAGCTGGGGAGCCCCAAATGCAGGGTTAGAAATAGGAATTGCCACATGGGATGGGGAAAGATGGAGCTTTTCCACAGAGCTTCACCCCCAGACCATCCATGGAGCAAATTTTGGGATCAGCATATCCATGAATCCTTTTAGGGAATCTTTTGTCAACACAATCTTTTTGTTAGCAAAAAAAAGAAGGAATTTGGAGCTTTCTAAAAGCCCTTGGGATGCTGCAGCTTCTGTTTCGCCTCCATTCCGAATTAGTGGTGATAAACCAGGAATATCCAACCTGGAGAATGGAATTCCTATTGCTTTGGGATCAGCTGACAAATTGGGAATCATCCAGGCTCCCTGAGACACCTGGATCCTCCTCGGGTCAGCAGGGAGAGACAAAGGGAGGTGATAATTAAAAATCTCTCCTCGATTGATTGATTGATTGATTGATTTTTCCCTGTTCCAATTAACCCATTTTCCAATCCCGCCTTTTAGAAACCAAATCCTGCCAGATGTTTGATTCCATCCATATCCCATAAAACCCAGGCTGATTCCTGAGGGAAAAGGGGACAGCTGCACTCCCAGTGTTCCCAGGAGCTCAGGCAGGAGGGTTTGGTATCAATTTCTGGGGCTGGACAAAGGGTTTGGGAATGAAAGCTGACGTTTGGCTTTGAAAGGATAAAGAAATCCCATTATTTGCTGGATTCGGGGGAGCTGGAACACATTAAATTCCGGTGGAAGGCGGGAAAAAGTTCTCCGTAGCAGAGCTGAGGGGTTTTCCTTTGAAAGGATTGATATCTGTGGCTTTTTTCCTAAAGAAAAACCTATATTTGGGATGGTTTGGAGGTGAAACTCCTGGAAATGGAACATGAGTTTCCTGCTTTTCTTAAAAGCCAGGATGTGAGCTTTTTTTCTCTAAAAATCATATATTTGGACTGTTTTGGGGATGAAACTCCTGGAAATTAATTCTCTAAAAAAATCATATATTTGGACAGTTTTGGGGACGAAACTCCTGGAAATGAATTCCCTGCTTTCCTTTTGACCTATTTGGAGGATTTGGAGGAGACACAGAGTGAAAGAAAAGCCCAGAATTAACGCTCAGCCTTCCCAAAGTTGTTCCAATATCCCAACCCTGCTCATCCCAGAACTTCCCAGCCCCTCCCAGGAATGGATTCACTGAGCCCAGAGGAGAAAAATCTTCCTCACCTTCAATCTGGTCAGGGCTGAATTCCACCTGGAAGAGACAAAGAATGAGATAAGAAAATTGATGAGGAGATAAAAATTAATCCGATAAGAAGGAATTGGTTTAATCTCAGTTTTATGATCCAGGGTGTTTGGGAGATCCATGGAATATTCCCCTTTGGTTATCCCAGGTTGTTTCCACCTTGCCTTGGACACAAGGGAGTTTAATGTTGGATATTGGGAAAATTCCTTCCTGTAAAAGGCTGTCCAGCCCTGCACAGCTGCCCAGGGCAGGGATGGAGTCCCCATGCCTGGAGGGATTTAAATCCCTGTGGATGTGGCACTTGGGGACATGGGCAGTGGTGGCCTTGGCAGTGCTGGGAATGCTTGGATTTGAAGATCTCGGATGACTTTTCCAACCTTTTCCATGACCCTACATTCCCCCTCTCCTTGGAAGGACACTAGCGTGGCTTCCCTCGGGGTTTTTTGGCTGTTGGAAATATCGCGGCATTCTGGAAGAACTGAGTTTTCCCCTTGAAATTTTTTCCATTGGCAACAGAGGTTTCAAAGCCAGGACATTCCTGTCCAAGCATCCACCTCTCCAAGGCTCCCAGCAGTGGGATTTGGTCCAAATCCCTACGGGAGACAAAGCAATTCCCATTTTTGCCCTGCCTGATGTGCAGACAATTCCACACATTCCTCGAGGATATCAAACATCCGAATTCCAAACCTTTCCATCGGCGTTATCCCAGCTTTCCCAACCTCCAGCCATCAGGGAATCATCACCTGATGGCATCAGCTGGATCCTGACGCCTCTGGATTCTCCGCTTGGTTTTGCTCCAGAGGCTCCAGGAGGGATCAACTCCCCCCTTGGCCCTGCTGACGTCATTCGCAGCTTCCAATCTCCCGGAATTTTTATCAGTCCCAATAAACCAGGGACTAAGCCAGGCATGGCTAAGCCTGACATCAGCCCTAGGAATAAATCTGTTGTCACCCATCCGTCAGGAGCATTCAGACAATGGAGACTTTCCAGGAAAACATTCCTGGTTTTTCATAGGACACCGAGGAATCCCGAGATGAACGGCAGGATTTGCGCTTGGCTGTGGCAGGGATAGTGTTGGGAAAAAAGGGGGTTTTTAGGGTTTTTATTATTATTTGGTTGTTTTGGGAGGGATTGGGGGTTTTTTGTGGGGTTTTTTTAGGGCGAGTTTGGTTGGGATTTTTAGGGGGTTTTTGGGGGATTTGGGGGTTTTGTTGTTGTATCTTTTTTATTATTGTTCCCTTGGGATGCTGATTCAAGAGACAGAAATGCAGGAGCTGGGAAAAGGCCAGGAAAACAATCAGGATCAGGATGGGGGGGTTGAAGTTCCATTTGGATTTCACCATCATGGGGGCGTTTATTCCACTAAAACCTTTTCAATCCTATTAATACACAACATTCCCATCATCCCTTCTCCCATCATTTTCCAGAATAATTATGATGGATATCAGCTCCTCCACTGCCCTGGGCCAAACGTGGATCCAGTTTCCAACAGTTCCATCCTTCCGAAGGAAAGTGGAGAGGAAAAAAAGAGTTGGATTGACAATGGATAGGACAAATCCCTTTTATTCCCAAAGTAATTCCTGTTTTTTCCTTCCCCTCTCCAAGTTCTTCTCCCACATAAATCCTCCTGTCTCTTCCTCATCCATGCTGACTCCAAAAGCATCATTCCAGTCATTTCATCCCAAAACAAATCTGTCCAAGAAACAGCTGGATTGACAATCCCACCCAGCAGGGATTGGTTCCTGAAATGGGATTTTTTTTTCCCCGTGAAAAATCACAGAAACCTGGAATGGTTCAGACCGGAAAGGACCTTAAGGATCATCCCATTCCATCCCTGGCTGCTCCCATCCCGGATGCTTTTCCATCTTTCCATGCAGAAAAAGGGAAGAATTTTTTCCTTTCCACCATCCCTGCAGCACTTTTTAAGGACAACAGATTCTGTGTGGCCTCAAGATCCCAGCGCTCCCCAAAAACAACCCCTGGCTGCCTTTCCCTCTGGAAAATATGGAAAATTGGATGATCATGGATAATTTTCCATGGAAAAATGTGTCCTTTCCAGCTGTCTCTGCCTGGATTTTTATCCCAATCACCAGACCTGGAGCGACGTCAGCTCAGCCAACTTTAGCCACTGAAATGTTGGCACCCAAATTCCCAAATTCCCATCTCATCTCCCTTTATCCCAGCTCAGTATCTCCCAAGGGTGACTCAGCCCGTCCGGATTTAGGAGTTTGGCGTCAATCCCGAGGGATGAACTTCCAGAGATTTTCTCCCTGTTCATTATCGATGATTTAAATCTTTCCAGGGATTTTCTCCCTGTTTGTTATCAATTATTTAAACCCAATGATCCATTTTCCCGCGATTAATATTCCAGGAGTAATTCCCACTTTCTGCGTCCAAAGAAATCCAATTTAATCCTGGTTTTTAATCAGCATCCTGATTTTTCATGGAAGCAAAATATATTCCTGGGGAAATAATTCCCTGGTTAAAACACTTCCAGGTGGGAATGAATTAAATGTAAAAAAGGCAAATTTCTGCTATCAAATGTTTTCAGGACAATTTATTCCTGAAAATATAAAGGTTCATCCTAGAAGAACACTTCCTCTAAAAAAACACTTTTTCATGGATTCAGCCCACTGTTCCTAGGGAAAAAAAAAGAAAGAAATCCCGGAAACCTCTTTTGGATTAGTTGCAAACAACATCCAATCGCAGCCACTCTTGGAAATTTGGAAAATGGTTGGAATTTGGAAAATTTCAGATCAAATCCAATGGGAATATGTGGGTGAGTGACATAAAAAAATTGGGATTATGGCTTTAGTGAAGGGAAGGATCCCAGTTTTTGGCCACTGGAATTGGCATCCCAACAGAGACAAAAAACAGACCAGGAAGATCCAAAGGTGGTGAAAAAAAGGGAAAATCTGATATAATTACAGGTGCAAAATCGGATCCTGGGATCATTATCAGGACTGGGAGAGGCATGGAAATTCCAACAAGGATCACCTTTCCCTACCACGGGAATATTGCAGTTTGGAGTCTTTTTAGTGGCTAAAAATAAAAAGTTTCAAAATTCCAAATGCAATCAGTAAAATATGGGAATGAATAGAAATAATAATAGGAAACATTCCCATGAAAAGATGGATTTTAATTGTGTTTTTTCCACTTTATTTACCCACAGATTGTCTTCTCCATGGAAATAAGAACGGATTTCATCCTGAAATGCAGAAATGGGAAGTTTGGAGAAATTTGGAATTTGGAAAAATGCCATGAAAGCATTTTTTTCTAAATCTTGGGAACGAATTCTGGGCTCTGGATTCATGGAGCAGGAATTTGCCATTCCCTTTCCAAATACTTTCAATTTCCACAAGGTCATTCCTGATAAAAACCAGATTTCCCAGGAAAAATTCCCTAGGAAATATCATCTCCATTTTTTATGAGGTTGGGGGGGAAAAAGTGCCTCAGAGTCAAAGCAATTTCCCTGATCCAATATTTGGGAATGGAATATTCCCTGCAGAGATGAGGGATGTTATCGCAGCAACATTGGATTAGGATTTATTTGTCATTGGGGAATTCCAGAAATTTTTTTTAGCCCTTTGGAATATGGGATAAGAACCATTTAAGGAATATAATGTTTTATAATATATATAACCCTCGTAATTCCAAATTGTGTTGGAGGGAAAAATCAGAATTTCCATGAAAAATAAGAATTTTCCTGAATAACTGGGCAAAAAAAAAAAAGAAAAAAATACAGGAATATTTTTTTTTCCAAGATCAACATTAATCTGTGCAGCCTGGAATTGCGTTGATTAAAAAATAACATTTTTTTGAGTGATTCCCATTTGGATTTAGGTTTGTTTGCTTGGTTTTTTTTTTTTTAATTATAACTCATTCCTGATGTCCTTCATCCCACAATCCCAGTGGAATATTCCCACAAAGTCACGGTGTCCTCATTCCCAAGGTCATGGAATTGTTCTGGGAGCACAGCGCCAACTCTGGATTTCTTCCCCTCAAAACCATCCCAAAACTGAATTCCTTGGGATTTGACTTCTGGGCATGGTTGCAAATCCCCGCTTTTTTCCACAATAATTAAAGATTTAGAGGGATTTTGGGATTCAAGGCTGGAAAATGCCCTTCCAGTGCTTCCTTTGTCTCAAATCCTGAGCTGCAGGAGTTGGTCAGTTGTGGAAAAGGAGAAGAATTTCAGCAATAATGAGGAGACAAAGAACTTTTTCCCTTTCCCACATAATTCTCGTGTTTCCCTGAGGGGCAAACTGCTTTTGGAGGATCCAAAAATATTTATCATGGCAGGGGATGTAACGGGATAATCCTTAAGTTCCTTTCTCACTCAAACCATCCCAGGATTCTCTAATTCCCTGATTCTGTCATTGTCTTCTCCAAATTCCCACTAAAAAGAAAGCTGTGAGATCCTGCAGAGCTCCTTTTGCCAAAGGCAATCCTTTTACCCAAAGGACCATTCCCAAAGGGAAATTCCCAAAGCACAGTGCTTTTTCCCAAGGGACAATTCCCAAAGGAAAATTCCCAAAGAAAAATGTCCTTTCCCAAAGGACAATTCCCAAAGGACAATTCTCAAAGGACAATGCCCTTTCCAAAAGGACAATTCCCAAAGGAAAATTCTCAAAATACAACACCCTTCCCCAAGGGACAATTCCCAAGGGACAATTCCCAAAGAACAATTCCCAGACGAAATTCCTAAAGGACAATGTCCTTTCCCAAAGGACAATTCCCAAAGGAAAATTCCCAAAGGACAATCCCTTTCCCAAGGGACAATTCCCAAATGACAATGCCCATTCCCACAGGACAATTGCCAAACGAAAATTCCCAAGAGACAATTCCCAAGGGACAATTCCCAAAGGAAAACTCCCAAAGCCATTTCCCAAGGGAAATTCCAAAAGAACAATGCCTTTTCCCAAGGGACAATTCCTAAAGGACAATGCCTTTCCCAAGGGACAATTCCCAAATGACAGTGCCCATTCCCACAGGACAATTGCCAAACGAAAATTCCCAAGAGACAATTCCCAAGGGACAATTCCCAAAGGACAACACCCTTTCCCAAGGGACAATTTCCAAAAGACAATGCCCTTTCCCAAACCCCAATTCCCAAAGGACAACGCCTTGCAAAGAAACCCTCCTGGGACATTTCGGCCCAAACCCAATTCCCAGCTAATTTCCCAGGATATCACCTCCCAGTATCCAATCCTCCACCAGCTCCAGCCCCACAGGGGATCAATCCACCTACTTTGACCGAAGCCGGGTTAAATTCCACCTCTTTTTTCGGCTCGGGTTCTGCCGGCTTAGGCGCCGGTTTGGGTTCTTCCTTCTTAGGCTCGGCCTTCTTAGGCTCGGGTTTTTTGGGAGCCATGGCTGATTCGGGAAGGAGAGAAGGAGAGGGATGGAAAGGCAGGAAAGAGGAGCTGCCGCAGGAAAAATCCCGGCTGGGCTGGACCTTTATCCCGTCTGGAATTGTCACATTGTCCCTCCCAGACCTGTCACATGCCGCACTCACAATGGGCCGCGGCTATAAAAGGACAAGAGTGGCCCCGGCTATTTTGGATCCCACTGCCCTCCGATCCGGCATTGTTCCCCATTAACACTTCCATGGAAAGAGATTTGGGGATTTTGGGGGGTTAAGGATGAGCCTGGCATCGGCTCAAGGGTTTGTGACGAGAAGGGACAAGGGTGAGGTTGGGTTACACATTAAGTGCTCCCGTGGGTTTGATCCTCGCCACGGCCATCCCAGTGACATTCCCATCTCCCGAGTGACATTCCCAGCTCTTTTCCAGGCCAGATGGCCTTTCTGGCTCAGAGATAAGCCCAGGTTTATATTTAGAGCTGAGGACGAGGCTTTGTGGGATCTCGAGCATCCACGTCAGCTGTGGCAGGGAGAATTCCCATCTCGGATCACACACTGCCCTGCTCCCGGGAAAAAGCCCAAATATCAGGGTTAATGCAGGGAAATGCAGGAAAACAGGGAAAGGACAGTGCTGGAAGTGCAGCCTCAGGGCTGAGATTTTCCAGGCCTTTTTAGGGACTCGAGTGCCACATTCCTGTCCCAAGGACTGAGATAAGAGTGTCCATTTCAGGCTTCCCTAATCCCAGAGCTACTCGGATTGGATAAAACCCCACAGAAAAATGCAGGGAGTCATTCTCAGATCTGCCCTCGCTGATGTTGTTTTTCCAGGATATTTTCCATTTCCAGGTCATTTTTCCATACCAGGTCATTCTCAGATCTGCCCTCATTTATGTTGTTTTTCCAGGATATTTTCCATTTCCAGGTCATTTTTCCATACCAGGAGGTCCCTCTGACACAGAGACATTTCCACCTCGCTTGGATTATTTTAATTTTCCCAAAAAACCACCATTCCCTGGAACAAAGCAACCACCAAACCACTATGTGTGAGGGAATCCAGGCTGGAATTCTGATAATTATCAGTTGGATCCTAAATCTCTTGGGTTTATCTTGAACATCTCTAATCCAAACCCCTTTGGGATTTGCTTTTCCTGGCTCTGCTGCTGCCTGGATCCCCCAATTCCTCTGGATTCCTCTATTCCATGGGTGTGTTTTATTCCTTGTTTTCATGGCCTGGAAAAGTTTTCCTGCTCTGATTCCTGCACTGGAATGAGTCGTAACTGGGGAATTGCAGGAGTTTAGCAGATCCCAAGAAATCCCAGGGATTAATTTCACCAAATTTCATCCAAATTCCTCAATCCACATCTCCAGAACCGACACAGACCCAGGGAATTCTGGATTTTGCTCATTTAGAGCAGTAAAATCCAGGGGAAATTATTCTGGGATCTCTGAGGAGCTGCAGCAGAGGAATTGTTTTCCATATTTTAAAAAGCCAAATATTCCCAAATGGAAAATAGCCCTGGAAGACATCAGGCCATGAAGATTCCAGCAGGATCTCAGCAGCAGCTGGAAAGATAGTCTGGAAAAAGGGGGTGGAAGTCACCTCAGTCAGATTTTCAGGCAAAATTCCAAGATTATATCCATATAAATTTTTATCTTTATGATAAAGAATATTCAGGAAAGATCCTTTGCATTTCTGGCACCATCAACACAATTCCAGTATCCTGACATTTTATGGAGAGTCATTTCTGCTCAGATTGGAGAATTCTGGCTAAAAATCCCAGGGAAGCCCAGGATGGATTTTTAATCCCTGCAGGCACCGAACCACTTGGCATCAATTCCATGGATACAGGATATTCCAATGCCCTCCAAATCCTCCTGCAAACAGCCACATCTTTTCCGAAATCCCTCATTTATCTCTTCCAGGAGAATCCTTGGAGTCTCAGCAGCTCCAAAAACAAAAAAAAAAAAAAATTAAAAACAGCCCAAAAATCCCTTTTCCTATGAATGGATATTGGGCAGGGGGTGGAGAATCCTCTGAAACTTTTCTGTGCAAAGAAATTATTCCAAAGTCCCACAGGAGATGTTGGGATAGCTGGGAATTGTCTAAAATTCCCTGGATCCTCAGGGCAGGATAAGTTTCTCCAGGACTCAGCGAGACATTTCCTACCGAAGCCAAAAATAAACCCAAAAACCAAACTCAACAACTGGATTGAAGGGCCAGAAAATGAGGATTGAAGCCAAAACAGAGCATTCCAGCCAAAATCCGGATCCCTGAAATTTGGGAATGCTGCCACAGTGCCTCATGATCCTTGATAAGTCTGGCTGTCATATGGGATGGAATGCTGGAATGTCTGCTGGAATCAGGGAACAGCCCAGGTTGGAAAGGAGCTCAAAATATCATCTGAAGCCACATTTCATGGAAAAGGGATCTGGAGGAAATTATCTCCCAATTTTCTTCCTTTTCCGGTGTTTTTCCAGGTAAAGGAGATCAGGGAGGGAATGGGAATCACCTTTTCCTGAGGAAAATGAAAAGCTGGGACAAATTATCAATTTTCATGTAATACTGTTATGGGGTATTAAAATCCAATTATTTGAGGCCAAAATTCATCTGTTTCCAGATGTTTGACTTCTCCCCCCTCTGGAATATTTTGGGATTTCTGTTAAAAATAAAAAACCCCAATTAATTGTGGAGCTTCAACTCCAATGCTCACTTCCAAAACATCCCTGGAAGCTCTCCAGGCATCTTTAACCGAGAGCTCAACACGTCAAAGATGTTCCCATTCCAACCCAAAGCGGTTGTGCAACTTTTCCCATCGTGGAATTCTGATTTTGGAATGGGGAGATGGCAACAGTTTGAGCGTCTTTCCCACAGAGTGGTGAAAAAAGCAATTTTTCCAAGATTTAGATCCCAAAATTGGGGGTTTTTTTGTGGCTTCTTCAGGGCCAGATGTTCTAGCCAGATGTTGGGTGAGGAAAAGCAGATCCAAACATCCAAACCACATCTGCTCCTCACCCTTTATAGAGCGGAGTTCGAAGCAGAAATTCCAAGCTTTTCCAAAAGGCTTTTGATATTTCCAAGATAATGAAGGAAGGAAAAAAATAAAAGTCATTTTTTAGAATGGCAAATAACTTATTTTAAAAAGGAAAATAATTTTTAAAAAAAGAAAAAAAAGAAAGAAAGAAAACCAGACGGGGAATTCACCAAAAAAAAAGTCAATTTCTCTCCTGATTTTTTTGCCAGGTCTTCCCAGTTCTTCCATCCATGCCTTAACACCAGAGTGGTTCAAACTGGATAAGAAAACGCTGGAAGGAAGAGCGGAAGGTGTTGGATCCACATGGAAAAAGGAATGTGGTGGGACAGTGGGAAGGAGCTGCTGGGAGTGAAGGTGGGCAGAGAAATCAAGGGGAAAATGGGAATTTCCACCCAGGTGAAAATTCCTGCACCCAAATAAATTCCATGGGATGTATATCCAGTGTTATCCCTGTTCCCTGCAGGAATTTCAGCTCCCAAAAGAGACAATTCCTCCCTTAAGCCCAACTTTTCAGCTGCTCTAAATTCCAAATCTTCGAGGGGAAAATGCTGATTTATCCCAGCTGTGGATATGGAGCAGAATCAGAGGCTGTCTGGCATCATCCATCTTTTCCTTCCCAGTTTTTGGGATCAGGACAACATATGTTGGCTTTCCAAAGAAGGGTCAAAAATAACACTCAAAAATGTCTTTTCTATTAAAAAATAACAATAATATTTTTAAAATAATAGTATTAAGGATACCAGACAGCAAAATCCAAGGAAAAATGTGCTTTTCCTCACGAAGCCATGTGGGATTAAATGGCCAAAGGAGTGTCTGGTGGATCATGTAGACACTACAGGACAAGGAGCAGAAGGGAAATGGTTTCTGAATTCCATTGCTGCAAAGCCATGAAAAAAATCCGAAAGTCTGGGAAAAAAAATCAGTGGGATCCGTCAGGGGTTTTGGGAAAGGAAAAAGGATTAATTAAATAATTCCAATGACTAATTAAAGAATTAAAAGGATTAATTACCAGCTGTTTCTGCAGGCTTGGATGAGCTGTTTTGTTGAGTTCAGATTTTTATTTTCTTCAGGAAATTATCCAGGTCCTCCTGGAAATGTTGGGAGACATGGATGGGTTTGGATATCAGAACCACTGGAACTGGAGAGGTTGTGGACTTCCTGTTATTTTATCAGAGGCATTTAAAATTCCAGCCAAATCCATCACCTTCGATCGCTTTGCAGTGATGATCCAAGGAATTTGCACCTTGCAAATTATTATTATTATTTTGTTATAATAGATATATTACATTATAATAAATATTATCATAAATACATTATACTATAATAAATAATGNTAAATATATTTCTATTGGTGCAGGGTTTTTTTAATTAAAATTGGAATCCTGAGATTTCCTGGCGGTTGCAGCAGGAACCCCAATTCCAGCTTTTATTGCAATTAGACACGGGGAAAAAAAGGGATTTTAAAATTATGTGGAAAATACGTGAAAAAAAATTAAATTTTGATATTTAATCTCCATAAAATATCAAAATTGAGATTAAATAGGAGTGGGAAGAGGAGGAAAAGGGGATGAGAAAACCTCCGTCAGGAATGTTTTAAGAGTAAATAATTCCCTTCGTCTTCCTTGTTTTAACGAGGAGAGGGAAGATCCAAAGGGAACGCGGAGCCTTTTTTTGGGATGCCACAGGTGGAACATCGACGTCATTTCCCAAAATACTCTCCTGCCTTTTTCACGGAGTGGAATCTGGGCTTTGCTGGGACACTCCTGCCTTCCCTGGAGGGTTGTAACCCAATCTGAGCTGCCAGCAGGGAACAATGGACACGTAGGAACGGCGGGAATGTTCCTGGATCAAGGACTGAGCTCCTGAAATCCTGGGAATTCTCCGCCAGGCTTGGCTGGAACAGCCTGGAGGTGTGAAGAGAGCTGAGCTGTGGGAGGAGAGTTTGGGGTTAAAGGGAATATCCAAAAGTGCCCCTGGATGTGTCTGGGACAGACAGAGCTCAGCCCGCAGCAGGTAATGTGGTCCTGCGTTAATTCGGGAATTCTCAGCCAGGATTGGCCCTAGGCTGGAATTCCAGTGACTTTCATCGCTCTGCCTCAGTTCTCACCTTAGCCTCATATTCCTCTTTATTTTCCTCATTTCTGAATAATTTGGGGATCCTTTTTATTAAGGAGTGTAGCGAACACAACATTTCAAATCCCATTGTCCTTCCAATTAAAATCCCATTGTCCTTCCAAGTCCATCCTTTTCCATTTCTTTAATATCTTTTTCCCTCTCTTTCCCCTTTCTTCCAAGAGAGATTTCCCACATCCAGAAATGGAATTTCTTGATTGCAAAAGCTGGAATAAGATTTGAATACATCTCCAAGGACTAATGACTGCCTGAAATCTGTGACAGCTCAGTCAATCCCCCTTTAACATCCATGGAATTCCATTTGGGAAAAGAAGGACAAAGATTTTGGGAGCTCCTTGGGTCAGTTCTGTTTGACCAAGATGATCAGAAGGACGGAACAGCTTTCCTCTGAGGAAAGGCTGGGAAAATTGGGATTTTCCAGCCTGGAGAAGACCTTGCTGAGGGAAGTGGGAAGACAACTGGGAATCCGTCAGACCCTGGAGATGCAGACATGGAATCAAGAGTTTGGTGTTTTTATGGGAAGAGGAAGGTGGTTTTCCCAGATGATGCCCAAAAACTCAGATCCGGGATATATTGGATAAACTGGGGTTGTTTGGGTAAAAAAGTGGGAGAGGGAAAGGGAAGAGAAGAACCTGGTAACATTCAAAAGGAAGGATTTTTCTTTTGAAAAATCCTAATCCTGGAATGGTTTGGGTTGGAAGGGACTTTAGGATCATCCATTCCCACATCCGGCCATGGGCAAGGACACCTTCCCTATCCCAGGCTGCTCCAAGCCCTGTCCAACCTGGCCTTGGACACTGCCAGGGATCCAGGGGCAGCCACATCTTCTCTGGGAATTCCATCCCAGCCAGGAATTCCTTCTCAATCTTCCATCTCTCCCTACTTTCCTTCAGTTCAAAGCCATTCCATTGGCCTTGTCACTTCCTAGGCTATAAAAATTCCCTCTCCATGCCCCAGGGCACACAAAACTCCATTCCCAGGGGCTGTGATAAGAGTTTATCCCACATTTCATCATCCTGCTGGAATGTTTGGAGAAGCTCTGCATCCAGATGAATCCCAGGCTCTGGAATCTGTCGGATGGAGAACTTGGGCCTGCTGGAAAGCTTTAAGCGGAGTTTACATAAACTGCTGTCCGGAAGAGCAGGGATGTTGCTGTTCCAGCTTGGGGATTCAGGATGTTAAGATTCCCACCAGGAATCAGAACTAATCCCACCTCTCATTCCCACATCCGTGACAATTTGGGACTTTCATTTCCAATCCCAACCCTGGAACAAATAAATCTTGACAGCCTCTGGTCAGTTTTTTGGGATTTCAGGCCTTTCCATTGGTTTTCCAGCCCTTTTCCAGCCCTTGTTCCCATTAACTGATCCAAACACTCCCATTCCTGCTTGGTTGGAAATTCCTTCCAGCCATATGGATGAAACTGGAAAAAAACACAAAAAGCACCAAACCCCAAATAAATATCCTTAAATACAGTCAGGGCCAGCTGGGTTTGATTAGGATTGTCCCAAGTCTGCCATCCCAAAAGGAATCAGAGCCGGGATTTCCGGCAGGAGCTGTGGAGCCGCCGAAATCCTTCCGGGTTTATTGCATATTCCAGGTTTGTTACGAAGCATTCCCAACATTTTTCTCTGGTGAGAGGCAGAGTTTGGGATGCAATTCCTGTCATGTGATCCTAAGGATCTGGTGATCCTGAAACTGGGAGTCAAGGTGACCTCGTCGGAATGAGCCATCCGTGGATATTCCCGCTGGGATGAAGCAGTCCTGAGGTTGTTCCAGGTTTTTCCCTTTCCTGCCCATCCCAGTCATGGTGGAGTGGGGCAGGAACTGCTCTGGGTTTCCCAGGAAGTCTTCATCCATGGGATCCAGGCTTTCTCACGGAACAGCATTCCAGACTGGGATAACTCCTAACTGCACAGGAAAATCTCCATGATCCAGAAGGACTCAGCTTCCTGCACATCTTCCCTGTCCCAGCAGGAGCAGAGAGGCCTGGAATGAGCCAGGGGAGGGATTTTCCATCATTCCCTTGGAATAGCGGAGGAGAAAGGGAAGGAGACCAAATCAGGGCCATCCAGGCAGATCAGGACTTAGTTTTGTTCCCGGATGAGGAACATTCCAGCTCATCTTCTTCCACCGTCAGGGAGGGATGGGAGATGGAGAATGATCTGCCCAAATCCCAACTGGTCCATCCTGGAATGCCTTGGAACCATTCCAGATCCACCTCGAGGTTGTTTGATTCTTCCTCAAGGTTATTCCGGCTCCAACCAGATGTGGCTTTCCTGGTCATTCCCAAATGGGCCAGTCCAAGACTTGAAGTCAACATTTCCTCTGGGAATCAAGCACAGACCATGGATTGGTGCTAAATTAGGTGACACAGCTGTGCCTTTCCGCCCGGAATTTGGGATCTCTCCGTATTCCAAGGGCTGCAGGTTCCAGCAGTTCCCATTTCCTTAGGACCCTTGCCATGCTGGGAATTGTTCATCCCACAACTCCACTCAGACAGCGGGAAAATATCCCAATAAATAGAGAGGAAACTCTGGAGAGCCACCCTGTCCTGGGACAGAGCAGTTTGGCTGCCAGTGGATCTGGAATTCCTTCCCAACCTCATTTTTCCAGATAAAAGTTCATCCAGCTGTGTCTATTCCCAGCTTGAAGTTGATATTCCTGCATCCTGGATAGGATAATGTTGGCATTCCTCACTCCAGGCAAAGCCATTACATTTCCTGGTAAAAGCTGTTATTCCATAGGATGTTCCTGAAAAAAAACCCGTCCTTCCAGCTTGTGCTGGAATAGTCCAAAACACGGAGAAACACATGGAATTGCACGTGGAATTCCCACTGTGCCAGGCATTTTCCACATCCATTAGAAACCCATCCTGTGTGTGCTCGCTGGAGTTGTTCCAACAGCCAGGGAATGTTTACCAACAAAAATCCCTCGGGATTCCTCTTTTCCATAGCAGGAGAGCACTTAGCACAACAGGAATTCCCCAGAATCCAACAGAAGGAAATCCTAGTGCATGGAAAATGCAGGATTGGGATGGGAAGCAGTTGGAGCTGGGGAATATCCCCACCTAGTCCCTCATTAAAACGGGAGAAAAATAAACTTTAATGGCGTTTATCCCATTTTTCCAGAGTGTTTCCTGCTCTCTTTTCCCCTCGATGTTGTTTTAGCGGATTTTGGGAATGAGGCTCTGCTGGGAGCTGCTGGATCCTAGGGAGTGTTTATTTAAAGGCACTTAACTTCCATAAAATCCGTTATTCCCGCTGCAGGCAGCCTGGCTGTGCTTAGAAAAGCTCAGGAGTTGCTTCCAAGAGAGGAAAGAGACATCCTGTGCCAGAAAATCCAGGAGGGAAAAGTCCAGGCAGCTCCAGCAGGGCAAGGATAAAATTCCCAGCCCTGAGTGACGTAGGAGCGAGTGAAAAGTGCTGGATGATCCATTTTCTTGTGGAGTCGGGGAATGGTTTGGGTTGGAAAGTTAGAGGTCAACTGGTTCCAACCATGGATCAGAAAAGCAGGGATACCTTCCACTGTCCCAGGCTGCTCCAGCCTGGCCTTGGACACTGCCAGGGATCCAGGGGCAGCCACAGCTTCTCTGGGAATTCCATCCCAGCCAGGAATTCCTAATTCCCAATATCCCGTCTCTCCCTGCCCTCTGGCAGTGGGAAGCCACTCCCTGTGTCCTGTCCCTCCATCCCTTGTCCCCAGTCCCTCTGCAGCTCTCCTGGAGCTCCTTCAGGCCCTGGCAGGAGCTCTGAGCTCTCCCTGGATCCTTCCCTTCTCCAGGGAAACATTCCCAGCTCTCCCAGCCTGGCTCCAGAGCTGCTCCAGCCTTTGGATCATCTCCGTGTCTCTCTGATATCCCAGCAGAGAATTCCAACCAGAGGTTACACAAAGTTATGAAGGCCAAGGATAAAGCAGCCTTAAAATGGGACCCTAAAATGGACTGGCAGCTGCGGAGGCTTAAAAATAACCACGGGATCCTCTTCAAACGCTTGGGATAGAGGGAATTAGCCAGGCTGGGAGTGTGGGAGGGAAAAGCCAGAGGGGAAAAAAGCTGGGAGATGTAAAGTCCTTAATGAGCTGTTTACAAGGGATCACGGCCTGGGAATCTGCTCACTAATCCCTCCCTTGGGATTAACGGCTCCTTAATCCAGGCTGCACTTCCCAGGAGCGAAACTCAAGGGGAGAGGCTGATGGATGTTCCCTGGGATTGGCTTCTGGTCGTCAACAAATTCAGGATGAAGCCATTGGTACGGGAATGGAAGTGGGAAAAAGAGGGATCAGCTCCCGCTCTTCCCTGGATCCACCATGTCAGCTCTTCCTTGGGGTCCCTCAGTCACCCACCTAAATTTTGGGAAAAGCAGGGATATCTGCTTGTTCAGGATGCAAAACAGGAAGCCCTCAAAGGAATCAGTGGGATAAAAGACAGGGATGAGGATGGGAAAACCTCAGGATGCAGGGAAATCTGTTTGATAAAAGAGTCTTGCTCAAACTCAGAGAATTCCTGGTAATTTCCAAGTTTCCTGCATGATCCAGGAGGGAATGATGAGATGGGAGAGATTTTCATGAAGTTTATCCGGGATTCCTTATGGGAAGGTGAAGGATTCCCTCTCTTCACATTTCCTGGGAATATAACAAATAAATGAAAGCCAATTCCTTCATCCCCTGCCCATGTGGATTCCAGGGATTGTCCTGATGCAGACCTCGGAAAAGGAAACACATCCCTGTTAATTCCCTGTCATCCCCAGTGGCCACATCCCAGTTCAGTCAGTCACTGGTGCCATTCCCAGCTGGAATGGGATTTTCCAGATCCTTTCCAACAGATGTCAACCGAAGGATTTTCCCTCCAATTCCTCAGGCTTGGATTTGGATCATTGGATTTCTACCCTGTTCTGCTTCTCCGTGGAAAAAGCAGGAAGTTTTGTCTGTTTATTCCTTTGGTTTGCTGTGGAAAAAACCGGGGTATTTTCTGGTTGCCTTTCTGGGAATGCTGGTGGGAAATGAACCCAGGGATGAAATTCCTTTTCCAGAATCCAGGGATAAGGAACTTCCTGCCACAGGGAGTTATTTCCTCCTTTTCCTCTTCTCAATTCAAGTCTGAGCCTCCAGATCCTCCATTATGATTAGGAATTATCTCCGGGAATATTTTGCTTATTTCAAGCACATCTCAAACACAATTTATCCAGGCTAATCCCTGGAATAACTGGGATTCTGGCTCTCCAGCCTTCGGGGGGCTAAATTTAGAGCAGATAAATCCTCGGCTCTGTGTCCTGGCAGCTGGAAAGCCATAAATAAAGCAGGGACATTCTTCGGAGTGACAGATAAAAACCCCTTTATAGGATTTACAATTTTGTTGGTATTTATATTTATATTTATATTTATATTTTTATATGATTTACAATTTTATTTCTATTTCCATTATTTATATTTTTATTTGTATTTTTTAATCCATTTCTCCTGCTACTTTGCCAATATTTTTTATTTGTTGTATTTGGATTTATTTCTTGCTCTGAATACACAAATCCTGAGGCAGCAGGACTCACGGATGACAAGTGTCAACATGAAGCTCCAGAATGGGGAAAAGGGAAAAGTGTGGAAATAGAAGAAATAAACATAGAAATGCTTTGGAATGTCTTTTCTGATGGCACATTTTGCCTAAATCCCACTGGATTTAACATGATCCGGAGCTTTTGGGGTTCATGTGGTCCAGGGATGATTTCCAAGATGCCCTTTGGATGTGGCCACCCTCTCCTGGAGATTATGGGATGTTGCTGGGATGGACACAGCCAGACCCTGCCACTGATCCCAATGTCGGATCCACCCCTGGAGCCTTTTCTTTGCCTGAATGATCCTGGAAAAAAATAAGGAAAAAATCCAAATGGTTGTTTAGTCCTGTGGGAAGACATCCCAAATTTGTGGGAAAGGAGAACCCAGAGCATGGGATTTATCCAGGTTTTCACACTGGGACAGGGAAAACAGTCACTGAAAACTTCTAAAAGACGGAATGAGCCCTTGCAGCAATTCCTTCCCCGTGGGATCCTGATGTCCTGACAAGGATGTTTTATCCAGAGGGTGTCCTGCAGGTCCTGGCAGATCCCAGCCCTGGCATGTCACAGCTCAGCTACCACCGGGAAAACCTCCCACGGCTGGTTTAGACAAACTCCTTCTGCTCCATCCATCCATCCATTGATCTATCCATCCATGTATCCATGTATGCATCATCCTTCCATCCTCCCATCTGTCCATCCATCATCCCTCCCTCCCTCCATCCCTCCATTTTCCCAGCATTGCATCCCACTGGAACGACCAGGTTCCTCCACAAGCCCTGTTCCCATTTTCTCCCTTGGAGCCGATTCCCTGATGAAAGCCCATTCATTTTGAGTCCATTCCAATTAATCCCATTCCTTCCCCTATTCTAGTCCAGTATCAGATGGAAAAAACTGCCTAATCCTGCTCTTCCCGCTTTCACCTCCCTGTTTGCTGGCAGAGCCTCCGAGTCCCCTGACCTTCTCTTTCCCTCTTTTCCAGCAGCCACCTCTCTGTATAAATCCCTTTTCCTTCGTGTTCCAGGCTGTCTCCACCTCGTCCCTCGCAGGGAAACTTCCGGAGCAACACTCAGAGTCGTCTCCGAGCACAAACAGTGGCCCAAACCCAAGGAACACCGCGGGATCAAAACGTTTTACGCAAATTGGCCTCGTCAGCGCCGAGAAATCCGAGCCTGACGAGTTGTTTTGCCTCTTTCTCCTTTTTTCCTTGTGTTTTTTTGGCAGCGAAATCCGGAGCGAGCGACCCGAAGTGAGGTTCGACTTCCAGAAGTGGAGCAGAAATGTTGGAATCTCTCAAGGCTGCTGGAGAACTCCCAAGCTCCTCCCAAAAACTCTCAACTTGCACTGCTGTTGCTGCTGCTCTAATTTGTCCAGGCACCTTTCAACAAATTTGGGATTTCTCCCGAGGCCTGGAGTGGGAATGTGAGGAAAACAGCCCTGAAATAATTCCAGGGTGTTGAATTCCGAAGCTGAGGAGAAATAAGGAGCTGAGAAGAAATAAAAGTGGCTTTGTGGATTTTCTTCCCGGTTTTTTATTCTCTCTTGGATGTCTTTCCTGGATTTCTGGAGCTGTGTGTGAAGCACTGAAGTTCAGCTGTTGCCTCCATGAGGAAAAGCTTTTCCCTGCTCTCCTGTGTCCCATTCCCATGGGATGACACCGTGGTGGCATCAGTGGCACATCCCTGACAGGGATCATTCTCATTTATTTGTCATCGTCCTGTACCTCGTTCAGCATTCCAAAATTTCTGAGAATTAGGTGGGAAGATCCTTCATCCGGTGGGAAATCTTCGTTTAGGTCCTCCTGGACTGAGCTTTGAAATTATAAATAATAAAATCACCAAGGTCATGGAAATTTCTCCTGGGTAGGATTTTCTGGAGTGTTTCCTGGTGGATTTTCACACCATCTCCTGCCTGGGCTGCTCCTCATGACTCTGCAAGGTCATTCCCACCAATCCTTTCCCCACGGAAGTTATTCCACCCTCAGATGTGCTGGAACTGGGAGTTCATTGCTTCCCAAAAGTCCTGAGGAATTTGGGGTTAAAGCACAGCAAAATCCTCTTGGAGTTCCACGCTCTCCTGGAGAATTTTGACACGGCTGATGGAGGGGCTGGAGGAGGAATGGAGCTGGGAAAAGTGGATTTGCATCCTGAGAATCCTAAAATCATTGAGGCTGGGAAAGAGCTCCAGGATCATGGAAGTTCCCCCTGAGCCTCCTTTTCTCCAGGATAAACATTCCCAGCTGAGCTTCAAACTCCCCAGACAGCCGGAATGTCCAGGAGCTGGAATGAGATGATCCCTTCCAACCCAAACCATTGCAGGATTCTGGGATTCTGTCACATCCAGAATTATTAGGAATGGCCTGGATGTTCCTCTCCCGTGTGGAGCTCGTTCCATGTCCCCCTGCCTTCAGATCCAAGCAGTGGATCAGAGTTTGGAATTTGTCTGTGGTCCCAGAGCTCCTAATTGCCCTCAGCCAAAAGATGATGATGGAAAAGTCAGATAAAGTCAGGATTGAACCAAATTAGATCAGGAATGGGTGTTCATTAATCCATGGGAACAATTAGGAATTACCCTGGATGTGTTCCTGTGGGCTCCGAGTGCAGCAGAGCCACCCAAGCAGAATTCCCGTATGGCATTTCACCAGCAGTAGATGCCTGGATTCTCCTGTTGCATCTGATCCCATGGAGTATTTTTAGACTTTTCCCGCTGTCCCCAACCCCCTGCTGACAATCTGCACTGCCACCTTGCGTGACTCTGGATTTCACTCCGGCTCCCTTTGGAATCTTCCTTTGGAATTCTGCTGGATACACCTCCCTCCCAATCACAGAATGTTCACCTGATCCCAAAAAGATTGAATTATTCCCTAAAAACCTCCTGCTTTTCCCACTTATCTCAGTCAGGCTCTGATCTCATCCTTCCTCCTGCTGCTGGAAAATCCCCTTGAAAAGCATGGATGGTTCACCTCCCAGATGGATTTTACCAGGAATGCTATCCCAGCTCCTTGTTCTCTTCCCTCCCTGGTTTACCTCAGGAACCTGGGGATAATCAGACCTGGCAGGAAAAAGATTGGGAATTTAGGATTCATCCCTGGGCTTCCATTTCCCGTTTGCCTGTTTCATTCCCAAATCCAGGTCAGAGAGTTCATCCATGAAGGATTTGTAAAGAATTTGCACAGGGAATTCCCTGTATGGGATCCTCATCCAAATCCAGGTGGAAATGTCCTGATCCAAATCCAGGCAGAAATGTGGATCCCATGATCCAACGGAATCCCAGAAACATCCAGAAAAATCCCCTCCTATAGGATTTTCCTTCAAGGAGCACACTCCAAGCACTGTGGTTGAAGGAGAAACCTAATCCAGAAGGTTTCTCCTCCTTCCTTCAAGGAAAAAAAATCCATGTTTTCCTCCAGTGATATTCGGTGCCAGTTTTGTCATCAAAAATTAGGTGGGGAAGGAGAAAAACAGGGAATTTTGTGTGTCCTGAGGAGCAAACGGTGAGGTTGGCAGGGAAGTTTATTCCCAGGCATCCCAGTTTGTGCTGAGCCTTTCCACACATCCTGCCATGTCCTGCTGGATCCAGGCTTGAAAAATTCCTGACAGGCAAAACCACTTGGCCTTTCCTCTTGTCCCCCTGTTATCCACACTTTATCCTGCTTTTTCCACACTCAATCCTACCTGAAATTCCTTGTTGCAGCCCAAAGCCACCCCCAGTGATCCCAAAAATCCCAAAGTGTCCCAGGAGTCTCCCAAATTTGCACATCTGCCCTTGGAAACCCCGTGAGCTTCACCTTCAGTTCTACTTTTGATTTTGAATTTATTCATCCTGACCCATGGAGATGATCAAGGCCCAGATTGGAATTCTGGGATGTTTATGAAACTGTTCCATTCTCTCCTTTCTCATCCCGATTTTTTCTCTCTGCATCAAACAGTTCTTAGAAGTCTGTAGAGTTTTCCCAGCCTGGAAAGAGATGCACAACCTCTGCATTGACATTCCAGATGGAAAAATTCCTTCTCCAAACTCCGAGTTCCAATTCTGACTGCAGAACATCCGAGGTGTGCTTCAGGCATGGTTTATTCCCATTTTTCTCCCTCAATATTTGTATTTCATCCAATCCCAACCCTGGGATTGAGATCATGAAAGCCAGGCTGGGAATTGTATTCCTGCTGTATTCCTGCTGCATCCCAGCCTCTGGAATTTAATCTTCCCTGTTTTACCCATTAACTCCATGCCTGATCCCAAATTCCTGCCTCCAGCAGAAAAGTGTGGCACAAAGGGATTGGTTGCTCATCCCAAAGGTGTGCAAAAAGCCTCAGAGTTTATCCAGGACTGGATTTCCTCTCCAGTATCCTTCTGGTTTTCCATTTATTCCGAGGTCTGATCCTGCAGAGCTGAACATCGACCTCTGTAAATGTTAAACTCCTGGACAGGGCTGGAGGCTCAGGGGGGAATTTTTAGGGAGCATTTTCCTGTCCCTGAGGAATCATTAACGAAGCTGCACAGATAGGAAAAGTCCTGCCACACGAAATGTTTTTCCTGGGTTGTTCCCAAAATATCCACGGAATCCTAGAATCCCAGAATTTCCCGGGATGGAAAAGAGCTTAAAGACCACTTAATTCCAGCCCCTCTGGGAGTTTTCAGTTCTGAACTTCAGGGTCACTCTGCTGGAAAGAAGCCAAAACTGTGATGCTCCATAAAATCCACATCTGCAGGGCAGTGAGGATCCCAGAATCCCAGGATGCTTTGGATTGTTAGGAAATTTCAGGATCATCCCATTCCCACCCCTGCCATGGTCAAAGACACTCCCACCATCCCAGGCTGCTCCAAGCCCTGTCCAACCTGGCCTTGGACACTTCCCGATCAGACTGGAGGAAAATCCTTCTGATTTTCTCCTTCCAGTGCCCTTTTAAAAGGTTTATTTTAATCCCAAATTCTCGGGTGCCAATGGAAATGAGATCCTGGCATTCCTCATTTCGGGACCCCAAGGTGACACCCAAGAAGGGACATAAAATCCAGGAGGTGACACTTCAGTGACCCAACCTCAGCCAGACCTTTCCTGCCTCGTTCCACTCTGCTTTCCCAGACTTTGGACAACAAGAAATCCATGGAGATTTCTCAAACATTCCTGAGGATGAAGCCTCAGGTCGATGAGGTCGCTGAGTTCTTCCCCAGCCGCCCAATTCTCCCCCTTTTCCAGGCTTTTGGGCCAAATCCAGGGAATGCCAAGGGTTTAATGAGGTGAAGGGAAAGCCAAAGGTGTTTTCAGAGACCTTTTGTCACCTCTCCATAAATATTTAAATGTTGGAATGCAGTGCCAGCTTTCCCTGGAATTCCTGTCACCACTCCCTGCAGGGACAACAAAACCACCATTCTCAAGCACTTTCCCACTCTGAATCCCCTTTGGAAAACTGAATTATTTCCAAGATGTTGGGTCTGAAAGTGAAGCTCAGGAAAATCTTCCTTTCCTCCTTTAATTCCCAACCGAGCCCAGGGAGATCCCAGAAAATTCGCTGTTGTGCGACTTCCATAGGCAAACATCTTCCAAAGAGGAGTCACAGGTTGGACTCGAGGATCTCCAAGGTCTTTTCCAACAGAATAGATTCTGTAATCCTGCGAAATGCTGGATTTTCTCTGCTGGGGAGGGGAGATTCGGGAATGTTTGGAATTTGGGTTGGACAATCCCAAAATTTATAAAAGGTGAGCAGAGCTCATCCAGTGGCTCCAAGCTCTGCATGGATTCCTCAATAATCAGCTGGTGGCTCCAAATGGGAATCTTATCTGTGCTTCCATCAGAGAATTCCAGCCCAAACTAAGAATAATCCCCTTCCCATCCCGTGGAAAGGTTGGGAAAAGTATTGTTGGGGCAGGGAGAGATGGGAGATTGGAAGGAATTCCTGGCTGGGATGGAATTCCCAGAGAAGCTGTGGCTGCCCCTGGATCCCTGGCAGTGTCCAAGGCCAGGCTGGACAGAGCTTGGAGCAGCCTGGGATAGTGGAAGGTGTCCCTGCCATGGGATAATCCTTAAGATTTCTTCCAACCCAACCTATTCCACGATTCCATGGATTTTGAACTGTGATGATCCCAAATTCCATCTCATTCCATTCTCCCTCATCCTCCTGAACTAAAACCCCTCTGATGGCAAACTTGGGCACAAGAAGTTGAAATATCTTATTTTTCTATTTTCCAGCAACAACATCCTCCTCCCCTACTGATCCCACGGATCCACAAAGGACATTGGGATGAGCATTTAAGCAATTCCCTCCACAAAATCCAGGACCTGGGATTACAAAAACTGCATCCCCAAGCGCTCACCGAAGGCAGATCCTGCAGCTCCAGCCCTGAGCAAAACAAGGAGAATTCTCCCTGCTTTCTTCCCCAACCACAGCAACAGCAGGAGTCAGATTTCACGAGGCCGGGATGACTCCGCAGAGTAAACTTTGGGAAACTTTGGAAAACAACTCCATTGTCGGGAACCACAGGCTGCTGATTGACAGTGGGAGAACAATGGCTTCACACGCATTCCCAGAGCCGGAGTTTATTCCCTCTTTTTGGACTTTGGGATTGGCAAAGCTTGAAAGGGTTTGGATTTCCAGCTGGATTTTCAGATCTTTCTTCCTGAAGAGCTCATAAAACAGCTTTAAATAATATTATTATTATTTACATTGTTATTATTATTTACATCATTATTATTATTTAAACTATATTTTTGTCCTATTTCTGTGAGTCCAATAATGATCTAATTAATATTTATTAATGAGGTGATCTAATAATGACCTAGTTAATAGTTATTAATGAGAGACTCTAAAATTATGTCATTAATATTCATTA
>VZRM01003475.1:751022-773111 GCA_013397955.1 Grantiella picta
GAAGGGAAGGGAAGGGAGAAGGGAAAAGGGAAAAGAGGGAAAAGAGGGCAAAGAGGGCAAAGAGGGAAAAAAGGGAAAAAAGGGAAAAAAGGGAAAAAAGGGAAAAAAGGGAAAAAAGGAACCAAGCTCCTGAATATCCCTTGGGAGAGCCTCAGATTCCAATCTGGAACACCAGAGTGGATTTTCCAGCACACACAGACACAAACCCCAATTCCAAACTGGGCTGGGATTGTTCCTCTGGCATTACAGGGATAACAGGGACCAAAAATAGAGGCAGCTTTTTTGGGGTGATTTAAACTGAACTGCCCATTTAGCCTAAACTGAGCTGCTACTTTAACTGAACTGCTAATATTTAAACCAAACTGCTAATTTAAACTAGACTGCTAATTTAAACTGAACTGCAATTCGAAACTGAACTGCTAATATTTAAACTGAAGTGCTAATTTGAACTGGTAATTTAGACTAAACTGCCAATTTAAACCCAACTGCTAATTTAAACTGAACTGCTAATTGCAGCTGCTGTCTAAATTAAACCAAACTGTTCTGTTAACGCTGAACTGCTGTCCAGTTGAAACTAAACTACTAATTTAAGCCGAACTGTCTAGTTTAAACCAACCTGCTGATTTAGACTAACCTGCTAATTTAGACCGAGTTTCTAATTTAAATTCAACCCCTGCCCCTCTAATTACACACCAGAAAAACCCCAATTTAGGGAGGAGATTTTCTGAACTCCGAGCCCTCAAATTCCCAGCTCCAAACCAACGTCCCACAGCGATCCCTCCGTCTTTTAATTACAGAAATTATGGCAATTACGGAGTTTGCAAGTGCAGAGTAAGGGAAAAAAAGGGAATGAGGGTTGTGGTTCATCCCAAAGATGGGTTAAATCCCGGGAAATGCTGCAGTGGCCAAGCTTGGAATTCTGTCCTTAAATACTTCTTCCCACAGCACAGCGTGGATTCCAGAGGCTGGGAGGAGATAGTGCAGGAATTTTTGTTCTGATGGATTCTACAGGCCAGAATTGCTGATTTAGAGGGAATATTGAGATATAAAGAATGTTGAGATAAAGGGAATATTGAGCTAAAAGGAATATTGAGATATGGGGAATATTGAGATAAAGATAATATTTAGATATATGGAATATTGAGATATAGGGAATGTTGAGATAAAGGGAATATTGAGCTAAAAGGAATATTGAGATATGGGGAATATTGACATATGGGGACTATTGAAATATAGGGAATATTGAGGCAAAGGGAATGTTGAGATAGAGGAAATAATGAAATAAAGGGAATATTGAGATAGAGGGAATTCCATGGAAAGCAAAGGCTCACCTGGGAAGAGGAAGAGGAGCAGAGATTCCAGCCTGGATTATAAATCCAGGTCTAAAAAAGTGGGATAATTTGACTTGGAGGTCACTAAACCAGTCAGGGTATAATTGGAATTCTGGACCAAAAAATGGATTTATTTTGGATTTGTGGAGCAATTTGGGGTAATTTTGGGTTTTCCTGGTGCCACCAGGACACATTTCCGGGTGGTTTTTTTTTTCTTAAATCCTTAAAGAGGAAAGGTCTTTTTAGCTAAAAAAAAGAAAAAGGAAAAAAGGGATTTTTAGCAAAAGCAAACAGAAGGGGAAGGATAAAGTGGATATGCAGTCGATTCCAGGGCCCAGAAAAATGGGATTAATCAATTTGGCCTTTGGGAACTTCCAGCCTTCAAATAAAAGTCCCTAAAATCATGTTGAGTTTGACTGTGTTCTTCCCAAAATTCAGCTGGATTTCTGTGGGGTGGGATCGGCACTCTGTGGGGTCAACAGCTCCAGAAAACATGGAAAATCCATAAAACCCAGAATTGCTGGGATGTGAACCAGCTGGAAAGGGAGCAGGGAAGAGTTAACCTTTTGGAAATGTCAAATCCGGGATTCCCAGAAAGGAGATTTCCTGTTCCCAACAATAAAACCTTTCGCTCCCAGATGAGCTAATTCCTGGGAGTTGTAGGAATGGCAGGATTAGAATCCATTAGGATTGACATTTATCGTTCAAAAGGGAATAAACTCTTGGATGTCAGGGATAATTTCAGGCTGGGATAAAAGCTGGAATGTGAGTTAGAGGAGCAGCGCTGAATTACTCACAACAGCTTCTCCCAGGGAGGGAATTGTGTGTTCCTCCCTGGAATTCGCTGCCCTCTCCTTGATGTGGTCGGAGGGGAGGATTATCTGTAGGAATATGACAAATCCTCGCTGGCTTGAAGGAGAGGAAACATTTACATTGGCCAGACGTTGGGGATAATAAATCCCAAAACTCGGCAATCCATTAAAAACCATTCAAACAATGGAGGTGGGAAATGGGGGTGGATTTTGGGACACAATTCCCAGCCCCTCTCGGAGGGAAGTGATGGAACAGGAGGGTGGGGAATTTGGGATACTCCCAGGGTTATTTGAAAGTCATCTTTGGATGGGCAGAAAGGATTTTCTCTGCCGCTGGGTGGATGTGGAGTTGTTCCAGCAATTCCTTCACCTGCTGAGCTCTTATCCCACAAAACCACAGGGCTCAGACCCCACAAACGGCAGAGCTTCCTTTCCCTTTTCCCATGCCATTCCCACTGCAGCAGGGTAAGGGAGAGGCCAGGAGAACAGGGAATTCAGATCCTGTAGGATCATGGCATTGTGTCCACCAAACCCACAGGGATGAGACCCCAAATGGCAGAGTTTCCCCTTTTCCATGCCATTCCCACTGCAGCAGGATCCAGGAGAGGCTGGGAGAACAGGGAATTCACGTCCTGTAGGATCATGGAATGGTGTCCAGCCAGCCTGAAGGATCCAAGGAGCACACCAGGGAGATTTTGGCCCAGCAGGGAGATCTCCCAAAAACTTTGAGCGAGATGGATTTGGGATGGAGGAAAGGCAATCCCAGATTCCCAACATAAAATCCAGAGNTAAAGGGAATATTGAGATAGAGGGAATTCCATGGAAAGCAAAGGCTCACCTGGGAAGAGGAAGAGGAGCAGAGATTCCAGCCTGGATTATAAATCCAGGTCTAAAAAAGTGGGATAATTTGACTTGGAGGTCACTAAACCAGTCAGGGTATAATTGGAATTCTGGACCAAAAAATGGATTTATTTTGGATTTGTGGAGCAATTTGGGGTAATTTTGGGTTTTCCTGGTGCCACCAGGACACATTTCCGGGTGTTTTTTTTTTCTTAAATCCTTAAAGAGGAAAGGTCTTTTTAGCTAAAAAAAGAAAAAGGAAAAAAGGGATTTTTAGCAAAAGCAAACAGAAGGTGAAGGATAAAGTGGATATGCAGTCGATTCCAGGGCCCAGAAAAATGGGATTAATCAATTTGGCCTTTGGGAACTTCCAGCCTTCAAATAAAAGTCCCTAAAATCATGTTGAGTTTGACTGTGTTCTTCCCAAAATTCAGCTGGATTTCTGTGGGGTGGGATCGGCACTCTGTGGGGTCAACAGCTCCAGAAAACATGGAAAATCCATAAAACCCAGAATTGCTGGGATGTGAACCAGCTGGAAAGGGAGCAGGGAAGAGTTAACCTTTTGGAAATGTCAAATCCGGGATTCCCAGAAAGGAGATTTCCTGTTCCCAACAATAAAACCTTTCGCTCCCAGATGAGCTAATTCCTGGGAGTTGTAGGAATGGCAGGATTAGAATCCATTAGGATTGACATTTATCGTTCAAAAGGGAATAAACTCTTGGATGTCAGGGATAATTTCAGGCTGGGATAAAAGCTGGAATGTGAGTTAGAGGAGCAGCGCTGAATTACTCACAACAGCTTCTCCCAGGGAGGGAATTGTGTGTTCCTCCCTGGAATTCGCTGCCCTCTCCTTGATGTGGTCGGAGGGGAGGATTATCTGTAGGAATATGACAAATCCTCGCTGGCTTGAAGGAGAGGAAACATTTACATTGGCCAGACGTTGGGGATAATAAATCCCAAAACTCGGCAATCCATTAAAAACCATTCAAACAATGGAGGTGGGAAATGGGGGTGGATTTTGGGACACAATTCCCAGCCCCTCTCGGAGGGAAGTGATGGAACAGGAGGGTGGGGAATTTGGGATACTCCCAGGGTTATTTGAAAGTCATCTTTGGATGGGCAGAAAGGATTTTCTCTGCCGCTGGGTGGATGTGGAGTTGTTCCAGCAATTCCTTCACCTGCTGAGCTCTTATCCCACAAAACCACAGGGCTCAGACCCCACAAACGGCAGAGCTTCCTTTCCCTTTTCCCATGCCATTCCCACTGCAGCAGGGTAAGGGAGAGGCCAGGAGAACAGGGAATTCAGATCCTGTAGGATCATGGCATTGTGTCCACCAAACCCACAGGGATGAGACCCCAAATGGCAGAGTTTCCCCTTTTCCATGCCATTCCCACTGCAGCAGGATCCAGGAGAGGCTGGGAGAACAGGGAATTCACGTCCTGTAGGGTCATGGAATGGTGTCCAGCCAGCCTGAAGGATCCAAGGAACACACCAGGGAGATTTTGGCCCAGCAGGGAGATCTCCCAAAAACTTTGAGCGAGATGGATTTGGGATGGAGGAAAGGCAATCCCAGATTCCCAACATAAAATCCAGAGTGATAAATCCCCCGATAAAATCCAGAGTGAGCCAAAATGCCCATCCGAGGGAATCAGGAATTCCAGAGGGAATCCCTTCCCTCACATCCAGCTGGGGAGAAGATGAACCAAAAAATGATCCAAAACCCCAACCCCGCCCATGTCCGTGGAATTCCGAGAGGGAACAGCAGACCAAAGAGTTTTCCCATTGGAATTTTGACCTCATAAACAATTCAGAATAATCCTGGATCATTTTTCCACCTCCATGCCCAGGATTTGAGGCTCCAGGATGGCCGTGATGGATCTGCTGGAGCTTCTGCTGCTCCTTATTTTTAGCTCATCCTGTGCAGTCCTTCCCTCAGGATGAGTCACTTGGAATCGGCCGCTCCGGGAGTTACACAAAAGTTTTATTTTCTCCCAAAATTCTGGCAAGGAACGGAGCTGAGCACTGTCAGCATTCCCGGCTGGAAGTGATAACTCAGCTCCGGCTGCCAGGAGGAATACTCATCCCGAAAATGCTCCCCCAGGGGAAGAGAAGAGCTTTAAAAACTTGTGGAGGCTGGAAAGAAATGGGGATTTTCAGCTGATCTGGAGCTCCCGAGAGTCCCAAAATTCCAGCTGCTCTGCATGACCAGGGTCTCCAGAGATTCCCAAAAATTCAGCTGATCAGGAACTCCAGAGATTCTCAAAAATTCAGCTGATCAGGAGTTCCAGAGATTCCCAAATTTTCACCTGATCAGGAACTCCAGAGTCCCAAATTTTCATCTGATCAAGCTGACAGGATCTCCAGATTCCCAAAATTTCAGCTGATGAGGACCTGCAGAGATTCCCAAAATTCCAGCTGATCAGGAGCTGCAGAAATTCCCAAAATTTCAGCTGATCAGGACCTGCAGAGGTTCCCAAAAATTTCAGCTGATCAGACTGACAGCAGCTCGAAAGATTCCCAAAATTAAAGCTGATGAGGAGTTGAAATATTCCCAAAATTTCAGCTGCTCTGGAGCTGCAGTAATTCCCAAATTTTCAGCTGATCAAGCTGACAGGAGCTCCAGAAATTCCCAAAATTTCAGATCAGGAGCTCTGGAAATTCCCAAAATTTCAGCTGATCAGGCTGATCAGGATCTCCAGAAATTCCCAAAATTTATGTTGATCAGGCTGACAGGAGCATAAAAGATTCCCAAAATTTCAGCTGATCGGGAGCTCCAGAAATTCCCAAAACTTCAGCTGATCAGACTGACTGGAGCTGCAGAGATTCCCAAAAATTGATGCTCCTGGGAAAAGAAGCCCAAAGCCACACTTTTATTTCAGTTTAATGGATAAAATTCCGTGTTTCCAAGTTAAAATCCATCAGAGAGAAAGGAAATGCTTCCATCAGTTATAAACACGGACAAAAGCCATGGAATTCAGCAGGATCCTGGACTGAAATTCCTGAAATATCAGCCTTTGGATTAGTTCTGCAACCTTCATATTTTTATATATATTTTTCCCTCTTCCATAGCAAACCTGCCCTGATTTTGGCATCTTGGAGACACAAGAGGTCAGGAAATGGAGGGGAAAGGGAGGGAAAAAGGGAAAACTGCCCTAAATCTGCTTCCCATTGGAATTTGGCTTTCTGGCTGCTCTATTGGAAGGTTGAAATTCCTTCTGGAATTTTGAAGTTCCTTCTGAAAAACACCTGGATCTGAGACATCTCTCTCTCATCTGAGGTTGGCCTTCATCTCCAGCTTCCCAGGAATATCCCAACGGAATTCTCCTTCTCCTGTTTGCTGGTGACAGCAATTAAAAAATAAAGGAATTAACCAATCCCTGGGATCAGCTGATTGGATCAGTTGATTCCAGGATTCTCCTTCAACCACATCAAGCACTTTATACAAATATCTGTATATTTATCCCAGGATCCATATTTATCCAAATATCCACTTCATCCCAATATCCAGCTGAAAATCCAAATGTTTTATTCCCTTCATACCAATATCCAGCTGAAAATTGGGATGTTTTATCCCCTTTACACCAATATCCAGCTGAAAATCCAAATGTTTTATTCCTTTTATACCAATATCCAGATGCAAATCCAAATGCTTTGTCCACTTTATCGCAATATCCAGCTGAAAATGCAAATGTTTTATACCCAGCTGAAAATTGGGATGTTTTATCCCCTTTACACCAATATCCAGCTGAAAATCCAAATGTTTTATTCCCTTCATACCAATATCCAGCTGAAAATTGGGATGTTTTATTCCCTTCGGACAAATATCCAGCTGAAAATCCAAACGTTTTATCCACTTTATCCCAATATCCAGCTGAAAATCAGGATGTCCATTGGAAAATGAAGGAAATAAAGAAGGAAGTCTCCCATGGGATTTATCCCTCTTTGGAGTGCAATCCATATCTGCTTTCCAGAACTTGCTACTCCAGGATTCCATTGGGAATCACATCTGGGAATCTCTTTCTCATGGAATCCTGGAATGGTGTGGATTGGGAAGGATCTTGAAAGCTTTAAAATTCCACCCCGCCATGGGCAGGAGCACCTTCCACTATCCCAGGTTGCTCCAAACCCCATCCAACCCGACCTCGGACACTGCCAGGGATGGGAATGAACAGAATCTTTGGAAAAGACCTCTGGGATCATCGAGTCCAACTGCAGACACCCTTGAGAGGCTCCTTGTCCCCGCGGTGACTTTTAAGGAATTTTCTCCATTTGGATTTGGGTGAATGACTCCGATACTTCCAGGCATGACCTTCCTGCCCTCTGCACCTTCCCAATCCCACCCATGGTCAGGAAACGTGGAAAGAGACAGAAATAACTGCCTGGAAAAGTTCCGTGGGCAGGGATGGCCTCTTTTGTCAGGGGTGATTAGCGCCATGAATAAATTATCATATTAATGAGCATCCTGTTCTTTCCATTCCGAGGGGCACGGATTGAACCTTGGGATTGAATTCCCGGCCAAAACAAATGGTTCATCCCAAAAAACAGGGAGACAAGGACACGAGGGCAAGACAAAGGTTGTAACCACGGATCCAGCAAAATAGTGGGAATAGAAATCCATGGAAGAATTCCCAGCGGGAAAGGAGTTACTCATTGATCCTGAAGATCGTTGTTGGCATTGGGAAAGGAGTTAAACATTGACCCAGGCTGGGATGAGGATGGAAAACAGGAGGGAATCTGGGGCTGGAAAACAGGAATCTGGGGCTGGAAAACAGGAGGGAATTGGACTGGAAAACAGGAGGGAATCTGAGGGAATGGCAGAGCAGCTCCCTGGTGATCCCGGAATCCCAGACTCCCAGAACCACAGGATCTGAGAATCCCAGGACCACAGAATCCCAGAATTTCAGAATAGCAGAACCACAGAAATCCAGAATCACAAAATCATAGAATCAAAAAATCCCAGAATCCCACAACCACAGAATCTCAGACTACAGAAACATGGAATCCCACAGCCACAGAGTCCCAGCATCACAGAATCCCAGAACTACAGAGTCCCAGAATCCCAGAGTCTTGGAACCATGGAACCACAGAATTCCACAATCATAAAATCACAAAATCACGGAATCTCACAGCCACAGAATCCTAGAATCCCAGAAACACAGAATCACAAAATTCCAGAATCCCAGCAGCACAGAAACCCAGAATCCCAAAATCATAGAATCCCAGAATCACAAAATCATAGAATCCCAGAATCCCAGAACCATGGAAACCCAGAATCACAGCATCCCAGATTTCCAGAATCTCAAAATCATAGAATAAAAAAATCCCAGAATCCCACAAGCACAGCATCCTGGAACTACAGAAACATGGAATCCCAGAATCCCGGAATCCCAGAATGGGTACAGCTGGAAGGGAGTCCAGTGCAGCCCAACCCCTGGTCCAAGCTCCCTGCTCCAGCAGAACAGGATTTTCCCAGTGCTTCTCTCCTTTTCCAGCTGGAATTCCTCAAATCTCCCTTCCAAGAGGATCAGCTCCAGACCCATGCACCACATCCAGGCCTCACCATCCCAGCTTTTCACTGGCTGTGGTGGAAAGTGTCCCAAAAATGTAGGAATGCGGTGGACCTGGGTGTGCTGGTTGGACTCGATCCTGAAGGTCTTTTCCAACCTAAATAATTCCCTAATTCCATAATTTTTATCTCCTCCATGAAGGTAAAAATAAAGAAATCAAACCAATTCAAACCCCACCAGAACCTGGGTGGGGATGGTGTCATTCCCAAAAAAACTCAGCCGAGAGAATGGACAAAATTTATTGGGAATGTTCTGCTTTGGAGGTTCTTTCCTCATGAATCCATTCGAAAATTATGGAATTTCAAAGTGCAAGGAATGAGGAATTGGATGAAGGGAAGAACTGTTGGAGTTTGAAGTCAGCACATCCACAGCCTCCCTTCACATTCCTGGTGATTCCAACACCCCAACTGAGACAAATATTTCCAGGGATTCGAGTCCAGGAGTCCTGAAGCAATTCCCAGAAGGCAGAGATGAGGACATGGATCTAGGATTGCAAATCCCCTTTAAAGCACGGCCAGTCACAGCTGTTCCCAGGAAAAGCTGCAGCAGTAAAAGTTGACGGTGTTGACCTGGAAAATCCCACCTTATCTCCTCATCCCGTGGGGAATAAAAGTGGGATTTGCTGTACCTTCCTGTCCGAACTGAAAAGTCAGCATCCCGTGATCCGTGGCAAATTCCAAAGGGAATTTTGGGCTCATCTCAGTCCCAGGAAATTTTCCCAATTCCTGTGAAACAGAATTTTCAGGCTCTCTCATTTCCTAAAAAATTGAAATATTTGTTCCAGTAGAACCAAATCTGGGATTTTCCGATGCTATTTATTTTGTTTAAAATAGAACTATCCGGTTCTGCTCTGCTCTATTCCCTAATTTCCCTAATATTCCCTAATTTCCCTGATTTCCCTAATATTTCCCTAATATTCCTTCTCTTTCCCAGTCATTTTTGAATGTGTCCACTGTGAATTCCCAGATTTGTGGCTCCTGTGTGGAAACCTTCACCTGAGAAGGTTTGCCTTGAGTTTTCCTGAGTTTCAATCTGATCCAGGATCATTGGAAGTGAAATTCCCTCATCTGAGTTCCCTCCTATTTGTTTTCCTCATCCCTGTAAAAGCTTGAATGCTTCCAAGTGCTTGGAATGCTCCTTTATTCCCATTTTTTCTCAAATAAGAAGGCAAACCCAATGTTCCAGGATGAATATAATAATTGGAATTCTTTATTCCCATTTTTTTTTTTGCATATAAAAAGGCAAATCAATTGTTCCAGGATGAATATAAATAATTGGAATTCTTTATTCCCATTTTTTTTTGCATATAAAAGGCAAATCCAATGTTCCAGGATGAATGTAAATGATTGGAATCCTTCTTTATTCCCATTTTTTTGAGTATAAAAAGGCGAATCCAATGTTCCAGGATGAACACAAATGTTTGGAATGCTTCTTTATCCCCATTTTTTGCAAATAAGAAGGCAAATCCCATATTCCAGCATGCATTTCAGCCTCCCCACTGCAGCTGATGGAAATTTAGGAATTTTTAACATTTTCTGTCACTTTGTCAGAGCCCAGCTTTCTTCCCAGAGCTACCAGAGATTGTGCAGAACCACAAATTCCATGTGGATTTGACCATCCCAGAAGGAAAACCGGGATATCACAGCTGGAATTCCATCTTCCAGCTGAACAAATTTGGGAATTTTTTCCTTCCAAACCCCAACTTTTAAGCTCAGTTTTATCTTTCACTGTCTGATTTTCAGCAGTTTAAGGCAAACCTTGTTCCCAGAATCCCGGTTTCTCCCCTCCGAGTGCTTTGTGCTGCCCCAGCACCTCCCGGAGTTCACCCATCCCAAACCACCGAATCCAAAGCTGCTCTTCCCTAAGGAATATCCCTAGGGAATAATTCTGCTCCTGGGGGTTGGCTGGGATCCCCTAGAGAGCCAAATACTCAGGGAAAAACTGGAATTCGTGAAATTTCCAACACAAGGAGGGAGGACCTGGAATTTTATGGTCCTTGAGGGTCCTTTCCAAGCGTGGATATTCTATGGCTCTGTGATTCCAAGTATTTGGAATCTCACTTTCCCCAAATTTTTTCACTTTTCCCGCTGCCCAAAGTCTCCCAGTGCCTTTCAGGGAAGGTTTGGAATCCCTGGATGCCCTGGGGTCTGCAGGGAGTTGCAGACAACACCAGGATTTTCTTTTTCCCTTCTCCATCTCTCTCCATCTTGCCTGGATAATTCCTAAAAAACCCTCCACTTAAAATGTGTTCCAGTTAATTTAATTAATTCCATCCCTGCTTTTCAAACCCAGAGCAATTCCATGAAGCTTAACCAGCAAAAAGTCATCTGCGATTCCCCCAGATTCCAATTTAAAATTCCATGAAAAGAAAAAAAAGAGGAGACACATCTGGCCACAAGAAGTGTAAAAACTGTCGATGAAGCAAATCCTTGATTATCCTGGAAAAAGCAAGGCCTGGGGATGAGGCTGCAATAAATAAAATGAGCACATCCTGCCTGGAAAAAGCAAAAGCTGGGATAGATAAGACGTGATCCTGCAGAATCCCGAGCTGGCTCAGCATTCCCTGGAGAAACGGGAAGGGAGATGGAGCTTAAACCTCCTTTAAAAGGGATTTAAATCTCCTCCAAACGGGGCTGACAGCGCTGACAAGAGCTCAGCATTCCCTGTCATCCCCATCCAGGAGCTGTTTGTCTTTTCCAGCTGCTGCCTGCTTTGATTCCTCATCCCGGGATCATCCTGCTCACTCCCATTTTCTGGGTGTGCAGTGGGGAGCAGAACCAGCCGAAAGCCTTCGGAAAAAGCTTTGGAGCAGCTGGTTCTGCTTCCAAAAAAAAAGGGGGAAATTCATCCCGGAGGAATGTGCAATGTTTCATTGGAGGCAAAACCAGTGGAGCACTTTAGTCTGGACTACTCAAGCCTGGTCTGGAATCCTCAGGAATCCACAAATCCGGGTTTCTCAGGGGCTCGACACAGTTATTTTTTGCTCGAAAAATGATTTTCAGGCCGTTCTGCTGTGCTTGCGCTTTGCTGTGGGTTCAGCTGACCCCGGTCGGGTTTGTCCCGAACGGAGTTGGAAAATTTTCCACCCTCAGGTGTTCATTACCAGCCCCGAGGTGGAGGGGTTGGTAAATCATCAATAGTTTTCCAGGTGGTTTTTAACCTGAGGTTTGCTTAGGTTTGTGTCTGTGGGGCTGAACTCTTAAAGAAACCATTCCGCAGGCGGGGAAGGACAAATCATGGAATCGTGGAATGGTTTTGGTGAGAGGAGATCTCAAGGATCATCCCATTCCACCTCTGCCATTATATCCCAGGCTTCTCCAAGCCCCAAATTCCAGCCTGGCCTTGGACACTGCCAGGGATCCAGGGGCAGCCACAGCTGCTCTGGGAATTCCATCCCAGTGGCCAATCTGTAAATACTTTTTAGGATAATCAGGAAAAAAAAGTGTCATCAATCAAACTCTGGAAATTATTCTAGAAAACAATTAACGCATAAAAGAATTAACATATAAAAGAATTAATCTATAAAAGGAGCCCTTAGCAGAACTATAACTTGGGGAGAAGGACCCACACAGCTGGGGGATTTTGGGATTCCCTGGTCAGTTTTCAAACGCTCTTCCCAGCGCAGATTCCTGGAAATCAAGCCCCAGACAGCTTTATCGGAGATCTCTCCCTCTTGAACTCAGTGGGTGGAAAAGCAGATTTTTTTATCACCTTTCCATGTTTGGCCTCCTTAACTGCAGGCATTCCACTGGAATTGCAGGCGAGGCAGGAATGGGGTGACAAGTGACAAGGGTTACTGCAATACAGCCGTGTGGGAGCTCTGCTCCTGCATTCCATGGAAACAACCCAACAAATCCCGACGAAAATCCTGCTGGAAGGTCTAAACCAGCCCTGCAGTTGGGATATTCCAGGAATATTCCACCTTTTCTCTGCTTTCCTCTCTTTTCAGCAATCCTGGATGAGGTTTTGGTGTTTTTTCAGGTTTTTTTGGATTTTTCCACGTGGAGAGGGAGACTGGAAGAGTTTCTCCAGCGCTGGAGCACAAGGCTGGGGATGGGAATTTGGTGTCACCTGAGAGGCCCTGAAATCCCAGCAGGAGAAAATCCCTGGGATAAAACCAAATCTGGATTAGACCAAAGGGAAAAAAAATCCTGGGGAAAAAAAAAATCCTACAAGTGTCAAAAAAGGCATCCACAGAAGGATTTCTGGGTCAATTCCAAAGGAATTGATTTCTGGGATTTCTGGGTCAGTTCCAAAAAAATTAGAATCACAATAATTTGAATTCTTCTTTTTAATATCCTTGTGGAAGAAACCCATTGGGATTTGTCTCTTCCACCATTTTGGGAATGCCATCAGCTTGTGTTAGCCAGGAATTTTTTCCTCCTAAGGCAAAATCCTTCCAATTCCTTCCAAACGCTGTTTCCTAGAAAAAAAAAGGGATCCTCAGAACTCCAAGTCTATGAAGCCCTTCCCACCACATCCCTCTGGTCTTAAAAATTCCCAGTGACAAAAGCTCTGTGATCCTTCCCAGGGAATCACTTTGCGTGTTCCATTATCCTTTTAAATTTTTCCTGCTCTAGAATCCCAATCTCCATTATCCCAGCTGAAATCCAAGGTCCATTTTCCTCATTGAGAAGCCATTTCAAAAACCTCGTTTAAATATTTATATCTTCTTCTGATTCCTGACAAAATGGGACTCACAAAGCCCCGCTGGGGCCAAAAACACCTGGAAATGTTTTGCCGGGAAAAACATCCTGGATTTATTTGTTACAGGAGAAAAAAATCAAAATATTCCAAGGATATCAACCTGGTGATATTCCCTGCCTTTTCTTTTTCCCTTTTTTTCCCTTTTTTTCCCTTTTCCCTTTTCCATTTTTTCCCCTTTTCCCTTTTCCATTTCCCTTTTCCCTTTTCCCTTCCCTCAAAAGAACAGATCCATTACCAGCATCATTCCCTTTAAAAAAATTAAGGATTTTGGCATTTACAAGTTCAGAGGAGATTCCTTCCCTTCCCCAAAAACACTGGAAATCTCCAGACTATTTAATGGAAAAAAGTCTAGGAGTCTCAGGGATAATAAAATTCTGACAACATTCCTGAAAATCCATAGCTGAGCAGAGGGAAAAGGTAAAATTGGAGTCCAAAGCAAGATGGGAAGAGCAGGAGGATGGAAAAAACCTGGAGTGATCCATGGCTGGCTCTTTCCCAGCAGGGATTTGGAGGAACATCTTGGCCATAATTCCTTGGGAAATGTTGTATTCAGTTCCTTGGAATTGCTTTTTTTTTAACCAGCCAGGGAAGTGGGGAGTCAGGAACTCGTTCATCTCCACTGCCTCTAAGTCAGCAAAATGTTAGTTAATTAATTACGTTCATTAAATTAGTCTCTGTTAATAAAGAAAAAAATAAAGAATTCCAGAGGGAAAGTCTTCTCCTGTTAAGATATTTGGGACAAACTGGTGGAGTCTCCATCCCTGGAATTGTTCGAAAAACAAGTGGATGTGGCACTTTGGGATCTGGTTTAGTGGGAATTTGGGATCTGGTTCAGTGGGAATTTGGTTGATGCTCCTGGAAGTCTTTTCCAACCTTCATGATTCCATGATTTGCCTAAGGCTTATAAAAATCCAACAGGAGAGAAATTCCCACAGGGAAAAAAAAATCCAAAGTGACCTTTCCCTCATTTTTCACTGCTTTCTGTTCGCCTTCCAATGAAGGAATGTTGGCTTTGGGACAATTAACTCAGGAATAATTGGATTTAGGGAATAATTATGGTGGTGTAGATGTGGGAGAGACTCAGCCCTGCAGCTCCAGCAAAAGAATGGAAACTTTTCCCTCCTGTTTCCTGGATCTTCCCAGGAAGGAGGGTGGGATGAAGAAAGAAAGCTCATTTTTTCAGGTTTTTTTGTTTGGTCTTTGGTTAAACTTTTCCACATTATCCAAATATTTGCACTTGTGGATCCAAAGGGAGCCTGAAGCTCCTCTCCAGCTTGGATCACAGCCATGGATATTTTGTTGGAATTTTGCCCCACCCTATGGAATCAGGAATTTCCCCACATCTTCCTGCTCATTCCTGACTTCCCACAGAAATTCCCACCCCACTGGTGGCTTCAAGGAACCTCTGGAGTTAAACCAATCCCCAAATCAATGGAATTCCATTTATTCCTGATCAGTTTTCCTGCTGCTCCAAGATTCTCTGCAGGATTGGGGTGGTTTGGCCAAAAAAATTAATTGGAGGGGAGCAAGAATTCCGAATCCGTATGGAATATTTAATATCTGCCTAATTATTTTATGTTTTCTTTATCTAAATATGCATTTATTTGAATATATATGTCTGTATTTAATGTATATTTGTTTAATATCTTAATATATATTTATTCAGATAATTTTGTATTTATTTGATTTCTTTAATTACTATACAGTTCTATTAATGAAGAGGAATCTCATCCTGGGATATCTGTTAGGGAGTTCATAATCCAGCTGGAATTGACTCCAGAGGTCTTTCATGGGAAATTTGGCTTTTCCACAGTGTCCACCATGGAATTCTTTATAAAATTCTCTGTAAAATTTCCATGTTCTTTTTCCTTTTCCCATTGTCCAAATCCTGGGAATGTTGATTTACAGAAGCCTCACTCCAAAGCGGATATTCCCACCTGCGGATGGATGTGAAACCAAATTTCCAGAGCTCCAACTGCTCCTTGAAAAGTGGGAAATGTGGGAAAAAGGACTCCAGGTCACGGATTTCACCTGGGCACTCCTTCTGCTAGGATAAAAATCATGGCCAGCCCTATGTGAAGTCACCAGGCAAGAATTTATGGGATTTGGGATCAATTCCCAGCTCTCTAATTCCAGCTTTTACGATCCCATCCCATCACTCCATTTCTGGGTGTCTCTGTTCACCATCTGGGAATGAGACATTTTTCCTTGGTTCCTCATTAAATTCTTGGGGCAGGAGCCATAAATCTTCCCATAAATGCAGCACTGAGCCAAACACATTGGCCTGGCTGAGGAGTCTTGGGATTTCTGCTCAGCTTTCCTGGGATTTTCTCTACCCTTTGGGAATTCTCCTCCTTCTCCTTCTCCTATTCTCTTCTCCTTCTCCTCCTTCTTTTTCCTTCTTCCCTTCCCTTCCCTTCCCTTCCCTTCCCTTCCCTCCCTTTTCCCTTGTCCCTTTTCCCTTCCCTTTCCCTTCCCCAGAACTTCCAAACTCCTTTATCCCTGCAGCTCCATCCCATAATTTCCCGTTGCAGCCTCTTCCTTGGAATTGTTTTTTTCCGGGAATTTTCCCTCCCCTCTCCCGATCGATTTGGACAGAGGTTACACAAAATATTTACGGGACTTTCATTCCCCCTGTGGAATTGATTTTAAAATTGAGCAACGGAGTTGAAAGTTCCTGAAGTGAAGGCTTGGGAATCACACGGACAGACAGGGATAAACATAGGGAACAAAATTATTCCATTTCATATTAAAAATAACTGGGATGAACTTGATTGTGTTGATTACAAAAATCTCTCCAAGAGATTTGGTGATCACACTAGTTCAAAGGGATTTTCCCTCTTTTTTTTCAGGAAAATCGGGGGAATAATATACAAGGAAATTTACAAGGAATTTTAAGGTCATTCAGGAAAAATCTCTGCAGTCTCTGATTGAACCCAACCGAAAAAGAAAGAGATTTTCCGTCACAATTTAATAGAGATTTTCCCTCTTTTTCCAGGAAATTCGGGTGCATAACGGACCAGGCAATATACATTCCAGTCTAAACTGGAATGGATTTGATTTGGGATCCCATCCCTTCGGATTTCATATTTTCCCTGCAGCCTGAACCTCCTCGGGATCAATTTTCCTCGCGCTCCACTTTTCCCTCCCCACCTCTCCCTCCCAGGTTTCTGCTCCAGCCTGGGACGTTCCGCTTGGCAGCCCGAATTCCTGTCCTCCCGAACTCCAAGGAATTCTGGAGCTTCATCCTTGGATGCACCGGAGAGTTTCGGAGGACTTTGGACTCGGATTTTAAACAACCAACACTTGGGAAATCAGTTCAGGGAATTGCTGGACGTGGATTCACCTCTGGAGACACGGATTAGTTCCGAGCAGTTGGATATCTCCAGGCTGAGTTAGAAACTGCTGAATCCCACGGAATTCCTGCAGGATATTTCTGTTCGTTCTCCTCGGAAATCATGGAGGCCTTGATTTGTTATCTCCCTGGAAACTCCTGGGTTTTATGTGGTGGCTTCACCCGGCGGGTGATGGGGCTCGGTGATGTCACACAGCTGCTCTGTGATGTCACACTGCAGCCCCGTGACATCACTGTGCCCTTTGTGATGTCACTGCCCACTCTGTGAAGTCACACAGCTGCTCTGTGGTGTCACTGCCCACTCTGTGATGTCACAGCCCATACTGTGATGTCACAGCCCACTCTGTGACGTCACACAGCCACTCTGTGACATCGCTGCCCACTCTGTGATGTCACACTGCAGCCCTGTGACATCACTGTCCCCTTTGTGATGTCACAGTCCCCTCTGTGAAGTCACACCATAACCCTGTGGTGTCACCACCCATTCTGTGATGTCATAGCCTACTCTGTGATGTCATAGCCCACTCTGTGATGTCACCTCACAATCCTGTGATGTCACACCACAAACTTGTGACATCACAGCCCACTCTGTGACATCACAGCCCACTTAGTGATGTCACACAACAACCCTGAGATGTCACAATGCACTCTGTGACATCACACCACAAACCTGTGGCATCACTGCCCACTCTGTGATGTCATGCTGCAATCCTCTGATGTCACACGACAACCATGGGATGTCACACCATGACTCTGTGATGTCACCACCCACTCTGTGAGGTCATAGCCCACCATGTTATGTCACCCCACAACCCCGTGATTTTACACTACAACCCTGTGATGTCACACCACAAGCTTGTGACATCACAGCCCACTCTGTGACGTCACATGACAATACTGTGATGCCACAGCCCATTCTGTGACGCCACAGCCCATTCTGTGACATCACACTGCAACTCTGTGACGTCACAGCCCACTCTGAGATGTCACACTGGACCCCTGTGACGTCACACGACAATCCTGTGATGTCACAGTGCACTCTGTGACGGCATTCAGAGGAGGCTGAGCAGCAGCAGGGGATGGGCAGGAAAAATGGGAATAATTTAACCTAACTTGGAGTTCTCCATCTGCAATCAGTGCTCCAGGATCCCTCTGGAGTCGCTGGAGAAGGAAAACAATTCCGGATTTATTCACACCCAAAGATAAGCCTGGGAAATAGCCTGGAAAAGGATCTTTGAAGGGCAAATCCAGGAGCAAATCCTGGAGTCCAGAATAAACCAACTCATCCCATGACTTACCAAAGGAATCCCAGAAATCCCAGAAATCCCAGCTTTATTCCAGTCTAAAACCATCCCAAAGCATCTCCACTGGAGACTAATCCTCAATATGAAGGTTGAGCATTCCGATTTATTCCATGGATTTATTATTTACCCAGTCCTGCTCATGAAGGGGAATGCCAAAGGCATCCAAAGTCATCTCTGTGAAGACATTTTTGATGCCAAATCCAATTTTTCCCATCGATAGCGCCTTGTCCCTGACTACCTGAATGCCAAAATAAAAATTCCTAAGTTGGCAATTTTATAATCACCCCAAATCGAATTTCTCCCCCATTCCCGCTAAAGCAGCACCATTTAAAACTAAGGATTTTACTGGGCAAGCTGGAAAATATTCCTGCTGTGAAAATTCCTGAAATCCTGGCAAAATGAAAATGTTCCAAAGGCTGGGGTGAGGGGGTTTTTTTTCTTCCTTTCTCCTTTTTTTTAATTTCCATTCTGCTCTCTTGTTCTTATGCTTGGCTGAGTTGTTGGAACAACTTCCACCTTTTCCTTAGGCAGCAAAAAATTTTATGGAGTGAAACCATGGCGGATCCTGGAGGGTTTTAAGGATGGCCTGTAGGTACTCAGTTCATGGAAGTGTGGAACAAGCTGACAGGGCACGAGGAGCTTAAGGAAAGTTAAGGAAAATCCGAATTCCCAGTGGGAAAAAAAAAAGGTATACAAATACATATAAAAGGCAAGTATCACAGCCATTTACAATTCTTGAATGATGTTTCTGTCCCTGTGAAAAGAAGGGAAAATCAGTGATTTTCTCATTAAAATCAGGTTTCATCCTAAAAATGGAAAAAAAAAGAAGTTCAGGAATTGCAGCTTCATTTTAATGCAAGTTGTTAAAATAGTGGGGAAAAATAAAAACGGGAATATAAAAACAACGGGAAATGCTGTTAAATTTCCATTTTAATAGAATATAATAAAATCATTTCTGTTGTTAAATCTCTTCTTCCCAACTCCTGACTGACATCTTGGGAAGTGACAAATCCTTGGAGCCTCCTGAGGCTCCTGAATGGCTCCAAATCCATGATCGGAGTTGATTTGGAGCCTTCCTTAAAAATCCGTGGATTTTCTTTATTAAAAAATGAGTTTTAAGCCAGAAATAGAAGGAGTTTGTTCCAATAGATCCATTTGGAGAAGCTCCTTTTGGACGGAGAGGACATTTAGATTGGAATCATGGATTTTATCCCTGATAAACCTGGAGATTCCACCGCAGGGAGAGCAAGGAAAGGCTTCCCAGAGGATATTGCTGGGATATCCCAGCCCTGGGATATTCCCAGGTGAGGAGCCAGGAGGATCCAGAGGGACTTTGGATGCTCCAAATGCTCCTGGAGGAACAGAAAGGATGCTCGGAAAACCAGAAACATTCCCTGTGAAAATTCTGGAATTTCAGAGAGGAGTGAGCTTGGCTGAGGGGAGTTTTTCACGTGGAAAATAATTTTTTTTCCCTTTTTTTCCTTTTACCCCCAAACTCCTAATCCATCTCACACAGAAATTCCTCCCTCTGGAATCTCCAGCAGCACTCGTGATGGATAACAACAACTCCAGGGAGCAGAATTCCTCATGGAAACAAGAACATTGGGAAAGTTTGACGGTTTTCCATGAAATTCCCCAGCCCTCAACACCTCCAAACTCAGGGACCTGCCGGGACACAGACATCACACCAGGATTTAAAAGCCTGGAATGTTCTTTCCTTTTTCCTGGTGTTCCCTTAACTAATCCAAGTTGCAATCCATGCAAACAAAATTCCTTGTTCAGCTCCACCACCAGGAAGAGCCAAATTCCTTCTGTTTCCTTTGCTCTCCAGGGATTTTCTGCACATTGCTCCGAACCATTATTAGGAAAAGCAACAAATCCCCATTTCCCGGTGAAAATGGAAATTCCCAAATTCTCCATGATTTTCCCGGATTCTTTCCCAAACCCTCTTCTCCAGCTCGGAAACCCCAAGGTAACAAACCGGGATGACACTCAACAACCTCAAAACAATTAACCTGCCCCTCGTGGGCAGATTTTCCCTGGATAAGGATGAAAATCCATTGGTATGAAGGTTGTGGGTCCTCCTGGAATGTTTGGGAATGGGGTGAAAGATCCCATTGATCTCTCCAGCCCCACAAAGGGACCTCGTTTCCCCCCCCGGTGGCCCCACAGCTTTGGGATCGTCACCTTGGAATGCTTATCGGAGCTCCGGTGGACTGTGAACTCCCGGGAAAATTCCCCGGGAAACTCGGGAAAAGCCTCACATGCTCCCCACACGCTCAGCCCAACGGATAAACGCGGCTTTCTGAGGGCCAGACGGAAAATCCCGGGCGCTGATGAACCCAGGGAAAAGGTTCTGAGCTCAGCCACTGGGAAAAAACATTCCCATCCCTCATCGTCGCCTTATCTGAGTCAGCGGTTGCTGATAAGGAGATTCCAGACGCTTTCATCCTGGTTTTTCACGCTGGGTCGGAGAGTTCCCAGCCCTTGCTGCAGGCTGGGAGCTCAGGCTTGGATCTGGGATTTGAAAAATCGGGATTGCTCACCAAAAAATCGGGATTGATCACCAAAAAATCAGGATTTCTCACCGAGAAAGTCTTGTCTGGACACAATCCAAGGGTGGAGCATCCCTGCTGGGATGCGTTGGGAATGGGAAAAACAGGCCCATCCTGCAAAATTCCCATTCCCAGACTCCCGGAGAAGATTGGAGTCACACTCCTGACTATTTTTCATCCCTGGGAGCTTTGGCACCAAGATGAGGTGGTTCTGTTTGTCCAGGGAATTCCAGGAAGCTTTGGCATGGAAGGAATCTCACGGATCATCCATTCCATGGGCAGAGACATCTTCCACTATCCCAGTTTGCTCCAAGTGTCCAACCTTGGACACTGCCAGGGATCCAGGGGCAGCCACAGCTTCTCTGGGAATTCCATCCCAGCCAGGAATTCCATCCCAATTTCACATCTCTCCCTGCCCTCTGTCACTTTAGTGACCCAGGAGACAAAGGACAGAAGATTTTGGTTTATCCAGAATGGAATTTCAGCTCCCACAGGAGGGAAATGTTCCCTCATCTGGAAATCAGATTTTAAAAAATCCAGGGAAAGGAGAATTTTAGCATTAAACTGCATCAAAATTCCCTCCAGTACAGAGCTGATTCCCAAAAGTGACCATTCCTGGCCCAAACTGCAGCAGTTTAAATGGATAATCCCTCTTTTTTTTTTCCCCTGGATGCTGATTTCCAACAGTGGAAGGATCCAAACATTTGGAAAAGTTCATTTGTTCATTTTCGGATGTCGGAGAAACATTCCAACCCCTTCCATTCCCAAAGGGCTCCTTAAAACAACAACGTCACAAAGGTTCCTTTTAACCCACATTCCTTCACTCCCTGCTCGTGGATCCAATCGGAAAGGGAAGCAAAACAAAAGCGTTTAAAATTCCAAATTTCCTTCAACGGGGACGTGAGGCTGGGACTGAGAATGGAGTTCTCCAGCGGGAAAAATTCCAAGGAAGGACTTCCCACCCTCGGCTGCATCATCCCAAACAAAACCAGGACACGCCAAAGAATTCCAAAGGCTGCAGAGAGGGAGAAGATTGCCCTGGAAGCAGCTTTGGGATGATGGGAGATGCCAGAATAATTTTCCCGGAGCACCTGCTCCATCCCAAATTCCAGCAGCCTGACCTGGAATAAATCTCTGTTTCCTTGGAAAAGCTTCCAAGTTCAAGGCCGGAATTCCTGCACCCATGAGGCAGCCAGGGACCCTTTGATGTGGGGAAAAGCCGGAGAGGCTGTTTGGGATCATGTGGATGTGGAGATGATCACATGGCTCCCTCTGGCACTGGGATGTGTTTCCCTGGGATTTCAGGGAGTATTTCCCCTCATCCAGGCCGGGATCGCTGCTCTTCCCAAAGGACTGGGATGGGATGGGATAATGGGATGGGATGGGATGGGATGGGATGGGATGGGATGGGAGATATCCATGGGAATCTTTCCTCTGGATCCCAGCTGGAGCAGAAATCCATGGGAATGATGCTGAGCTGGGAATCAAATTCTAATTCCCATGGATCCATCTGAGAGAGGGATGGGAATCGTCCATCCTCCCTGCTCCGGGTGTTTGGGAAAAGGATTCCACTTGGAAAAATCCCTGCGTTTAAAGCTCCAAACCCTGCAATTCCCA
>VZRM01003475.1:798036-817301 GCA_013397955.1 Grantiella picta
TTCCTGCATCCCTCCGCGGAGCAGGGATGGGCTCTTTTCCAAAGGGAGAGGAGCAGAGTTGGGATCAGCAGCCGGTCCCATCCCGGGATTTCTGGCGGAGCAGCTCTGGCACCGCTGGCAGCATCTCCTCCAGACTCCCAAACTCCTGGATGATGGGATGAACCAAGGAATGTGGAGGGAGCCTTGGGAATGATCCCGGAGATGATCCAGGATCTCCCTCCCACCTGTCCTTAGGGAGAAATCCACCAGGATTTGTAGAATCCCGGGATGGGATGGGATGGGATGGGATGGGATGGAATTCCCAGAGAAGCTGTGGCTGGCCCTGGATCCCTGGAAGTGTCCAAGGCCAGGCTGGACAGGGCTTGGAGCAGCCTGGGATAGGGAAAAGTGTCCCAGGAGCAAGATGAGCTTCAAGGTCCCTTCCAACCCAAACCAGTCTTGAATTCTGCAATTCCATGAAAAATCTGTGCAGCTCCAGCCCTTTTTTCCACAGAGGATATTCCCAAGTGCTCAGGAAAAGGAATAACAGAATTGTTTGGAATGATCCTTCCCCTTCTCCTGCCCCAGCTGTCATTTTAAGTTCCCCATCTCTGGGAATTTCGGGAAGGCTCCCAGTGTTTCCCAGCCATCCCTCTGTTCAGGGATTATTTCACAGGAGCTCCCTGGATCCTGTTTCCAGAGTGGAGCCAAGTTCCAGGTGGCATCATGAAATCCTGGAAGGGTTGGGATGGAAGGACTTTAAAACCCATCCCATTCCACCCCATTCCATGGCAGGGACACTTTCCACTATCCCAGGCTGCTCCAAGCCCTGTCCAACCTGGCCTTGGATTTTTCCAAGGATGGAGCACAGAATCCAACACCTTCCCATTCCCTTCTCCACCGAGGACAAATCCAGCCCTGCTGTTCCTCCCTTTGCCTTGACTTTCCCAAATCCCTGGATTTTCTGCCTCCAGCTCTCTGTTCTGCATTTCCTTCACCAGGCTCAGCCCTGTGGCTTTTCTCCAGAGCCTGGAATGCTGATTCCCTGCCCATTCCCATCTCCCTGCAGCCCTTTAATTCTCAGGATCACTCAGGAGTGAGCAGCACTGTGGATTCTCCTATATAATTTCCTCTGGAATCCCAGAGCAGGAATGCTGTGGTTCCATAGGTTTTCTCCTGCAATTAGCAGAGCCTCTGTAATTAGCCCAAGATAGACAGAGCTGGCAAGGAAACTCCTCATCGGCCTAATTCCAAGCTGTTGTAAAACCAGGGGATGGAAAAGGAACAGCATCCGTTTGTTTCCAACTGGGAGAAATGCAGGATTCAGGCTGCGGCCAGGATGGATCCTTTGCCTTTCCGGGACATTGGGATCCTCAGGATCCACGCCGTGGTGTCAAACCCAATCCCAAACTTTCCTCGTTTGTTTGGCTGCTCCCTAGATTGACTTCCTTCCCTGCTCCTCATCTCATCCAATTTGGATTCCCAAATGCTCCCCTGTGCTGCAGAGCTGGTTTGATTCCAGGGAGATTGCAGTTGGAAAAGTGCAGGAAAATGCTGCTGTTCATCCCATGAGTTTGTGTCAGAGGAGGGAATTCTGCATCCTAAATGTTCTCCTGAGCTGTGAAGGATTCAACTTCCCCGTATCCCCTGAACTTTGAATTCCACCCTTTCCCAGCTTCATGGCTCTGCTCTTTTCCAAGGCCTCTTTCCATGGTCGTCACTTCCAGTTAGGATTCATCACCACCAGGAGCAGCAGCTTTGGGAGTCGGGAGGCTGCGACTGCAGGGCCCAATGTCCCATGGAGGTGACACAGAATGTCATTGCTCCTGCTGGGAATTCTCCCATGGAAAACTGGCCCTGGCTCAGCTGAACTCAGCTGGGCTCTTCCAACCCCATTCCCAACTCCAAAATCCCACATTTTAGGAGAGGTGGGAGAAACTCCATCAAAAATGTGCATGGTGTAACTCCCCTCCCTCTCCTCCATCCACGGTAATTTTCCAGCCTCTGACTCCTGAATAAAATCCAGAATCCTGAGGAGTCTTTCCTCCATCCAGAATTGGCTTTTTAAGATTTAATTCCCTAAAGAAATTGGATTTATCTCATTTTGTGTTTGTGCATATCTGGGGGTTGGAGGTGGATCATCCTCAAGGCTCCTTTAAACCCTGACAATCCCACGATTTTCCTTTGCAACTCTAACTTTCCAAGAGCTTGGAATACTTTGGAAAACTCGGACTAAATCTGATTTTAGCTCAGGTTTTAAAGCTGGTCAGAGTCTGGAAAATCCTCCAGGAGTGAGGGGAGAGAAAAGGAGCCCTTGGTGACCTTGGAAGCTTAAAGTTCAACCTTGCCCAGGTTTTATTACCCAGGGAGGCATCCAGAGTCCAGGCTGGAGACAAACTGGAATTCCCTGCATCCATTGTTTACTCAGAGACCCGAGCTATTCCGAGATCCAAAACCTCCAGACGGAATTCCCGCCGTTATTCCAGCACAAAGCCCATTTCTCGCGGATGAGATCCCCGTCTCTTTTTCGGGAGGCATCCAATCTATTTTCTGGGGGACGGGAGAGGAGTCTGTGCTAAACTTAAGGCCCAGACAGGAGTAAATTCCTCATCCCAAAGTCACGGGTGTGTCCCGGAATTCCCATTGCTCCCCGGAGCGTTTCTAACTGGGGCACCGGTAACGCGATATCCGCACGTGCCGCGAGGCGGATCCGCCGGGATATTCCTGGATACAAACCCCGGACTGTGGCTGTGGGATTCTCAGGAGGGGTTTCGGTAAGGGATCGTCGCCCGGCTGACGTCAGTGGGCAGCTCGATTTCCAGAGGCCCAAATTCCAGGTTTTTTTCCGCGTCTCGGAGGGGTTGGGGATGCTGGGAGAGTTTGCGTCATTCCCGCTGCGGTAGGGGTTGGAAAATAGTGCCGAGGGCTGGGAAAAAATGTTTCCCTGCTTTTCCCAGCCACGGGATGAGGAGCATGAAGGGAAGGTGTCAATGGATGTTGGGTTTTTCCAAGCCCCAGGCTTGCTTGGGTTTGGAGAATTCCAAATCAGACCTGGGAATGGGAGGCTTAAATATCCTTTTTCCCTTTGGTTTTAAGGTGAAGGAGAGTGGATTTGGATTGGATTGGATTGGATTGGGTTGGATTGGATTGGACTGGACTGGACTGGAGGAAGGAATTCCTGGCTGGGAGGGGTGGTGAGGGACTAGAATGGAATTCCCAGAGAAGCTGTGGCTGCCCCTGGATCCATGGGAATGTCCAAGGCCACGTTTGGAGCACCCTGAGATAGTGGAAGTTGTCCCTGCCCATGGATGGAGTGGAATGGGATGATTCCTAAGATCCTTTCCATCCCAAACCATTCCAGGATTCGCTGATTTCTGACAGCCTGTCCAACTGCAGCTGGGCCTGAGATGATTAAATGGGGATCAGCTTGTTCTGGGAATGCCCAGTGGATTGAGGAACACCTCCATGGAACAGTCACCTGGCGGTGGCTGGGAAGGCTCAGCTCAGGGAGTTGGCACTTCAGCCAAACCCAGGGAGAACGAAGTCTGGTGGGGACAACTTAAACGCCTCTTGTTCCCAAAAAAAAAAACAGGGAATGGCCTTTTCCAGCACAAACCCAGAGCTCCTGGTAGCATATTTATGGATGGGCCCAAAATTCCCAACCAGGAACAGTCACAATTCAGAATATTCCCTGATGGCAGAGCTGGGAGATTCCAGAACCAGGAAAATGCATTCCTTTCACCTCTGATTTCCAAGTTTCCCGTCTCTTGTCTTTGGACCAAAAATCCCAGTTCACCTGCAAAGGAAAAATGCAGGAGGCACCTGCCTGGTTCAGGTTTCCTTTCACAGCATTCCCATGTCATCCTGATCCCAGAATCACGGAATTCCAGGCTGGTTTGACTCGGAAGGGACCTTGAATCCCACCTCCAACCCCACGGGCAGGGAACCTTCCACTGTCCCAGGCTGCTCCAAGCCTTATCCTTGGACACTTCCAGGGATCCAGGGCCATCCCACGAGTCCTGCTCCAGTCCCACCTTGTCACAGCTCTCTGACATCCTCGTGGTTCCAAGGGAATTTTTTCCCCTCTGTTTCTCGTTGACTCCCAGGTGGAGCCTCCAAGGCAGGATGTGAGCACTGTTTGTCAGAATCCCTGCGCCAACCTCATCCCCCAAAAAACCCTCTGTTTTCATCCAGACAAAAACTCATTACTCGTTTTACGGGGCTGTGGATGGGCACTGGGCTTGTTTTGGAATCCAGAGGGAATTTCTGGAAAAGCTTTCAGCTGGAGAGAGCTGGAACGGTGAAACACAGGGAGATATTTTTAGTGTGGAGTTGTTGGTTGGTTTAATTTTTTTTCCCCATAAATCATGAGGATCTGCCTTTGTCCGTGCTGAAAAGGTCGCGGGTAGCTGGGAATTTTGGCTGCGCCGGAGGGATCGGCACATCCTTCATCCTGGAAAAAGTGACGGACTTCCAGGTGGGGGGTCCCCATCACCCGCAGGACAACCCGGTGATTAACGAGTGGCTTTTTTAGGGAAAGCAGCAGCAGCCGGAAATAAATCCCAGCTCCGGCCAGGTGATCCGTGATTCCCACCCCAAAGCTTGGAAGGAAAGCTCGGCTGCAACACTTTTAAGGAGGCTGCGGCTTATCGGGAACATCTGGCTCTGCCTAAGCCGGGCTGTTGGCTTTGGAAAGCCGGAGTTAACTGGGAAAAGCCGGGAATTGGCACCGGGAATGGCAGTTCTGGGAAAAGCCCGTGGAGAGGATGCCGAGGGGCAGGAGGAGGACGAGCGAGTCCCTTCTGGTGGCAGAGCCGCTCCCTGTGAGCTCATCCCGGGCTCCCTTTAGGGCCTCCCAGGGAAAAGAGGCACTTTTAGGGAATGATTCACGGCCCTGTTTACGTGTCTGGCTGAGGAGGAGATAAATCATCCCTGGCGCTCTGAGAAAGCAAACCCTGCCCGGATCCGCTCGGGGTTTCAGTCCGGATCAAACTCCTCTCACTGCAGGGCAGGGATTGGGTTTCTCCCGTGCTCAGGGATAATCTGGGATGGAGGAACGGGGCAGCCATGGTGCTGCTCCAGAGCCAGAGGGGTTCCCCAGCCAGAACTCAGCCCAGCAGGGATACGAATCCCAGCTATTTTTGGCAGACCTGGGCTGGCATGGACACAGCCCAAGGTGCTCAGTTCCAGGGAGATGTGCACGGATCAGCTGGATCCTCCCAAAATGGGATTTTAAAAAGGCTTGTGGTAATTTAGACTTGTCTTTTTTTTTTTTTTTAATATGGTTCCAAAAGGAAAGGGAAGAGAATACAGGAAGGGTCAGGTGGGATATTGGGAAGGAATTCCTGGATGTGAGGGTGAGGAGGGGCTGGGATGGAATTCCCAGAGAAGCTGTGGTGCCCCTGGATCCCTGGCAGTGTCCAAGGCCAGGCTGGACAGGGCTTGGAGCAACCTGGGACAGTGGAAGTTGTCCCTGTCCATGGCAGGAGGTGGCACTGGATGATCCTTGAGGTTCCTTCCATCCCAAACCATTCCCTGATTCCATGATTCAGCAGTAGGATGTGTTATTTCTTCTGTTCATCTCCCTCACCCCACTCCTTTATTCCATGCTTTCCGTGGAGATCTGTCTGAGCCTGGCTTTCCCTGTGTTTGTGGATAGTCTGGAGCAGCAGTGTCCCCCGGATTCTGGGTCACTGATGGATCAGCATTGACTCACGGAGCAAAGGCATCACCACCTTGTGTCCCACAGGGAGAGATCCAGGGGATTTTCCAACAAATCCAACAAGGAGATGAAAACAAGAAACCCTCAGGGATTGATCAGGCTGAGGACTTTGTTGTTCCAAGAGAGGGATGGAAAGCAAGAGCTGGAGTCGGGCTGAGGGGACTGGGAATCTGAAGGGACAGGAAGTGTCCGAGGTTGGACAGGGCTTGGAGAATCCTGGGATAATGGGAGGTGTCCCTGCCATGGCAGGGGTGGAATGGGATGATCCTCAAGCTGCCTTCCAACCCAATCCACTCTGGGGTTCCGGGATTCTAAGAATTCCCAGGATTACAACTGCAAAAAGAGAGTTGGAGGAGAGGGAAGGGAATTTGGGCTGCAGGGAATGGTCAGCCTCAGCCTGGAGGCTTTCAATGATGGAAGGTTGGGAAGCACCTCTTGGAACCAGGTATTCCAGAAGCTCATCCCAAGTTCCCTCACCCTGATCCAGTGGAGAATGTCCCTGCTCATTGCAGGGAGTTTGGAATCGATGACATTTAAAAGGAAGGGATTTTGAAGTCCCTTCCAACCCAACCCATTTTAGAGTTCCATGACCTCCCAGGCAGTGCTGGATGTTTGGATTCTGCAGTACAAACCCTCAGCACCTTTTCCAAACGTGATTCCCTGTGTGGGGTTGGAAAACCTCCTGCCCTGGATCAGATCCGTAACCAGGAGGCTCCAGGGGACATTCCAGGTGACATCCAGCCCAGGAGGTGACTCCTCCCACTCCGGAAATCCCTCTTTTCCAACTGAATCCCAAATTTCCGGGATGTGGAGCTCATTGGTGTAAACCCATGGGCACAGCCGCACCCCACCGTGGCATCTCTCCATCCCAAGGGACAATTCCCTGCTGGAATCTCTCCCCGTGACCCCCAGGATGCACCCTCAGTGCCCAGCATGACATCTCTCTATTCCAAGGGACAATTCCCTTCCCAATTCCCTGCTGGAATCTCTCCCCGTGACCCCCAGGATGCACCCTCAGTGCCCAGCATGACATCTCTCTATTCCAAGGGACAATTCCCTTCCCAATTCCCTGCTGGAATCTCTCCCCGTGACCCCCAGGATGCACCCTCAGTGCCCAGCATGTCCCAAGCGGATGATCCATGGATGATCCCGAGGGAGCAGCTGTTGGCACCGGGAGCTCTCCGAGGTTTCCCTGTTCCCTCCTGTGGCTCCTGGCACAGCCAGGAATGTGGCACGGAGCCCACAGCTGCCCCCAGCCTTGGCACGGCATTCCCAGGGCATGGATTCCTCGTCTCCCCGCGGTCCGATCCCACCGGCGGACGTGACCTGGCAGGAGTCAATCCCAAATCCCTGCTGGGCTGTGGGATTGACCATTCTGGCAGAAATGTCTCGGGAATATCCCCAAACCCCTTTAGGGACATCAAGGATGGGAAGGAAGGGTTTTGCTCCCAGATAAATTTCTCCGGATGGGAGGGAAGAAGGGAGGGCTGATCCTGGTCTGTGCCTCTGGAAAAGGGAATTTCTGGGATTAAGGTGCAGCTGGGAGAGCAAATGCTCCAGGGAAAGGAGCAGGTTAGCCTGACCTGAAGGATTTGTGGTATCCCAGGGAAGGAGTGCCAGGATTTTGCCTCTCTCCCAAAATTCCTGGGCTGCCTGAGGCCAAGGAGCGATGCCGTGTTGATTCCCGGTCAGGGCTGCTGGAAGGTGAGTTGGTGTTTTGGAAGGGAAAAAAACAGGAAAAGGGGGTGAAAAATGGGAAAAAAAGGAATCAATCCCAGCATGACCTGGAGCAGTTGAAGTGGGATTTCAGTCAAATCTTTGGATGATTTTCCAATAGGAAGGCTGGAATTTGGGAGAAAGAGCTCTTTTCCCATTCCTGGTGCAAGCAGAGCTCCCCCTGACCCCAGGGGAAGAGAATTTCCTGCTTCTCCAGCTCGCTGCTCCCAAATCCATCTTTCCCTCCCCTCCATAAACAAAGAAGTTTGGGATAATCCAAAGGGATAAGGCAGGGAAAGGGGAGAAGCTTTACTGAGCCTGGGGGGAAACTGAGGCAGGAGGGCTGGATTTGCTCTTCACATTCCCAAACGGAATTCCTTCAGCAGCTTGGAGTCACCAAGGTGTGCAGGGGCACTGTGGGAATATGTGGAGTTCAGCAAGACAAGGTCACTCGGAATTCCCAGATGAATTCCCAATTTTGCCTCCTGAGGAATATTGTTGGTTTTCTCCTGGAACAGGGAGGTGAAACCAAGCCAGATAAATCAGTGAAACCTAAATCCCAGAATCCCAGAATGGTTTGGATTGGAAGGATCCTTAAGGATCATCCAGTTCCACCAAAAATTGGGATTCTTCCTCACTTTTGTGGTCAATAGGTTGAGGGAAATCGAGATTTTCGCCCTAATTTCCTGGGATTTCATGATGTTGGAATCAGCATTTTAATGCCTCTTTCCCAACCGCTGTAGGAAAAGCTTGGATTGGCTGGATTTGGGAGAAAACCAAAGGGATTCGGAAGTGTGGGGTTCCACACTTCCACAACATTGAGCCACAACACTGAGCCACAACACTGGGGTTTTTACGGATGATCTGAATTTTGGGGGATTTTGAGCCTCTAAAGCCAGCTGAGGTGGGACAGCGGTGCATAAATTATTAATATTAATGAACTGCAAGCAGCAGAATTAGCTAGAATTCCTACAAAATAATCAGGAATTGATTTTTCCTGCTTAACAGCAGGTGTCTGCTCCCCATCTTCCCCATGAATTGCTGTCTTAATTAACTTCCAATTAACAACCCCGGGGAATCCTTCATTCTTCAGCATGAGTTGAGAGAAAAAGGGAGAGAATCCCGTTTTTAGGGAGTTGGGAGAGCTGGGAAATGCTGTTGGCATCCTCCTCCCGAGCACATTCCCACTGGGAATATCCTGCTTTACATCCCACGGCTCTTTTGCCGCTGGGCTGAGGAATAAAACTCCAAAATGGGCTTTTTTGAGGGATTTAATCTCCCGGTCTGATAGAGATTTTCGTCCTGCGCCGCTTATTGGTGGGAGGAAATCCAGGGAACACGTGTCAGGATGCACTAAGGAATTCTGGTGCATCCCAGCTGTTTGCAAACCTCGTGAGTCAAAGGCAGAACTCCAAATCCCAGAAATTCCTAGAAAGGCTTTAAAAATAATAATAAATCCCCGCCTGAAGCATTGAGAGCCAGGAAAGGAAACTGAAAAAGGGAATCGGGTTGGAGAGGGCAGGGAGGGAGTTGGATTTTCCCACGGAGAATCAAGGAAAATCCATTCCTTCAGGAATGCTCTGTCCAAGGGCGTCTATCACGTATCCGGAACAGATTTTCCTTAAAAGATTTTTCCTTAAAATATTTTGGGATCGTAGGGCTGGACTCAGATGATCCTCCTTGTACCTGGGCTTGGATGATCCCAATCCTGCGTTGGATGTGGGAAATCCACGTGGGAAGGACAGGGAGCAGCCAGGCTGGGAATCACTGGGAAGAACCCGGAGGTCATGCCAGCCTCTGGAGCAGCAGAGCAGGATCCTGGATCCTGCTGCGGATTCCAGCTGCTCTGGAAAAGCCGTGGTTTGGGGGATGTGGTCAAGGGATTAAGGCAAAACCACCGACTGCGTTTACCCTCTGGAAAGCTGGGAAAAACAGGAATGAGGCAGAGCAGCTTGGGCAGGAATCCTTCAGTGCTTCCCACTGCTCCATCGGGATCCATCCAGATCTTCCTTCCCCTCACATCAACATTTTCCCACTTTTTCTTCAGCCCCTTTCCATCAGCTGTCCCTTGGGTCTCCTTTCCTCCTCATGGATTGTTCCATCCCGGGAGCCAGAAGCTGGGATTTTAGAAGGAATGTGACATCTCCTCAGTCTGACTCCCAAATCCACCATGGATGATGGGACGAGGGAAAGCCAGACTGGCATCACCTGCCTGAGCTCCCAACCCCAAATTCCTGCCATTCCCGCCCCCATCTCGGATACTTGGGAGGAGCTCAGAGTTGGTCCATCATGGAGCACAGCAGATTCCCACCAATCCCACCCAAGCTGCAGATCCAGGAGCAGAATGGGCTTCAAATCTGGTTTTCCAAGCCTGGACCTGACTTTTCCATGGGGCAGCCATAGCTTCCCTGGGAAATCCATTCCAGTGCCTCCCCACCCTCTCTACCAGGAATTCCTTCCCAATATCCCACTGAAATCTTCCTTCCATCATCTTAAATCCATTCCCTCTAATCCCACATCCTTGCAAATAATCCTCCTCCAACTTCCTTCATTTTGGAGAAATTCCTGGAAAAGCACTGTAAATATCAGTTCTCCCGGATAAAGGACATGTGCTGACTGGAAATCGTGGATTCCCAATCCCTGGCAGTGTCCAAGGCCAGGCTGGACAGGGCTTGGAGCAGCCTGGGATAGGGAAAGCTGTCCCAGCCCATGGAATGGCATGGAACTGTTTGAGCTTTAAGGTCCTTCCCACGCAAACCATTCCAGAACTGTGATATTTTCCCTTCTTTCTCCTTCACCCCCTTTCCCTTCCCAACCATCACCCGGTGTTCTCCCAGCAGATCCCAGCATTCCCTGCCTTGGGCCCACGGAGTTCCCTCGATCCCAAGAAATCTGTTTGCCCGGAGCTGCTTTTTGAGCCTCAGCCAGGCGAGGCGCACAAGAAGGACCCTGTTATTCCCGAAAATGAGGCCCATAAACAAGGATGAATGTGACCTCCCGGGGGACTTTTGGGGTTTGCTTTCGTGGCTGGGACATCAGCCAGGGAATGGAAATTCCAGAGAACATCCTCATCCTACCCCACGGGCTCCGGAGGGGCAAGGAAAGGGGGGAAAAGGGATCCGAGTGGATTTTACAGCCTCGGGATAAAGTTGTTGTTTTCCCATTCCTTCCTCATTTCTGCTTCCTCTGGACAAATGGGGGAAACAACATTCCCAGGTCTTTTCCCCGTGAGGAACTTTTATTTTCCAGCAGAAAAAACTGGAAGAGGTTTTTTGTTTTTTTTTTCTGGGAAGAGGGGAGTGGATAATCAAGAAAGAGGAGCAGGTGGGATTTGATTGGAAAAGTGAGAAACTCAGGGAGGATCCTCCATCCCTTCCAGGGAATCCTGGGATTGCAGGGACGAAGGGAAAAGCTGCACCTGTGGAGTTCCCACTTTCCTGCATCCCTCGGGATGAAGTTATTCCTTGGATAAACTGAATGCCGAGAAGCTCAGCGCAGGAATTTCTGCTGAGGAAATTTAGGGGAAGCTGATTTAAAGGGATTTGCTGGCAGCTTTTAGAGGGATTTTTAGAGGGATTAAGAGCTCCAGGGACAGGATAACCTCGACCTCTTCCTCCAGAACAGCTGGATTTGGGAGCTGGACTTGTCTGGGACAGTTTCTGCCTTTCCTTGGATGCTCCTCTTGTTCCCAGAGTTCCCATCAGCAAAAATTCCTCCTGAAAAATCCTCTCCGAGCGCCTGAGTGGCCAATTAATGGGGAAAAAAGGGGTGGGGAAAAGAAAAAATCCCAAAAAAGGGCTGATCCAATTGATTTCAGGTGCTGGTTTGAGGATGGGATAAATCCCAGCTGCTCTGGGGACTGAAATGCTCAGGAATTCTGAGGGAATAACTCAGGTTGGTGAATCCTATCCTGGATGTTCCCGGTTAGCCTCCAAGACAGGGATTATTGGGAAAAATATTTGAAATGTTTATTCCTTTCTGTTGGGTAATAAGGGTCTGGAGGATGAGAGATTTTTTGGGATAAAAGGGGAGAGAAATGTTGAATATGTGAATTCTGTGGAGCTTTTGGCTCTGGGATTCACTGGGATGAAAACTTCAGTGCTTTTATCTCTTTTTCACTGTCCTGAGCAGAAAGCGCAGAAATTCATGGAATAAATGATACTAAACTGGGGCAAACTCAGAATAGAAATGGGAATTTTGGTGTTCTGAGCATGGCACAGGGGGGCTGTGGTCTTGAGAGGACAGAAAAATCCATGGATATTGATGAAAAAATTCCTTTTGGGCAATTTTCTCTCCTAGCCCCATTCCAGGAGGTGCCAGTTTAGGAAAAGAGGGGACAATGGATGGGTGAGCAGCACTTTGGGACATTCCTGCCCCTGGAACCCATCCAGGCTCCAAATTTTATCCGAATTTATTTCGAATTAATCTGAAAACCTTCTGGATTTGTGCTTTTTTCATTTGCCTGATCCTGGTTTGGATCCTCTGGTGGGATTTGCTGGGATCTTCATCCTTGTTTATTTTCATCTAAAATCCTGCAAATTAGGGATTAATTATCCTACTTTATCCTACAGACAGCTTATCCTGGGGATCTCCATATTCCCCAAAACTGGCACAAACAATCCCTAATTATTTTACCTAGGCAATCCCCCAGCATTTTTTCAGGATCTGATTGGGATCATTTTTCCAATGGAAAGTTTTTCCCAGCCAGAGCCAAACGTGTCTGGGATCAGGAAGGCATCAGAGGGGAAATATTCCCATGGATTTCTTTTACCTTGGATAGCCAGGCTGGAAAAAGGAGCAGGGAAGCTGTGACTTAGATTTGGGAGATTCAGGGCAGGAAAATCCAAGGAAAATGTGATGTTAGGGAGTTTGAAATTCCTCCAGCAGCTGGCAGATCCAAAGGGGCTCAGGGTTTTCCAGCTCTGGGTGTTTTGATCCCAAATCAGAGCCATTCCAGTGTTGGATAATCCTCAATCCTGGGGATGTTTCAGCCCTGTGGAGGCACTGAAATGTCCCCATGAGGGGTTGGGACAGAGGGAATGGCAACTTCCAAACCCTCCAGCTCCCAGTTTTCACTGGATGTTTAATGGGAATTATCCAGCACCATTCCATAGTTTTCCTAAAAGCCTCTTGATGAAATCAAATCCCAAAATTTAAGGAGAATCTCTCTTTTAATCCATGAATATATTTACATCCACATTTCACCCTCTTTGACCAAAGGGAAACCCACAAAGACAGGTCCTAAACGGATTTTGTTATCATTTAAACCTTTTTTTTTGTGTATCATTTAAAACTTTTTTCAGGGGGGAAAGGAGAGGATGAGGAGTAGGTTTTGTTGGAATTTTTTATTTTTTGGGGGGAAAAGGAGAGGATGTGGAGTGGGTTTTGGTGGATTTTTTAATTTTTTTGGGGGGGAAAGGAGAGCATGTGGAGTAGGTTTTGGTGGATTTTTTTTTTTAAGGATCAATCAAATTTAGGGAATTCAACCTGAGCTGAGCGGCTCTCCAGCACTTGGAGATTTTTCTCAGCTTTTCTGGGAATTAAAAGGTGTTTTCCATGCATCCCTTCGAGCACAGCCAGAGGAGCTGAAGGCTGAGCTTGGGATGAATCCCTCGGAATTCCTGAGGTCTCATCCCTCCGAATCCAGCCTAACTCCTCCAGTGTTGTACAAACCCAGCCGCCAGCAGGAGCTGACCCCGAGCGCTTCTGTTCCCAATCCAAGCTGAAATGAGGGATGGTGCCTGAAACACGGACAGGCCAAACATCTGGGAAGGGCTGGAACTGCTCCCATTAACGTGGACGCGGTTTGGAAGCAGCTCCCACTTCTGAAGGGTTTGCAGCCTGGATTGCTTCCAAGGACATGGAAAACCAACTCCTGTTTTGCTCCCAAGGCCTTATCAGATTTAATTCCGCAGCTGCCTGTCCATGGCTCCCGCTGGGAAATCGAATCCTGGCTTTTTTGGGAGCTGGGATTCATTAACCCTCGTTAAGTCGTTTGGAGGGAGGTTTTGCTGGGAGGTAATTGGCCCTCAGCTGGTTCCTGTTAGGGGCTTGGCAAAGGGAATGGATTGGGAAGGAGGGAAGGGAGCTGAGTTTGGGATGGGGATGGCTTGGGGAGTGAGGGGAAATCATGGAATGGGTTGGGTTGGAAGGGAACTTTGGGATCATCCCATTCCACCCCCATTCCACAGGTAGGGACACCTCCCACTGTCCCAGGCTGCTCCAACCCCAATGTCCAGCCTGGCCTTGGACACTTCCAGGGATCCAGGGGCAGCCACAGCTTCTCTGGGAATTCCATCCCAGCCAGGAATTCCTTCCCAAAATCCCATCCATCCCTGCCCTCTGGCAGTGGGAAGCCATTCCCTGTGTCCTGTCCCTCCATCCCTTGTCCCCAGTCCCTCTCCAGCTCTCCTGGAGCTCCTTCAGACCCTGGCAGGAGCTCTGAGTTTTCCTGGATCAGATGGGAGGGAGATGCCTTCATGCATTCCCGGGATTTATACAGGATTTTATGGAGCCTGATGCCATGGGAATGAAGATCTCCATGCAGAGGTGGAAGTGGCAAACAGGTTGCAATTCCTCAGAGGAAAGGAGTCCTTGGTACTCAATTATTTACCAGGAATTTTTTCCTCCTGTCTAGCAGCCTCATCCCTGCAATCTGGGATGCTCCATCCCAAAATTCCTGCTTTTCCGTGTCAATAGGCACAATGGCAGCAGTCCCAGCCTGCGCTTCCTTCCCCATATCCATGGATGATCATTCCATGGAGCAGCTGTTCCTTGGGACATAACTACTGAGAACACTGGGATTCTCAGGGCGAGACTGAGGAAACGACTCAAGGAAATTTGGGAATTCCGGGGTCACCTCTCTGTCCCCTCCCCGCAGGTGGATGCCGACGATGTCATCACCAAGGAGGAGCAGATCTTCCTCCTGCTGAAGGCCAAGGCCAAGTGCGAGCGCCACCTGAAAGCCAAGGTGCCCAAGGTGCACGGTGAGTGTTCCCGAGTCCCGGGAATTCCAGCCGGGATTCCCTGCTCCAGCCAGCCTTGCCCTTCAGCCTCACACATGGAGCAGGGAGGGAGGCAGCTGGAGCATCCCAAAGCGTTGGTTTTTCAGGATAAACCACAGGGAGGTTTCAGCATGAGGTGGTGGAAAGCAAAGTTGGTACAGAGTCGTTCTCCTGCCCCGGAATTCCAAATGCCAAGGGTTTGGGAGGACATGGAACTTGTGGAATTACAGTCCTTATTGTTACAGACAATGCACAGGAGAGAGCATCAAGCACCTGCTCTCCCGGGAATTCTGGAATGGTTTGGGTTGGAAGGGACATTAAAGATCCCATTCCCCCCCTGCCGTGGCAGGGACACCTCCCACTGTCCCAGGTTGCTCCAAGCCCTGTCCAGCCTGGCCTTGGACACTGCCAGGGATCCAGGGGCAGCCACAGCTTCTCTGGGAATTCCATCCCAGCCAGGAATTCCTTCCCAATCTCCCATCCATCCCTGCCCTCTGGCAGTGGGAAGCCATTCCCTGTGTCCTGTCCCTCCATCCCTTGTCCCCAGTCCCTCTCCAGCTCTCCTGGAGCTCCTTCAGGCCCTGGCAGGAGCTCTGAGCTCTCCCTGGATCCTTCCCTTCTCCAGGGGAACATTCCCAGCTCTCCCAGCCTGGCTCCAGCCCTGGAGCAGCTCCTGGCCTCTCTGGACTCATTCCAGACGAGAGCCACTGATCCAAATCCCAAAAATCCTTTGCAAGCAGTGCTAAGGTAAACAACCCATCCCTCCAGACCTTTCTCCCTCCCCACTCTCTCCTCAGAAGAGCCCAAGCCCAGCTCAGCCCCTTTTCCCCACTCCCTTTCTATTTTGGGCTGGAAAATCCCTGTGGCTGTGGGGCAGGAGGAGGAGGAAGGAGCAAACTCCTCACTCCCTGCTGCTTCCTTCCCTCGCATTCCCAAGTGTTAATTCCCGGCGATTTGGGGGATTCCTTCACCCCCCGGGGTGGCTGTCCCATCCCAATTCCCTCTATTTCTCAAGCAACTGGGACAAACCAGAATATTCCTGCGCCTCAGCTCTCTCTTCCCTCAGGGAGCTCTGCGGGAAAGCCGGGAAAGACTCCCAAATCCAGCTTTGCCACCTGCCCACCTGGCGCCTGCCGGGAACGCCGGGAAGGAGCCATAAAACCCCAGCTTCCCTTTGATTCCAAGCCTCCTGTTTTCCATCAGGAAACCTCAAGCCACATCCTCTGCTGCTCCTTTGTCCCCTCGCCCCGTGCCCAATTAACACCTCGTTAATGAGCACATGTGCAAAGGCATTTCCTGCTGCTGTCTCACGCCACCTGGTCCTGCTCCCAACCCCCTTTTCCAGCTTTTCTGAGGCAGGATTTGGGGTCGATCCCCCTGCACTGTGGGCAGGGATGGGATTGACAGCTGGATTTTGGGCTCTTTCCCATGGGCAGAGCAAAGGAAGCAAATCCTGGGAATTCGTGGGTGATGGTTTGGGATCTCATTCTGGGAGTGGAACAGAAAAATCCTGATCTGGGGTCCATGTTTCATCCTATGGACACAAATCCTGCCTTTGGGGAAAGTCCTGAGCTCCTCTGGCTCCCATCCCATACGGCAAATCCAATCCCAAACAGTCCAAGAGGAGAAATCACCTGGATTCCTAAAGACTCCAAGCCATCATTAGCAGAAGGTAATTAGATCCAATTAATTTGCACTAATCCAAAGTTAGGATGAATTCCCACTTAACCTTTCCCAAAGAATATGGGTTTTTTTAGGATTTAACTCCCTGAAATCCCCTCTTGGAGTTCCCAAACGAGGCAGGGAGTTCCCAGACCATCACTGGGTTTGTGGTTTTCAATGTGGCAGAGGGTTTTCAATATGGAAAAGTTTGGGGAATTCCATCCATGGATTTTGAGATTTTAGCTCTTGGACACAAGAAAAATGGTTGAGTCCAATCCTTTCCTCCTTGGAATACATGGAATTTGGGATATGGTGTCTGTTTTGGTGCTCAGGGACATCCAGATCCATGCCCTCCTCATCCAGAGGAAGGATCTCATCCCATTACCTCTTCCCTCACTACAGATCCCATAAAAAAATCTGGGAAGGGCAGCAATCTTCACAATTGCCATTCTGCAGCCCCTATGTGCAGATAGGATTTAAAAGGAAAAATTTAGGAGGAAAAGCAGAGTGGATTTGGAGGAAAACAAATCCTGGGTGTTGTTTCCACTTGTTTTCCACGGGCAAATCTCTGCTGGGTTTGTCATTCCAAAGAAGAAAAGAAGATGAGCCCACAAGGAGGCAGCGGTTTTGGGGCAAATCCTCAGGAAAACACATCCCACAGTTACCCAAGGATGGGATTTCTCCAGCCTTTCTTGAGGAGTTTCAGCTCTGCTGGAAGGAATGTGCCTGGAGAGCCAGAATCCCTCTGGGATCATCCTGGAATGACTCCAGCCAAGGGCCAACCCTGCCAACAGCCCAGTGGTGTTGGATGGTTGGGAAGGGAGAAAGTTCCTACTCAAAATTCCAGACCCAAGGCGGCAAGGAGCAAAAGGGGATTCCTCCAGGGAAATTCTTTCCACAGGGGTCACAGGCAAAGAGTCTTTGACCCCATTCTGGAGAGCGGGAGCATGTCGTGGCTGCCAGGGCTGATATTCCAAAGGGAAGTCTCGGGAAACGAAAAGGTTAAAACCCTCTGAATTTCCAAACTTTCTTCAGTTACTCTTTATGTGTAAAAACTCCACATTCCCATTTCTCCCCTTCTAAAAGTGTTACATTTCAGTTTTGTGGGAGGATGAGCTCCCTCCTCTCCCCCTGCATGGCTCACAGAGATCCCCTGGCCACCTCCCAGGTGTCCCTGAGCCCCAAATCCTGATCCATGTGGCTCCCACATGGATCTGAGCCACTCCAGGAGCTTCCAAAGAGCCCAGTCAGGATCCGTGCGTCATCTCCACCTTTGGCTGAGGCGCTGAGGGCTGCAGACCCAAAATATGAAACCAAAAAAACCCCAAAACCCTTCCCCCACAAGCATTTGGTTTCCTTCTTTTCTCTCCTTTTTTCTTTCTTTTTTTTTTTTCCCTTAAATTTAGTCTCCAGATGAAAGGCTTTGGGAAAGAACAGGAAACCCAAAAATTTCTCTTCTCCCTACGCAAATATTCCATCCCAGCCCTGGTGAGCAGCTGATGCCACCCCAAAGTTAAACCTGGAAGGGGATGAAGTGAAACTCCCAGCCCAGAGCCATAAGACCTGATTTTTTTTAATTTTTTTTTTTTAATCCATGAATTAAAAGCTTGTCTTTCCCTGGTTTGGAAAAGGAGATGGGACATTCTGTGGGGAAAGAAGAGGGATTTTTGCACAACCCTGCCATTAGCAAGGGCCGTGGGCAACCCTTTCTCTGGGCCTGAGGTGTTGCAGCTCCAAACTGGGTTGTTTTTTTAATAAATAAACCTGTTTTCCTGGGAAAGGTGTTATTTTTAGTTGGGAATATGGCTCTGTTAACCTGGGTTGTGCATCCCAGTTTGGCTTCATTGTCCCTAAAGGACCTAGAGCAGGTTCCAGGCTCTCGCTGTGCTTCAGGAACCCCAAAAGTGGCTCCTGGTTCCCTCTCCGGAGACTCCATCACCATTCCCTGATGCCAGCATCTCCCAGAGGTTGGGAGATGCCTCAGGTGCCTCCGAAATTTAGGGAGACAAATGCATCCAAAGCCCTGAACACCCCAGCACTCCATAAATCCATATTTTTTCCAGCTATTTCCATCTCCTCCCAGTTCCTCTTCTCAGTCGTTTTGGTTCAACAGTGCAGATTTGGCCCAAATTCCACAAAAAAACCAACCCCATCCCTCGTGAACATATTCCCTGGAAAAGCTGTCACTGCCTCAGTGTGGGGAGTCAACGTGGACCAGGAGACCATTTAGGATGGAATTATGGACCAGGAGATCTCGGAGGTTGGAATCACAGCCCAGACTGTTCCTCTGGAATGCATGTGAGGAATTTCGGAGCCATGGATATGAAGCAGGATGGACTTGAAGGAGCTAAGAATGGAATGTGGCCTCTAATTGCAAAGTTTTATGGCCAAGGACTCCCAGGCCCATTGAGAAATGTCCATGGAGCAGCCAAATAGGGCTTGGAATGCAGGGGAGGAATGGATCTTGGGATTGATGAGAGGCATGGGTGGTCCATGGTGTGGAGCTGTAGAGGAACACAGAAAAAGGGTGGAAAACATTCCAAAGGGTGGCTGAACTGCAGTGCTGGACATCAAGCTGATTTTAAGGATTGCTGTGAGTGATGTTATCCCATTGAGAGGGGCGATAGAGGGCTTGGAATGAGGAAGGAATGGGATGTGCCAGCAGGGGCAGTTTGGGGGTTCAAATAGGATGCTGAAGGTTGTGTTTCTGCTCCTGGGTTGGGAAGGAATATTCCAGAACCTTCCGGATGCAATCCTGAGCTCTGGGATGGCCCTGCTGGGTGTGACCCCACTCCTCATCCTCCCTTTATCCTGGGACTGTATCCACACACAGCCAGCTCAGCCTCACCCTATGGATCCATACATCCCAAACGCACCCCTCGCCCCTCCCTGCCCTCGGAGCCAGCTGTGAAATCCATATGCAACCCCAAACCCAATTCCTGCCCCTCCGAGCCCCCATTCCTCTCTCTCCCTATCCCAAAACGATTCCTCCCCCTTCTTGTCCCACATTTATTCCTTCCCCTCCTGTCCCAAAACTATTTTTCCTGTTCCTATCCCAAAATTATTTCTTCCTTTCCCTATCCCAAAACTATTTCTCCCCCTTCCTATCCCAAAATTATTCCTCCCACTCCTATCCCAAAACAATATCTCCCCCTTCCTATCCCAAAATGATTCCTCCACCT